>CM059575.1:54103473-54620234 GCA_030386875.1 Morinoia aosen | reverse complement strand
TATGTGTGTGTCTGTGTGTGGGAGTGTGTGTAAGAGTGTGAATGTTTGGGGTTATGAGGTGTTTGTGTGTGTTTGTGTGTGTGTGTGTGGTCCGCCCCCGGTCTGTGCTGGTTTTTGCGCGGGCGGACCCTCGGAGAGGTTCCGGAGGAAAAACTAACACTAAATAGCGCAAAAAGAAAAAAAAAATAATTTCAAAAAAATTCTGGGTGGCCGCGCCGAGACCCGGAGACATGGCATATACCCGGACGTGTAGGTAAAATCCCCACAAGCACCCAGAACGCGTGGTCGCAGCGCGCTCAAATTTGGTGAGCAGAAAGACGACCATCTCGATATTACCCGTACCAAGTTTCATTTTGATCGTGCGAGAACTTTTCATTCAATGGCGGGTCAAATGTCGAAAATCGCCCAAAAACGACGTCGTTTCAAACTGTTGCCAAACACCCTTAGAGTGCACTTAGGCGGCTCAAATTACAGGATGTGGTAGATAAAATGTTGGAGTAGGTGCTGAGGTTGCCATTTTGCGATACGTTGATAAAAAGTATTCCTTTGAGCTCCTCAAAGTTGACCAAAAATTTTTTTTCGATTTCAGTCGAAATTTTGACATTTTTTATTGGACAAACTACGTGAGTTTGCAATTTCAAACTTTGATAGGTGATAGATTTTCGAGAGTTCTACTCACCATAAAATCAGCAATTCTCAAAACGATTAAGTTTGGACGCAACTTTGGAACAAATTTTGACACGAAATTTCCGTGAGTTTGGGTGAGTTTCAAAACATAGTCCTGAGTTTTGAAGGCAATACCTGAGGGTCTCAAAACATGGGGTCTTGTTCAAAAAGGTTTGTAGTACCCCAAACGAAAATTATAGAGTGTTTCCTCGAATGGTTGAACATTTGTGCAACTTTAAAGTTGAAGTAAAAAAACGCGTTTTTTAAAAAGTCATTTTTGGCTGCCATTTGTGACGTTGTTTGACCGAGTGAGGACTTCAAAAGTTGATACCACCCAGATTTGACCTTTTTCTCAAAGTTATCAAGTTTACAGTTTGCCATGAGTGATGCTTTTCTCAAAAAAATGTCCCAAACACAAGCCCCAAACCCTCAAAAAACCGCCTCAAACTTGTTTGAGGAAAATGGGTGCGACCCACGAAAAACTTTATTTAACACTTTCTGCTCGGTTTTTGGTCGTTTATACCATAATTCTTTTGCTGGTCGAATTTCGGCTTCGTTTGAGCGTCAGAATTTTTTTTCCATTTTTTCAGCTTATTTCGGATATTCGTCCCCCCCAAAACCCCACTTGCTCACCTTTGACGGAGTTGAAAAAACACTTGAATGATGCGCCTCGACGAGACCTTTCGTTTGGTACCACGCTCAAAGTTGTAGCTCATCAAACTTTTGAAAAAAGTTCAAAAAACTAAAATTGGCTCCTCAAATCTCGTGATTTTTCCAAGTCCTTAGGGGTGAAATATTCGACCCCAATTTAAGGCCTCTAAAAGGCTTTTCGTGGATTTTCGACCACACCCATGTTCAAGTAACGACAGAAAATTGATGTTTTCGTCAGTTTTGTTGAAAAATGAGTGCTTGATAATGATTTTTTCGATTTCGAAGTTTTACTCATTTTATATCCATTTAGGGACTCGCAGCAATTTTTAGAGGCATCGACAGTGTTGCTAGAGTTGTTAAAAATATTTGTTCTCTTCGAAAGGAACTCGATAACACGTATTTTTGAGCACTCATTTTTCACTCAATTAGAGTATGCATCAATTTTTACTTTTTTGATGCGTTTATCGACGTCGTACGAAAAAATTTATAGAGATGAAATGTGTTGCAAATTGCCGATTTACCCTTAGGTAAAGTCTTTGCACCTCCGACGGCTCATTTGAATTTTTTTTCCAGATCCAAAATTTCGAGTCGTAAAATTTACAAGTCCAGATGCTCAGAGACGAGGGGCCGATGACTGCAAGTTGACGCAATATTTGATATCGATTTTCTCGAAAAGTTTTGGTGTCTCAAAGGTCAATTTTTGATGACTATCTCACATTGTTTTCATGTTAATAAATCCATTTAATGATATATACCAGAAAATGAGTTCATTTTTTTCTCGTTCATCGATTTCGCTGTTAATGTGTGCGACGCTAGTCCTAAGAACCGCGATGCCATTTGTTTCAAACTTGAGGTAAGCACTAATGTTGTTCGTTTTAATGTATGCCACCAAGATTAAAGTCTTGTAATAGATGCTCTCATATACATGCAAAGTGAGTGAAATTTTAAAACGCTCATTTCTGCTCACTTAGCGTTTTGAAGAGGAAGAAACTGTTGGCGACTGATGAAGAATAAGAGGGTTTGCAGAGTTGCCGGCTAGTGATTTTAATTATGGTACATTGAGCGTGCAAACAATATAATACTCGGCATATGTCATCAATGACTCATCAAAATCGAGCGATATCTCGTATTTGAGCTCTTTGATTGTGGATGAAAATTCATGATGAGTTTTTATTGGCGTATTTTATTCATGGAATTCTGAAATATGCCTGCAAATGGTCGAGATACTGACACACACATTTCGTATTGTAAACGGCTCATTATTAAACGAGCGTTTTGGAATAGAGCGCATCATGTTGGGGCTGTCGATCACGATATGGGGTACTGTGAGTTGATGTTTCACTCATTAATTTTGATTATTGAGAGAAGATATTGGAGGGTCTTTTGAGTCAGGAACTTTTGAGCTGTGCACTGAAACTTTGTTTGGGAATAAAAACGATAACTCATTGATTCATATTCCCATCAGTTGCATGTTTCGCTTTTAGGAATAACTGAGTGTGAGTGAGTAGACACCGTTTCGACGCTCACTCAGGGTTCATATTTTGTGAGTGTGTGTTCCTGATATGGATTGAATTTTTGAGAGGTTTTGCGGGTCTCAAATATTTTATTTACGGAAACTAAAATATTATTAGTGAAATATTTTCGAAAATTCGAAAATTCTCACTCGGACTTAGTTCAGGCTTCTATTTCGGTCAGTAATTGGGATTTAGGTGTGGTAACACATGAAAATTGTTTCCGCTCATGAAATGCCTCATTTTGAGGAATTATTCTCTTAAATGGGGAATTTCACTCATTCAAACGTAGATGCTGTTGGTGAGTTCATTGGGCGCTGCAAATCGGTCAAGCTATTGTGTTTGATGAGACTATGGATTTTGTACTGTTTTTCGGGATGAAAATTGACAAGTTGAGGGTTCAAATCCCAAAACATGAATTTATTTCGAAATTCGAAAAATCACTCATTTCACATAGTTCAGTGCCGAAATTTGCATGAAACTTGCGTCATGATGTAGAGAAGCGATGGCATTTATTTCGTCTTGCAAGAGGGGTAGTGATGATATGTATTGAGTTTTTTTCATTTTCGATGATGATGCATTGGTTAACTCGGTCGGCAATTGAGTGAAATTTCAATTGGGCATATCTTTCTTTGCATTGAAGGTAGAAGTCCGACACTTTGATACAATGTAGATATCTATGAGTAGTGTCTATATTGACATTTTGAAAACGGTCTAAATGATATTTTGGGGAAAATGAGTAATTTTCTAAAATTCCATACTTGTTTAATTTGGCGATTTGGGGTACTTAGAAATAAGCTAGAAACTTCATTTTGGGCTCAAATGAAGCGGAATCCAAAGCAAGGTGTGAATTATGGCGTTAAAATTTTTTTAATTCAATTATTTTTAATATATGGACAAATGAGTTTTTAAAAATGTTTTGGTCGTTATTTCGTCATTGGAACGTGTTTTGAACCGTTTTTGGGGCCAAATATGACATTTCGACTTGTGCAATGCCGACGCATTTGAAAAAATTCGAAAAAATTCGATAAAAGTCCACGGATATTAAAATGTTATTTTCAATGGAATTACGCCAAAAAATGAGAATCGGTGCCACTACCAATTTGATTACCTTACAGATAGATACTTTTAGGGCCGTTAGTAAACTCTACGGGGTAAATACGCTAAAAATGCGTAAAAATGACACAAAAATTGCATTTTTTAGAGTTTGAAAGTGATTCGAAGTAAATGCAGTGTCCCTCGAGTTAGACTAATATCTTAGCAACAATTATGCCACTCGGCGAGTTGCGTAGCGCTCGCCGAGTGGCCCCAAAACTCAAGCTCGATTTACTCATCCCCTGAATTTAACGCGCGACAGCGCGTTCCACGATTATTATATGTAAGGAGATGAACAGGTGTCGATGTTTTTCTATTAAACGAGAATTATCTTTGGTTTTGATGTCGGATTGCGATGGTAGTTTTATTTAGTGATGATTTTCATATTATTGTGGATTATTGGTTGTTTTGCTTTAGATTGGAGCAGGTTTAGTTTATTCAAGGGCCCTGCATGAATAACTCAGACTCTATGAGATGTATACTAATTTACAGCTTATTCGCATAATTTATTCGTGAAATCAAATACATATTGGGTTGTTGGGGTTTAGAAATTATTGATAGTAATTGGATGTGTCATGAAGTTGGTGAACATTTTTCGTTTTCTGTTGAAGGTTTCAAATGAATTTTCAGAACGAAAGGTTAGTATCGCCTTTGAGAGTGAGTAATCTATTCTGATATGAAGGGTGGGTATTTTTTGTGGGCTATGGGAAGGAAAATTTTCGTACGTCTGGGTATGGTGAAATTTTAAATAGCTTTTAAAGAATGTATTTTTTTAACCGCATGTATAAGTAAAATTTTGAATGAGGCTTATGTAATTCAACTTTGGATTAGGAATTGTTTAATATGTTCTGGTCGAATGGACAATCATATTTATAGGGTTATAAGTATGTTCGACCGGAGGTTAATTCTGGATTGTATACTGAAATTTCCCTATCTTCTTGACTCGGTATAGAACATTGTGAAGCAAATTGCTGACGATCTTCATGTGAGGGATTTAGGTAATTTTAGGTTTTGATTTAGGTGAAAGTATTTCTTTTTTGGCAGGATAGGTTAAATTCCATTGGGTCAATTGATACGAAATAGAGGTCGGACGTTAAATTAGATGGAATAAAATATGAGTGGTCAAAAATTCAACAATAAAATATGATAGAATAGGTTTTCTTATTCAGTCATGATAAAATAGCTTTGGTTGGTTTAGATTAGACTAGGTTGGGTCAGATTAGACTAGGTTGGGTTAGATTAGTTTAGGTTGGGTTAATAATATGAGACGTTGCCATCTGATTGATTTGGTAAGGATGTATTATTCATAAAAAGAGGTCGGTGAAATGATTTTTGTTCGATAAATTTATGGTTAGGTGAATTTAATACATGGTATTTGTTAATGGTATCGGAATATGAATTGATGATGGTGTTTGAAAGTTAAACATAGAACATAGAGTGAAAGACATTGCACATATCGATTTGTCATTTGAGACGATGATGTATCTGATTGTGTTGGATAATTGTGGTTATTTTTACAAGTGTGCGCGACATGTTGGTGTGTATATGTGTGTATGTGTGTGGGAGTGTGTGTAAGAGTGTGAATGTTTGGGGTTATGAGGTGTTTGTGTGTGTTTGTGTGTGTGTGTGTGGTCCGCCCCCGGTCTGTGCTGGTTTTTGCGCGGGCGGACCCTCGCAGAGGTTCCGGAGGAAAACTAGAACAAAATAGCGCAAAAAAAAAAAAAAAAAAAATTTCATAAAAATCTGGGTGGCCGCGCCGAGTAAAGAAGGACTGTAGTGCGTACGTGTAGTGCATGGGCGCATTCTCGGAAACGGCTGGTCCCAGCGCGCTCAAATTTGGTGAGCAGAAAGACCCCCATCTAGACATTATCTGTGCCAAGTTTCGTTTCGATCGTACGAAAATTTCAAATTTAATGAAGGTTCAATGGTGAAAAATAGCCAAAAATGGCACTTTTTCAAACTGCTGCCAAACATACTTGGAATGCACCTAGGCGGCCCAAATTACAGGATGTGGTAGATAAAATGTTGGAGTAGGTGCTGAGGTTGCCATTTTGCGATACGTTGATAAAAAGTATCCCTTAGAGCTCCTCAAAGTTGACCAAAAATTTTTTTTCGATTTCGGTCGAAATTTTGACATTTTTTATTGGACAAACTACGTGAGTTTGCAATTTCAAACTTTGATAGGTGATAGATTTTCGAAAGTTCTACTCACCATAAAATCAGCAATTCTCAAAACGATCAAGTTTGAACGCAACGTTGGAACAAAAATTGACACGAAATTTCCGTGAGTTTGGGTGAGTTTCAAAACATAGTCCTGACTTTTGAAGGCAACACCTGAGGGTCTCAAAACATGGGGTCTTGTTCAAAAAGGTTTGTAGTACCCCAAACGAAAATTATAGAGTGTTTCCTCGAACGGTTGAACATTTGTGCAATTTTAAAGTTGAAGTAAAAAAACGCGTTTTTTCAAAAGTCATTTTTGGCCGCCATTTGTGACGTTGTTTGACCGAGTGAGGACTTCAAAAGTTGATACCACCCAGATTCAAACTTTTTCTCAAAGTTATCAAGTTTACAGTTTGCCATGAGTGATGCTTTTCTCAAAAAAATGTCCCAAACACAAGCCCCAAACCCTCAAAAAACCGCCTCAAACTTGTTTGAGGAAAATGGGTGCGACCCACGAAAAACTTTATTTAACACTTTCTGCTCGGTTTTTGGTCGTACATACCATAATTCTTTTGCTGGTCGAATTTCGGCTTCGTTTGAGCGTCAGAATTTTTTTTCCATTTTTTCAGCTTATTTCGGATATTCGTCCCCCCCAAAACCCCACTTGCTCACCTTTGACGGAGTTGAAAAAACACTTGAATGATGCGCCTCGACGAGACCTTTCGTTTGGTACCACGCTCAAAGTTGTAGCTCATCAAACTTTTGAAAAAAGTTCAAAAAACTAAAATTGGCTCCTCAAATCTCGTGATTTTTCTAAGTCCTTAGGGGTGAAATATTCGACCCCAATTTAAGGCCTCTATAAGGCTTTTCGTGGATTTTCGACCACACCCATGTTTAAGTAACGACAGAAAATTGATGTTT
Organism: Morinoia aosen; assembly: GCA_030386875.1. Lineage (NCBI taxonomy): Eukaryota > Metazoa > Arthropoda > Malacostraca > Amphipoda > Talitridae > Morinoia > Morinoia aosen. The sequence goes on along the minus strand of CM059575.1, from coordinate 54,613,230 downwards.
TCGTCAGTTTTGTTGGAAAATGAGTGCTTGATAATGATTTTTTCGATTTCGAAGTTTTACTCATTTTATATCCATTTAGGGACTCGCAGCCATTTTTCGAGGCATCGAGAGTGTTGCTAGAGTTGTTAAAAATATTTGTTCTCTTAGAAAGGAACTCGATAACACGTATTTTTGAGCACTCATTTTTCACTCAATTAGAGTATGCATCAAATTTTACTCTTTTGATGCGTTTATCGACGTCGTACGAAAAAATTTATGGAGATGAAATGTGTTGCAAATTGCCGATTTATCCTTGGGTAAAGTTTTTGCACCTCCAGCGGCTCGTTTAAAATTTTTTTTTTCAAATCCATAATTTCGAGTCGAAAAATTTACAAGTCCAGATGCTTAGAGACAAAGGGCCGATGACTGCAGGTTGACTCAATATTTGATATCGATTTTCTCGACAAGTTTTGGTGTTTCAAACGTCAATCTTTGATGACTATATCACATTATTTTCATGTTTAGAAATCTATTGAATGATATATACCAGAAAATGAGCTCATTTTTTTCTCGTACATCGATTTCGCTGTTATTTTGTGCGACGCTAGTCCTAAGAACCGCGATGCTATTTGTTTCAAACTTGACGTAAGCACTAATGTTGTTCGTTTCAATGTATGCCACCAAGATAAAAGTCTTGTAACAGATGCTCTCATATACATGCAAAGTGAGTGAAATTTTAAAACGCTCATTTTTGCTTACTTAGCGTTTTGAAGAGGAAGAAACTGTTGGCGACTGATGAAGAATAAGAGGGTTTGGAGAGTTGCCGGCTAGTGATTTTAATTATGGTACATTGAGCGTGCAAACAATATAATACTCGGGAAATGTCATCAATGACTCATCAAAATCGAGCGATATCTCGTATTTGAGCTCTTTGATTGTGAATCAAAATTCATGATGAGTTTTTATTGGCGTATTTTATTCATGGAATTCTGAAATATGCCTGCAAATGGTCGAGATACTGATACACACATTTCGTATTGGAAAAGGCTCATTAATAAACAAGCGTTTTGGAATAGAGCGCATCATGCTGGGGCTGTCGATCACGATATGGGGTACTGTGAGTTGATGTTTCACTCATTAATTTTGATGATTGAGAGAAGATATTGGAGGGTCTTTCGAGTCAGGAACTTTTGAGCGGTGCACTGAAACTTTGTTTGGGAATAAGTACGAGAACTCATTGATTTACTCACTCATATTCCCATCAGTTGCACGTATCGTTTCTAGGAAAAACTGAGTGTGAGTGAGTAGACACCGTTTCGACGCTCACTCATGGCTCATATTTTGTGAGTGTGTGTTCCTGATATGGATTGAATTTTTGAGAGGTTTTGCGGATCTCAAATATTTTATTTACGGAAACTAAAATATTATTACTGAAATATTTCCGAAAATTCGTAAATTCTCACTCGGACTTTGTTCAGGCTTCTATTTCGGTCAGAAATTGGGACATAGAGGTGGTAACACATGTAAATTGTTTCCGCTCATGAAATGCCTCATTTTGAGGAATTATGATCTTAAATGGGGAATTTCACTCACTCAAACGTAGATGCTGTTAGTGAGTTCATTGTGGGCTGCAAATCGGTCAAGCTATTGTATATGATGAGACAAAAGATTTTGTAATGTTTTTCGGGACGAAAATTGACCAGTTGCGTGTTCAAATCCCAAAACATGAATTTATTTAGAAATTCAGAAAATCACTCATTTCACATTCTTCAGTGCCGAAATTTGCATGATACGTGAGGATGTAGATAAGTGATAGCATTTCTTTCGTCTTTAGCAAGTGGGAGTTATCTAAGATATTGAATTTTTTTCATTTTCAATGATGATGCATCGGTGAACTCGGTCAACAATTGAGTGAAATTTTAATTAGGCATATCTTTTTCTGCATTGAAGCTATATGTCCGATATTTTGATACAACGTAGATATGAATGAGTAGTGTCTATATTGACATTTTGAGAACGGTGCAAATGATATTTTGGGGAAAATGAGTAATTTTCTAAAATTCCATACTTGTTTAATTTGACGATTTGGGGGTACTTAGAAATAAGCTAGAAACTTCATTTTGAGCTCAAATGAAGCGGAATTCAAAGCAGGGTGTGAATTATGGGGTTAAAATTTTTTTCATTCATTAATTTTTGATATATGGACAAATGAGTTTTTAAAAATGTTTTGGCCGTTATTTCGTCATTGGAACGTGTTTTGAACCGTTTTTGCGGCCAAATGGGACATTTCGACTTGTGCAATGACCACGCATTTGAAAAAATTAGGAAAAATTCGATAAAAGTCCACGGATATTAAAATGTTATTTTCAATGGAAATACGCTAAAAAATGAGAATCGCTGCAACTACCAAATTGATTACTATACAGACAGATACTTTTAGGGCCGTTAGTAAACTCTACGGGGTGAGTACGCAAAAAATGCGTGAAAATGGCACAAAAATTGTATTTTTCAGAGTTTGGAAGTGATTCGAAGTAAATGCAGTGTCCCTCGAGTTAGACTAATATCTGAGCAACAATTATGCCGCTCGGCGAGTTGCGTAGCGCTCGTCGAGCGGCCCCAAAACTTAAGCTCGATTTACTCGACCCCTGAATTTAACGCGCGACAGCGCGTTCCCCAATGATCATCTGTAAGGAGCTGAACAGGTGTTGATATTTTTCTATGAAACGAGAATTATCTTTGGTTTTGATGCCGGATGGCGGTTGTAGTTTCATTTAGCGATTTTTATTTTATTGATGATTTATTGCTGTTTTGTTTTTGATTGTTGCGGGATTGGATTATTTAAAGGCTCTGCATGAATAACTGAGATGCCATCTGATGTATGGTGATTTACAGCTAATTCACGTCATTTATTCCTGGAAACAAATATATTTTAGATTTTTAGGGTTCATTTGAGAATATTGATAATAATTGAATATGTCATGAAGTTGGTGAATATTTGGCGATTTCTGTTGAAGGTTTCAAATGAATTTTCAGTACAAAAGGTTAGTATCGCCTGTGAAAGTGAGTATTCTATTCTGATTTGAGAGGTGGCTAATTTTTGTGGGTTATGGGAAGTCAAATTTTCGTACGTCTGGGTTTGGTGAAATTTTGAATAGCTTTTAAAGAATGTGTTTTTTTAACCACATGTGTAAGTAGAATTTTGAATGAGGCTTATGTAGTTCAACTTGGGACTAGGAATTGTTCAATATATTCAGGTCGAATGGACAATCATATTTATATGGTTTTAAGTATGTTCGACCGGAGGTAATTTCTGGATTTTATACTGAAATTTCTCTTTCTTCTTGACTCGGTTTAGAATATTGTGAAGCAACTTGCAGTCGATCTTCATGTAAGGGATTTAGGTAATTTTAGGTTTTGATTTAGGTGAAGGTATTCCATTTTTTGCAGCATAGGTTAAATTCCGTTGGGTAAATTGATACGAAACAGAGGTTGGACGTCAAGTTAGATGGAATAAAATAAGAGAGGTCAAAAATTCAACAATAAAATATGATAGAATAGGTTTTCTTTTCTACTCAGGATAAAATAGCTTTGGTTGGTTTAGAATAGACTAGGTTGGGTTAGATTAGACTAGGTTGGGTTAGATTAGTTTAGGTTGGGTTAGATTAGTTTAGGTTGGGTTTATAATATAAGATGTTGCCATCTGATTGATTTGGTAGGGAGGTGTTATTCATAAAGAGGTCGGTGAAATGATTTTTGACCTGTAAATATTTGGTTAGGTAAATTTTATTCTTGGTATTTGTTAATGGTATCGAAAAATGGATTGATGTTGGTGTTTGAAAGTTGAACATAGTACTTAGAGTGGAATAAATTGTATATATCGTTTTGTGACTTGAGACGTTGGTGTATCTGATTGTGTTGGATAATTGTGGTTATTTTTAAAAGTGTGCACTGCATGTGTGTGTGTATGTGTGTGTATGTGTGTGGGAGTGTGTGTAGAGTGTGAGCGTTGGGATGATGGGGTGTGTGTGTGTGTTTGTGTGTGTGTGTTGGTCCGCCCCCGGTCTGTGCTGGTTTTTGCGCGGGCGGACCCTCGGAGAGGTTCCGGAGGAAAAACTAACACTAAATAGCGCAAAAAGAAAAAAAAAATAATTTCAAAAAAATTCTGGGTGGCCGCGCCGAGACCCGGAGACATGGCATATACCCGGACGTGTAGGTAAAATCCCTACAAGCACCCAGAACGCGTGGTCGCAGCGCGCTCAAATTTGGTGAGCAGAAAGACGACCATCTCGATATTACCCGTACCAAGTTTCATTTTGATCGTGCGAGAACTTTTCATTCAATGGCGGGTCAAATGTCGAAAATCGCCCAAAAACGACGTCGTTTCAAACTGTTGCCAAACACCCTTAGAGTGCACTTAGGCGGCTCAAATTACAGGATGTGGTAGATAAAATGTTGGAGTAGGTGCTGAGGTTGCCATTTTGCGATACGTTGATAAAAAGTATTCCTTTGAGCTCCTCAAAGTTGACCAAAAATTTTTTTTCGATTTCAGTCGAAATTTTGACATTTTTTATTGGACAAACTACGTGAGTTTGCAATTTCAAACTTTGATAGGTGATAGATTTTCGAGAGTTCTACTCACCATAAAATCAGCAATTCTCAAAACGATTAAGTTTGGACGCAACTTTGGAACAAATTTTGACACGAAATTTCCGTGAGTTTGGGTGAGTTTCAAAACATAGTCCTGAGTTTTGAAGGCAATACCTGAGGGTCTCAAAACATGGGGTCTTGTTCAAAAAGGTTTGTAGTACCCCAAACGAAAATTATAGAGTGTTTCCTCGAATGGTTGAACATTTGTGCAACTTTAAAGTTGAAGTAAAAAAACGCGTTTTTTAAAAAGTCATTTTTGGCTGCCATTTGTGACGTTGTTTGACCGAGTGAGGACTTCAAAAGTTGATACCACCCAGATTTGACCTTTTTCTCAAAGTTATCAAGTTTACAGTTTGCCATGAGTGATGCTTTTCTCAAAAAAATGTCCCAAACACAAGCCCCAAACCCTCAAAAAACCGCCTCAAACTTGTTTGAGGAAAATGGGTGCGACCCACGAAAAACTTTATTTAACACTTTCTGCTCGGTTTTTGGTCGTTTATACCATAATTCTTTTGCTGGTCGAATTTCGGCTTCGTTTGAGCGTCAGAATTTTTTTTCCATTTTTTCAGCTTATTTCGGATATTCGTCCCCCCCAAAACCCCACTTGCTCACCTTTGACGGAGTTGAAAAAACACTTGAATGATGCGCCTCGACGAGACCTTTCGTTTGGTACCACGCTCAAAGTTGTAGCTCATCAAACTTTTGAAAAAAGTTCAAAAAACTAAAATTGGCTCCTCAAATCTCGTGATTTTTCTAAGTCCTTAGGGGTGAAATATTCGACCCCAATTTAAGGCCTCTAAAAGGCTTTTCGTGGATTTTCGACCACACCCATGTTCAAGTAACGACAGAAAATTGATGTTTTCGTCAGTTTTGTTGAAAAATGAGTGCTTGATAATGATTTTTTCGATTTCGAAGTTTTACTCATTTTATATCCATTTAGGGACTCGCAGCAATTTTTAGAGGCATCGACAGTGTTGCTAGAGTTGTTAAAAATATTTGTTCTCTTCGAAAGGAACTCGATAACACGTATTTTTGAGCACTCATTTTTCACTCAATTAGAGTATGCATCAATTTTTACTTTTTTGATGCGTTTATCGACGTCGTACGAAAAAATTTATAGAGATGAAATGTGTTGCAAATTGCCGATTTACCCTTAGGTAAAGTCTTTGCACCTCCGACGGCTCATTTGAATTTTTTTTCCAGATCCAAAATTTCGAGTCGTAAAATTTACAAGTCCAGATGCTCAGAGACGAGGGGCCGATGACTGCAAGTTGACGCAATATTTGATATCGATTTTCTCGAAAAGTTTTGGTGTCTCAAAGGTCAATTTTTGATGACTATCTCACATTATTTTCATGTTAATAAATCCATTTAATGATATATACCAGAAAATGAGTTCATTTTTTTCTCGTTCATCGATTTCGCTGTTAATTTGTGCGACGCTAGTCCTAAGAACCGCGATGCCATTTGTTTCAAACTTGAGGTAAGCACTAATGTTGTTCGTTTTAATGTATGCCACCAAGATTAAAGTCTTGTAATAGATGCTCTCATATACATGCAAAGTGAGTGAAATTTTAAAACGCTCATTTCTGCTCACTTAGCGTTTTGAAGAGGAAGAAACTGTTGGCGACTGATGAAGAATAAGAGGGTTTGCAGAGTTGCCGGCTAGTGATTTTAATTATGGTACATTGAGCGTGCAAACAATATAATACTCGGCATATGTCATCAATGACTCATCAAAATCGAGCGATATCTCGTATTTGAGCTCTTTGATTGTGGATGAAAATTCATGATGAGTTTTTATTGGCGTATTTTATTCATGGAATTCTGAAATATGCCTGCAAATGGTCGAGATACTGACACACACATTTCGTATTGTAAACGGCTCATTATTAAACGAGCGTTTTGGAATAGAGCGCATCATGTTGGGGCTGTCGATCACGATATGGGGTACTGTGAGTTGATGTTTCACTCATTAATTTTGATTATTGAGAGAAGATATTGGAGGGTCTTTTGAGTCAGGAACTTTTGAGCTGTGCACTGAAACTTTGTTTGGGAATAAAAACGATAACTCATTGATTCATATTCCCATCAGTTGCATGTTTCGCTTTTAGGAATAACTGAGTGTGAGTGAGTAGACACCGTTTCGACGCTCACTCAGGGTTCATATTTTGTGAGTGTGTGTTCCTGATATGGATTGAATTTTTGAGAGGTTTTGCGGGTCTCAAATATTTTATTTACGGAAACTAAAATATTATTAGTGAAATATTTTCGAAAATTCGAAAATTCTCACTCGGACTTAGTTCAGGCTTCTATTTCGGTCAGTAATTGGGATTTAGGTGTGGTAACACATGAAAATTGTTTCCGCTCATGAAATGCCTCATTTTGAGGAATTATTCTCTTAAATGGGGAATTTCACTCATTCAAACGTAGATGCTGTTGGTGAGTTCATTGGGCGCTGCAAATCGGTCAAGCTATTGTGTTTGATGAGACTATGGATTTTGTACTGTTTTTCGGGATGAAAATTGACAAGTTGAGGGTTCAAATCCCAAAACATGAATTTATTTCGAAATTCGAAAAATCACTCATTTCACATAGTTCAGTGCCGAAATTTGCATGAAACTTGCGTCATGATGTAGAGAAGCGATGGCATTTATTTCGTCTTGCAAGAGGGGTAGTGATGATATGTATTGAGTTTTTTTCATTTTCGATGATGATGCATTGGTTAACTCGGTCGGCAATTGAGTGAAATTTCAATTGGGCATATCTTTCTTTGCATTGAAGGTAGAAGTCCGACACTTTGATACAATGTAGATATCTATGAGTAGTGTCTATATTGACATTTTGAAAACGGTCTAAATGATATTTTGGGGAAAATGAGTAATTTTCTAAAATTCCATACTTGTTTAATTTGGCGATTTGGGGTACTTAGAAATAAGCTAGAAACTTCATTTTGGGCTCAAATGAAGCGGAATCCAAAGCAGGGTGTGAATTATGGCGTTAAAATTTTTTTAATTCAATTATTTTTAATATATGGACAAATGAGTTTTTAAAAATGTTTTGGTCGTTATTTCGTCATTGGAACGTGTTTTGAACCGTTTTTGGGGCCAAATATGACATTTCGACTTGTGCAATGCCGACGCATTTGAAAAAATTCGAAAAAATTCGATAAAAGTCCACGGATATTAAAATGTTATTTTCAATGGAATTACGCCAAAAAATGAGAATCGGTGCCACTACCAATTTGATTACCTTACAGATAGATACTTTTAGGGCCGTTAGTAAACTCTACGGGGTAAATACGCTAAAAATGCGTAAAAATGACACAAAAATTGCATTTTTTAGAGTTTGAAAGTGATTCGAAGTAAATGCAGTGTCCCTCGAGTTAGACTAATATCTTAGCAACAATTATGCCACTCGGCGAGTTGCGTAGCGCTCGCCGAGTGGCCCCAAAACTCAAGCTCGATTTACTCATCCCCTGAATTTAACGCGCGACAGCGCGTTCCACGATTATTATATGTAAGGAGATGAACAGGTGTCGATGTTTTTCTATTAAACGAGAATTATCTTTGGTTTTGATGTCGGATTGCGATGGTAGTTTTATTTAGTGATGATTTTCATATTATTGTGGATTATTGGTTGTTTTGCTTTAGATTGGAGCAGGTTTAGTTTATTCAAGGGCCCTGCATGAATAACTCAGACTCTATGAGATGTATACTAATTTACAGCTTATTCGCATAATTTATTCGTGAAATCAAATACATATTGGGTTGTTGGGGTTTAGAAATTATTGATAGTAATTGGATGTGTCATGAAGTTGGTGAACATTTTTCGTTTTCTGTTGAAGGTTTCAAATGAATTTTCAGAACGAAAGGTTAGTATCGCCTTTGAGAGTGAGTAATCTATTCTGATATGAAGGGTGGGTATTTTTTGTGGGCTATGGGAAGGAAAATTTTCGTACGTCTGGGTATGGTGAAATTTTAAATAGCTTTTAAAGAATGTATTTTTTTAACCGCATGTATAAGTAAAATTTTGAATGAGGCTTATGTAATTCAACTTTGGATTAGGAATTGTTTAATATGTTCTGGTCGAATGGACAATCATATTTATAGGGTTATAAGTATGTTCGACCGGAGGTTAATTCTGGATTGTATACTGAAATTTCCCTATCTTCTTGACTCGGTATAGAACATTGTGAAGCAAATTGCTGACGATCTTCATGTGAGGGATTTAGGTAATTTTAGGTTTTGATTTAGGTGAAAGTATTTCTTTTTTGGCAGGATAGGTTAAATTCCATTGGGTCAATTGATACGAAATAGAGGTCGGACGTTAAATTAGATGGAATAAAATATGAGTGGTCAAAAATTCAACAATAAAATATGATAGAATAGGTTTTCTTATTCAGTCATGATAAAATAGCTTTGGTTGGTTTAGATTAGACTAGGTTGGGTCAGATTAGACTAGGTTGGGTTAGATTAGTTTAGGTTGGGTTAATAATATGAGACGTTGCCATCTGATTGATTTGGTAAGGATGTATTATTCATAAAAAGAGGTCGGTGAAATGATTTTTGTTCGATAAATTTATGGTTAGGTGAATTTAATACATGGTATTTGTTAATGGTATCGGAATATGAATTGATGATGGTGTTTGAAAGTTAAACATAGAACATAGAGTGAAAGACATTGCACATATCGATTTGTCATTTGAGACGATGATGTATCTGATTGTGTTGGATAATTGTGGTTATTTTTACAAGTGTGCGCGACATGTTGGTGTGTATATGTGTGTATGTGTGTGGGAGTGTGTGTAAGAGTGTGAATGTTTGGGGTTATGAGGTGTTTGTGTGTGTTTGTGTGTGTGTGTGTGGTCCGCCCCCGGTCTGTGCTGGTTTCTGTGCGCCCGGCGGACGTCTTAGCGAAAATCCGGTGAAAAAACCAAGACCCATACGCGCACAGATTCAAAGGAAGATGAACACCACTTACCCTAGACGCCGCGTGGCGTTCACCGAAGGATTGTTCCTTCTATTGATGTCGCCTTTTTATAGGGTAGCCCCTCGAACGCGTCGTCGCAGCGCCTTCAAATTTGGCAGGCACATAAAAGGCCCTTTCGACATGAACCTAAGCTTTTTTCTTCGAGATCGTGCGAGAACTTTTCCTTCAATGGCCGTTCAAAGGTCGAAAATCGACCGAAATGACACATTTTCAAACTGCTGCCAAACACCCATAGAATGCCTGTAGGCGGCTTTAATTTCAGCATGTGGTAGACGAAACAATGGAGTATACGCCAACGTTGCCATTTAGCGATCCGTTCGTAAAAAGTATCCTTCTTTGCCCCTCAAAGTTTGCAAAAAAATTTTAGGGTATTTTTGACGAAATTTGGAGAATTATTTTGAGAAAACCACGAAGGTTAAATCTTTCAAAGTTTGATAGCTCGTACATTTCCAAAAGTTCTACGCCTCATAAAATCAACGGCTCTCGAAACGATCAAGTTTCGACACAACTTCGGGTCAAAGTTTTCCTCAAAATTTTCGAAAATTTTGTGTGAGGTTTGAGTTCGCCTAAGTATTGAACGGTAATACCTGGGGGTGTCAAACTTTGTAGTCTCGTTTAGAAAGCTTTGTAATATACCCAGCGAGTTTTACAGAGTGCCAGCTATGAAAACTTGAGTGGTGCGCATTTTTAAATTTCAAGTAAAAAAACGCGTTTTTTATAAGGTCATTTTCGAACGCCAGTTGTGACGTTGTTTGATTGATTGGTGACTTGAAAATTTGATACGACCTAGTTTTAACCTTTTTCTCAAAGTTATCAAGTTTACAGTTCATCATGAGCAAAAGTTTTCTCAAAAAATGGTTCCAAACACAACCCCCAACACCCCCAAAAAATGTTCCGAACATGTTTTAGGAAAATGGGGGCGATCTACGGAAAACTTCATTTAACATTTTCTGCTCGGTTTTTTGTCGTGCATTCAAAAGTTTTTGGGCAGGTTGAATTTCGGCTTTGTTTGAGCGTGAGACATTATTTTCACTTTTCCAGGTCATTTTTGCCTTTCCTTCACCCCTGAAGCCCACTTCCTCACCTTCGAGGGAGCTGAAAATCACTTGATAGATGCGTCTTGAGGAGATCTTTCGATTGATACTCGTGTCTCAAAGTTGTGGGCCTTCAACTTTTTGTTTAAATTGGAAAAAACATCAAACCTTAGGGAGGAATCCCGAAAATTGGCAAATCTAGGGCAAAAACTGGATACCAATCCGCCTTGTATTGAAGTCTCCAGAATGCGAATTTTTTTTAATGACTGAATTTGGGGCCTGAAATGGAACTTTTTTGAGTTTAAAGGTTTTATATGGATGCCCATTTTCATGAACTTAATGCTGTGATGTTTTCGATTGCGAAACAATATATTTGAATGAATTATTGAACTTCAAAGTTTTTTTGGATTTTTTGTTCATTCAAGACGGTTTTGCGTATTTTTAAGAGTTGTACTGTGTTGTTAGAGTTAAAATAAATTTATTAGGACTCGCAAGTCAACCTTCTAAGTGGCTTATTTGACCTTGAAATTCTTATAACTTTTTTACATGACGCGTAATTCATGAATTTAGAGTGTTCATATTCGTTTCACAGGAAATTTTATAGAGAACAAATGTGTTTAAAATAGGCGATTTACCTTATGGTACTATTATTTCCCTTCCAACAAGTTTAAGTAGAGGAAAAAAAATTTTGTTCTTCATTTGATTTTCGCCTAAGTCGACAAAATTTGGATCCATTTCGATGTCTAATTGCAATATGTCAATGAGGTACAGAATTTGAGGCTCAAATCTTCTGCTGCTTGTAAAAGTTGTAATGTAAAAGATGTTCACAGAGTTTCACCTACTGGTATGGCCTAAAGTGTCCCCATAATCGTAATAGGTAAGTCAATTGACGTCAAATATAACTGATATTTGTAATCGATTTGTTAACCCTCGAAAAAATTTTCTTCGGAATTCTTAGAAAATTATTTAAATGGTATACTCTTTGATGAAATATTGCTTTTAAATGTAGAATTCGATAGTTAGGAGAATACATACTACCGTACATTAATGAAAGAATGCATGGTAATGTAAGGAAGATAAAGCTTGTAATTAGTTACCAGATTATTCAAGGTGCAAGGAATGAATGCTCGAGTTAACCTTAATGTAATATTTTCGAACATTTTGAAATATAATGTCTTGTCTGTCGGGAAGAGGAACTTCTTGGAGGTGTTGAAGAGATTGGGATTTTGGGTAGTGAAATTCACGCACAATTACCTACTCGTTTGGCTGAAGGTGTGACCATGATAGTATTCGCAAAGTAATGGGAGGTCAAACATGCAAAGTGATTAATTTTCGACGCAAAAATTTGTCGCAACTAATGACCTATCAGTTATCATAGAAATTGTATTATTTTGGCTTCCATTTTTGCGGTATGTGTAATTATTTGTAGTGTTTATTGTTTGCAACGAAAACAATGCGCATTCTTAATACTTCCAACTGCATTTGGTATTCGATGGTCGAATTACTCCTGAGAGACGCGGACTGGCGTATGGCCTTTATGACCTTGATACCAAGCAAGATGGCTACTAAATAGTTATTACTTGTTTATATAACTCCTTTCTATTCATGTATAACTCATTTATGTATGTCAAGCTTCGTTGTTAGTTGAATCTTTGCCTTAAATACTTAGATATTGAGTGAAGTAGGAACCAAATTTTGACTTGAGTTACCCCTCGAAGCCGTGCTTAATCATTAGGTATGTTCAGTCATTTTGAGACACTGTACAACTTTGGGTGGTGAATTGAACAAGAAAACGAAAACTTCTTCAAAGGTTCCATATGTCGGTGAATTTTAGAGAAATATTTGTGGTATTAAGTGGAAATATTATCGGCAGATGAGTCACAAATACCTCTGTACGAGAATTCAAGATATGAAATAAGTCGCATTTTAACATAGAAAAAGGTGCTTAGTTGTTTAGGCGGTGTAAACCAGTGAAGCTATTGAATATGATGGAAGGATGTATTCTATTATGTTTTTCGGGAGGTAAATTGAACATTTACGGGTTGAAATCACGAACATGATTTCATTTAGAAATTCTAGAAATTGCTCATTTCACTTATTTCGATGACGAAATTTGAATGAATCTTTAATGAAAACTCACTTGATGTATGTCAAGCTTCGTTTTTGCTTCAATGTTGTCTTTAAAGATGTAAATATTGAGTAAATGCATAACAGGATTTCTTACTTGAGTTACCCCTCAAAGCTCTTCCTGGAGCAGTGCATGTTTTCAGTTATTTTGAGATACACAATGTCTCTTCTTGGAAAGAAAACTGAATTTTGATGTTCGACAAATCACTCATTTCACTTAGATCATGGTAGCACTTTGCACGAAGCGTGCGGCGTGATGTAGGGAGGCGATAGCAATTTTTTTCGTGTGGAGAAAGTGAAATTGAGTTATATTGATAGGTAATGGGTTTGCTTTCATTGTAAATGATGATGCATTGGTGAATGCGGTTATCAATGGAGTGTAGTTTGAATTAGGCATATCATTTGATGTTCATTGCAGGTGGATGTTCGGAATTTTGATACAATGTACATATGTATGTCTGTTTATGCTGACATTTTGAGAACTGACCTATCGATATTTTAGGGTGAATGAGTAATTTTCGAAATTTCTATGCATGTTTCAATTTACGATTAAGGGTACTTTGAAATGAGCTAGAGAATTCATTTTGGGCTCATATGAAGCGGAATGAAAAGCAGGGTGTCAATGTTGGTGAATGAATTATGTTTATTCATGATTGTTAGATATATAGGGAAATGAGTTTAGTTAAATGTTTTGTCCGTTATTTCGTCAGTGGAACGTGTTGTGAACTATTTTTGAGGCAATTTCGGACATTTCGACTTGTGCAATGACCAAGCGTGTTGATAATTTAGGAAGAGTTTGAGAAAAGTTGAGGGATATTGAAATGCTATTTCCAATGCAAAATCGCAAGGAAGATAAAATCGCTGCAGATAATACTTTCATAACCATACAGACTGAAGCCTTCAAGCCCGTTAGTAAACTGTAGGGGGTAACTACACTGAAACTGGGAAGGAATGAGACAGAAATGACATTTTTCAGAGTTTCAAAGTGATTCGAAGGTGAATGCAGTGCCCTTGGAGTATAACTAATATAAGAGCTGCAATTTTGCCGCTCAACGAGGTGCGTAGCACTCGTTGAGCGGCTCGAGAAGTAAGATTTAATTATTTCAAGCCTTGAATTTGATCGCGCGACGGCGCGTTCCCTCATTGTGAACCCAATGAAGATGAAGAGGTGTCGATGTTGTTTTATTAAACGAGAATTATCTTTCGTTTTGATGTGGCATTGCGATGGCATTTTTATTTTGTGATGATTCTTATGTTATTGAGGATTAATGATTGTTTTGTTGTACAATGGAGCAGGATTTGATGATTTAAGGGCTCTGCATGAATAAGTGAGACGCCATCTGATGTATGTAAATATAACGCTCATTCGCATCATATATTTGTGGAAAGAAAGATATTCAGTATTGGGTTTTTTAGCTTCATTTCAGGAATTATTGATAGTAATTGGATGTGTCAAGAAGTTGGTGAATATTTTGCGTTTTTTGTGGATTATTTTAAATGAATTTTCAGAACGAAAGGCTATTGCTCCCATACGAAAGGGAGTAATCAATTTTGAAATGAGAAGTGGCTATTTTTGTGGGTTTCGGGAAGACTAATTTTCGTGCGTCTGGGTTTGGGGGAATTTTGAATAGCTTTGGTAGAATTTCGTTATTTTTGGAACCGCATGTATAAGTAAAATTTGGAATGAGGCTCATGTAATTTAAATGAGTTATAGGTAACATGTAATGAGTTCTGGTGGGATGAACGATCATATTGATATTCTTGTAAGCATTTTTGACCTTAGGTGAATTGGCAATTTAATTTCAAAATGTCATTCTCCCACGACTCTGTAAATAATATTGTTAAGAAAGTTTGATTTCCGCTTCATATAAGGGATTTCTGTAATTTTAAGTTTTGATTTAGAGGAAGCTATATAATTTTGAGTAGGAAAGGTTGAATGACTTTGTGTAAATTGATGAGAAATAAGGATGGACGGTAAGTTAAATGGAATGCAATGAGAGTGGTGAAAAATGCAACCAAAAAATTGGATACATGAGGTTATAAAGTCAGGTGAGGATAAAATTGCTTATGCTATGTTTGATTAGACTAGGTTGGGTTAGATTACTTGAGGTTGGGTTGAGTTGGTTATATTATTTTGGGTTTGGTTCGGAAGTGATTGGTGAACTTATTGGTTGAATTGTGATTGGTGTAGTCATTTTAACAGAGAAGATCTGATTGGTTTGTTGAGGTTGTGTTACTCATGAAAAATGTTAGTTACCCCTCAAAGCTCTTCTCCTGCAGCGCATATTTTCAGTTATTGGGATATACACCGTGAAAGTTCCCCGATAGAAAAGAAATTTGAAAATTCAGTGTGTAACCGATGTCTCTTAGATCAGTGTGAAAATTTGAGAGATCACGGTCTGTGAAATGATTTTTAAACTGTAAATATGGGATTAGGTTACGTATTTATTTGGTATTTGTGAATGGTGTGGGGAAATAAATTGATTTTGGTGTTTTAAAGGTAAACGTAGAACTTCGAGGGGAATTCATTGTACACATCGGTTTGTGATTTGAGACGATGGTGTATCTGATTGTGTTGGCCAATTGTGGTTATTTTTTAAAGTGTGCCCTACATGTGTATGTGTATATGTGTGTGTGTGTGGGAGTGTGTGTGTAGGAGTGTGAGCGTCTGGGTTTTGATGTGTTTGTGTGTGTGTGTGGTCCGCCCCGGTCTGTGCTGGTTTCTGCGCGCCCGGCGGACCCGTTGCGATAATCCGGTGAAAAAACCAAGACCCATACGCGCACCAATTCGAAGAAGGATGAACACCACTTACCCTAGGGGCCGCGCTGGCGTTCACCGAAATGGTGTATACCCCGACGTGTCGTCCATGAATAGGGTAGCCCCTCGAACGCGTCGTCGCAGCGCCTTCAAATTTGGCAGGCACATAAAAGGCCTTTTGGACATGAACCTAAGCTTTTTTCTTTCAGATCGGGCGAGAACTTTTCCTTTAATGGCGGTTCAAAGGTCAAAAATCGACCAAAATGGGTCATTTTCAAACTGCTGCCAAACACCCATAGAATTGCTCTAGGCGGCTATAATTTCAGCGTGTGGTAGACGAAAGAATGGAGCATGCGCCAACGTTGCCATTTTGCGATCCCTTCGTAAAAAGTATCCCTCTTTGCCCCTCAAAGTTGACGAAAAAATTTTAGGGTAATTTTGACGAAATTTGGAGAATTTTTTTGAGAAAACCACGCACTTTTAAACTTTCAAACTTTGATAGCTCGTACATTTCCAAAAGTTCTACGCCTCATGAAATCAACGGCTCTCGAAACGATCAAGTTTCCACACAACTTCGGGTCAAAGTTTTCCTAAAAAATTTGGGACAATTTTGGTGAGGCGGGAGTTTTGTCCTGAGTTCGACGGCAATACCTGTGACTCTCAAACTTTGTAGTCTCGTTCAGAAAGCTTTGTAATATACCCAGCGAGTTTTACAGAGTGCCAGCTATGAAAACTTGAGTGGTGCGCAACTTTGAAGTTCAAGTAAAAAAACGCGTTTTTTATAAGGTCATTTTCGAACGCCAGTTGTGACGTTGTTTGATTGATTGGTGACTTGAAAATTTGATACGACCTAGTTTTAACCTTTTTCTCAAAGTTATCAAGTTTACAGTTCATCATGAGCGAAACTTTTCTCAAAAAATGGTTCCAAACACAACCCCCAACACCCCCAAAAAACGTTCCAAAGCTGTTTCTGGAAAATGGGGGTGACCTACGAAAAACTTCATTTAACATTTTCTGCTCGGTTTTTTGTCGTGCATTCAAAAGTTTTTTGGCTGGTTGAATTTCGGCTTCGTTTGAGCGTGAGACATTATTTTCACTTTTCCAGGCCATTTTTGCCTTTCCTTCGCCCCTGAAGCCCACTTCCTCACCTTCGAGGGAGCTGAAAATCACTTGAAAGATGCGTCTTGAGGAGATCTTTCGATTGTTACTCGTGTCTCAAAGTTGTAGGCCTTCAACTTTTTGTTTAAATTTGAAAAAACATCAAACCTTAGGGAGGAATCCCGAAAATTGACAAATCTAGCGCAAAAATTGGATACCGATCCAGCTTGTAATGAAGTCTCCAAAATGCGAATTTTTTTTAATGACTGAATTTGGGGCCTGAAATGGAACTTTATTGAGTTGAAAGGTTTTATATAGATGCCCATTTTCATGAACTTTATGCTGTGATGTTTTCGATTGCAAAACATTATATTTAAATGAATTGTTCAAGTTGAAAGTTTTTCCTGATTTTTTTGTCATTCTAGGCGGTTTTGCGTACTTTTAAGAGTTGAACTGTGTTCTTAGAGTTGAAATAAAATTATTAGGACTCGCGAGTCAACTTTCTAAGTGGCTTATTTCACCTTGAAATTCTTATAAATTTTTTACATGACGCGAAATTCATGAATTTAGAGTGTTCATATTCGTTTCACAGGAAATTTTATAGAGAACAAATGTGTTTAAAATAGGCGATTTACCTTATGGTAGCATTATTTTACTTCCAACAAGTTTTGGTAGGGAAAAAAAATTTTGGTTCTGGGATGAAATTTTGCCTAAGTCGAGAAAGTATTTATGCTTGGCCATGTCGAATTGCAATATGTGAATGAGGTTCACAATTTGAGGCTGAAATCTTCTGCTGCTTGTAGAAGTTGTCATGTAAAAAATGTTTACAAAGTTTCACCTACTGGTATGGCCTAAAGTGTCCCCATAATCGTAATAGGTAAGTCAATTGACGTCAAATATAACTGATATTTGTAATCGATTTGTTAACCCTCGAAAAAATTGTCTTCGGAATTCTTAGAAAATTATTTAAATGGTATACTCTTTGATGAAATATTGCTTTTAAATGTAGAATTCGATAGTTAGGAGAATACATACTACCGTACATTAATGAAAGAATGCATGGTAATGTAAGGAAGATAAAGCTTGTAATTAGTTACCAGATTATTCAAGGTGCAAGGAATGAATGCTCGAGGTTATCTGAATGTAATATTTTCGAACATTTTGTAATATTTTGTCTCGTACGTCGGGAAGTGTAACTTCTGGGAGGTGTTGAAGAGATTTGGATTTGGGCTAGTGAAATTCACGCAAAATTAACGTACTGGTATGGCTGAAGGTGTGACCATGATAGTAGTCGCAAAGTAATGAGAGGTCAAACATGCAAAGTGATGACTTTTTGACGCTAAAAAATTTGTCGCAAGTGAAGACCTATCCGTTATGATAGAAATTGGATTATTTTGCTCACCATTTTTGCGGAATTCCAACAAGATGGATACAAAATAGTTATTATTTGTTTAAATAACTCCTATTTATTAATGTATAACTCATTTATGTATGTCAAGCTTCGTTGTTACTTGAATCTTTGCCTTAAATACTTAGATATTGAGTGAAGTAGGAACAGCATTTTTGACTTGAGTTACCCCTCGAAGCCGTGCTTAATCAGGAGGTATGTTCAGTCATTTTGAGACACTGTACAACTTTGGATAGTGACTTGAAAAACAAAACGTAAGCTCCGTTCAAAGTTCCATATGTCGGTGAGGGTTGAGAAATATTTGTGGTACTAAATGGAAATATTATCGGCTCATGAGTCGGAAATGCCTGTGTATGAGAATTAAAGATATGAACTAACTCGCATTTTAACATAGAAAATGGTGCAAAGTTGTTTAGGCGGTGTTAACCAGTGAAGCTATTGAATATGATGGAAGGATCGATTCTATTATGTTTTTCGGGAGGTAAATTGAACATTTACGGGTGAAATGACGAACATGAATTTATTTAGAAATTATAGGAATGGGTCATTTCACTTATTTCGATGCCGAAATTTGAATGAATCTTTAATGAGAACTCACTTGATGCATGTCAAGCTTCGTTTTTGCTTCAATGTTGTCTTTAAAGATGTAAATATTGAGGAAATGCAGAACAGAATTTCTTACTTGAGTTACCCCTGAAAGCTCTCCCTTGAGCAGTGCATGTTTTCAGTTAGTTTGAGATGCACAATGTCTCTTCATGGAACGAAAACTTAAATTTGATGTTCGCTAAATCACTAATTTCGCATAGATCATGGTTGCAGTTTGCACGAAGCGTGCGGTCTGATGTAGGGAGGCGATAGCACTTTTTTCGTGTGGAGAAAGTGATATTGAGTTATGTTGATAGGTATTGGGTTTGCTTTCATTGTAAATGATGATGCATTGGTGAACTCAGTTATCAACTGAGTGTAGTTTGAATTAGGCATATCATTTTTTTGTACATTGCAGGTAGATGCTCGAAATTTTGATACAATGTACATATGTATGTCTGTCTATGCTGACATTTTGAGAATGGACCTATCGATATTTTGGGGTGAATGAGTAATTTTCGAAAATTGTATGCGTGTTTAAATTTACGATGAAGGGTACTTTGAAATCAGGTAGAGAATTCATTTTGGGCTCATATGAAGCGGAGTCAAAAGCAGGGTGCGAATGTTGTTGATTATATTATGTTTATTCATAATTGTTTGATATAGGGAGAAATAAGTTGTATTAAATGTTTTGTCCGTTATTTCGTCAGTGGAACGTGTTGTGAACTATTTTTGTGGCAATGTCGGACATTTCGACTTGTGCAATGACGAAGCATGTGGAAAATTTAGGAAGAGTTAGACAAAAACGTTGAGGGATATTAAAATGGTATTTCCAATGCAAAAACGCATAAAAGACGAGAACCGGTGCAGATAATACTTTCATAACCATACAGACTGATGCCTTTAAGCCCGTTAGTAAACTGTACGGGGTAACTACACTGAAAATGTGTATAAATGAGACAGAAATGGCATTTTTTTAGTTTTAAAGTTTTTCTAGGGTAAATCCCGTGCCCCTCGAGTGTGACTAATATAAGAGGTGCAATTATGCCGCTCTGCGAGGTGCGTAGCACTCGTAGAGCGGCGCAAGAACTCAAATTTCATTTTCTCAACCTTCGAATTTGACCGCGCGACGGCGCGTCCCATCATTATGAACCCAATGAAGATGAACAGGTGTCGATGTTCTTGTATGAAACGAGAATTAGCTTTCGTTTGGATGTGGTATTGCGATGTTTGTTTATTTTGGTGATGATTTATATGTTATTGAGGATTTATGGTTGTTTGTTATAGATTGGAGAAGGATTGGATTATTTAAAGGCTGTGCATGAATGACTGCGACGCTATCTGATGTATGGTAATGTACAGCTCATTCACATGATTTATTCGTGAGAACAAGAATATATTTGGTTCTTGTGGTTAGTTTGAAAAAGTATTGATAGTAATTGGATGTGACACGAAGTTGGTGGATAATTGTTGTTTTCTCTTGAAGGTATGAAATGAATTTTAAGAACGAAGGTTTTTTCTCGCTGATGCAGGTGAGTAATGTATTTTGATGTCTGAGGTGGCAATTATTGGGGGTTATGGGAAGCCTAATTTCCCTACGTCAGGCTTTGGCGGGATTTGAAATAGCTTTGGTAGAATTTAATTTATTTGTGAACCGCATCTATAATTAGAATTTGGAATGAGGCTCATGTAATTTAAATTAGTTATAGGTAACATGTAATGTATTCTGGTAGAATGAAGGAACATATTTATAGTCTTGTAAGCATTTGTGACCTTAGGTGAATTCGTGATGTAATATTGAAATATCATTCTCCCAGGATTCTGTTTATAATATTGTGAAGAAAGTTTCAGTCGCGCTTCATATAAGGGAATTATGTAATTTTAAGTTTTGTTTGAGGTGAAGCTATATAATTGTGAGTAGGAAAGGTTAAAAGACTTTGTGTAAATTGATGAGAACCAAGGGATGGACGCTAAGTTGAATGGAATACAACATGAGTGGTTAAAAATTAAACCAAAGAATTGGATACATGAGGTTATAAAGTCAGGTTGGGATAAAATTGGTTATGTTAGGTTTCATTAGACTAGGTTGGGTTAGATTATTTTAGGTTGGGTTGAGTTGGTTATATTAATTTGGGTTTGGTTGGGAAGTGATTGCTGAACTTATTGGTTGAATTGTGATTGGTGTAGTCATTTTATAAGAGTAGATGTGATTGATTTGTTGAGGTTGTGTTACTCATGAAAAATGTTAGTTACCCCTCAAAGCTCTGCTCCGGCAGTGCATATCTTCAGTTATTCGGATATAGACCAAGAAAATTCCCAGAAAGAAAAGAAATTTCAGACTTCAGTGTGTAGCCAATGTCTCTTCGATACGCGTTGAAATTTGAGAGATCGCCGTCTGTGGAATGGTTTTTGAACTGTAAATATGGCCATGTCACGTTTTTATATGGCAATGGTGTCGGAGAATGAATTGATTATGGTGTTTGAAAGTTGAACATAGAAATTGAAGTGAAATACATTGTACACATCGGTTTGTGATTTGAGACGATGGTGTATCTGATTGTGTTGGCCAATTGTGGTTATTTTTACAAGTGTGCGCGACAAGTATTTGTGTATATGTGTGTCTGTGGGTGTGTGGGAGTGTGTGTTGGAGTGTGAGCGTCTGGGATTTGATGTGTTTGTGTGTGTGTGGGTGTGTGTGTGTGTGGTCCGCCCCGGTCTGTGCTGGTTTCTGTGCGCCCGGCGGACGTCTTAGCGAAAATCCGGTGAAAAAACCAAGACCCATACGCGCACAGATTCAAAGGAAGATGAACACCACTTACCCTAGACGCCGCGTGGCGTTCACCGAAGGATTGTTCCTTCTATTGATGTCGCCTTTTTATAGGGTAGCCCCTCGAACGCGTCGTCGCAGCGCCTTCAAATTTGGCAGGCACATAAAAGGCCCTTTCGACATGAACCTAAGCTTTTTTCTTCGAGATCGTGCGAGAACTTTTCCTTCAATGGCCGTTCAAAGGTCGAAAATCGACCGAAATGACACATTTTCAAACTGCTGCCAAACACCCATAGAATGCCTGTAGGCGGCTTTAATTTCAGCATGTGGTAGACGAAACAATGGAGTATACGCCAACGTTGCCATTTTGCGATCCGTTCGTAAAAAGTATGCTTCTTTGCCCCTCAAAGTTTGCCAAAAATTTTTAGGGTATTTTTGACGAAATTTGGAGAATTATTTTGAGAAAACCACGGAGGTTAAATCTTTCAAAGTTTGATAGCTCGTACATTTCCAAAAGTTCTAAGCCTCATAAAATCAGCGGCTCTCGAAGCGATCAAGTTTCGACACAACTTATGGTCAAAGTTTTCCTCAAAATTTTCGAAAATTTTGTGTGAGGTTTGAGTTTGCCTAAGTATTGAACGGTAATACCTGGGGGTGTCAAACTTTGTAGTCTCGTTTAGAAAGCTTTGTAATATACCCAGCGAGTTTTACAGAGTGCCAGCTTTAAAAACTTGAGTGGTGCGCAACTTTAAAGTTCAAGTAAAAAAACGCGTTTTTTATAAGGTCATTTTCGAACGCCAGTTGTGACGTTGTTTGATTGATTGGTGACTTGAAAATTTGATACGACCTAGTTTCAACCTTTTTCTCAAAGTTATTAGGTTTACAGTTCATCATGAGCAAAACTTTTGTCAAAAAATGGTTCCAAACACAACCCCCAACACCCCCAAAAAATGTTCCGAACATGTTTTAGGAAAATGGGGGCGATCTACGGAAAACTTCATTTAACATTTTCTGCTCGGTTTTTTGTCGTGCATTCAAAAGTTTTTGGGCAGGTTGAATTTCGGGTTTGTTTGAGCGTGAGACATTATTTTCACTTTTCCAGGCCATTTTTGCCTTTCCTTCACCCCTGAAGCCCACTTCCTCACCTTCGAGGGAGCTGAAAATCACTTGAAAGATGCGTCTTGAGGAGATCTTTCGATTGATACTCGTGTCTCAAAGTTGTAGGCCTTCAACTTTTTGTTCAAATTTGAAAAAACATCAAACCTTAGGGAGGAATCGCAAAAATTTGCCAATCTAGGGCAAAAACTGGATACCGATCCACCTTGTAATGAAGTCTCCAGAATGCGAATTTTTTTTAATGGCGAAATTTATGGCCTGAAATGAAACTTTATGGAGTTTAAAAGTTTTATATGGATGCCCATTTTCATGAACTTGGTGCTGTGTTGTTTTTCGATTGCGAAACAATATAATTAAATGAATCGTTGAAGTTCAAAGTTTTTTTTAATTTTTTTCCATTGGAAGCGATTTTGCTAAGTTTTGAGTGTTTTAATGTGTTGTTAGAGCTCATAAAAATATATTGTATTTCGAAGTAAACGTTGTAAGTGCCTGTTTTTGCCTTGAAATTCATAATTTTTTTTTGCATGACGCGTAATTCATCATTTTCAATGGTTTATATTCGTTTCACAGGAAATTTTATAGAGAACAAATGTGTTTAAAATAGGCGATTTACCTTATGGTTGGATTATTTCTCTTCCAACAAGTTTTGGTACAGAAAAAAAAAATGTTAATTGAGCTTAAAATTTTCGTCCAAGTCGAGAAAATCGGTATGCAAGGCGGTTTGCAGTTGCAATACCTAAATGAGGTTCAGAATTTGAGGCTGAAATCTTGTGCTGCTTGTAGAAGTTGTAATGTAAATGATGTTAGAACTAGAAAGATGACAATACTAATGTTAAAGTGTCCGCATCATCGTACTGAGCATGTAAAGTGACTTCAATTATAACTTATTTTTGGAATGGAATTGTTAACCCTCATAAAATTGTCTTTGTAATGGATAGAAAATTATTTCAATGGGATACTTGTTGATTAAAGGGCGTTGTTAGGAGAATCCATCCTTCTGTCCCACTGCAGTCATTCCGCACAGTCAACTGTTACATCAGTTTTTCATGAAGAGAGATACGAAATCAACCCATAAGTTGTTGAAAGTGAAAAGTGTCCCCTTTCTTCAATGAAACGAAACTTGAAAAGAAATTGTTAACATTGTCTACTGAAGATTAACATGATACGTACATTTAAAATGATTCCAACTCGATAAATTTCGTAATAGGAACAGAAATTATTGATTTCCCATATTCATAAATTTCAAGTGTAATGCCTGTTCGATGGGCGAATTGGTCCTCAAAGACGCGGCCTGCCGTGTGTGTGTCCTTTATGACTGGGATAACAAGCAAGATGTGGATACAAAATAGTTATTATTTGTTTATATAACTCCTATCTATTAATGTATAACTCATTTATGTATGTCAAGCTTCGTTGTTACTTGAATCTTTGCCTGAAATACTTAGATATTGAGTGAAGTAGGAACAGCATTTTTGACTTGAGTTACCCCTCGAAGCCGTGCTCAAGCAGGAGGTATGTTCAGTCATTTTGAGACACTGTACAAGTTTGGGTAGTGACTTGAAAAACAAAACGAAAGCGTTGTTCAAAGCTTCGTATGTCGGTGAGTTTTTGAGAATTATTTGTGGTACTACATGGAAATATTATCGGCTCATGAGTCGGAAATACCTCTGTATGAGAATTCAAGATATGAAAGAACTCGCATTTTAACATAGAAAATGGTGCTAAGTTGTTTAGGCGGTGTAAACCAGTGAAGCTATTGAATATGATGGAAGGATCGATTCTATTATGTTTTTCGGGAGTTAAATTGAACATTTACGGGTGAAATCACGAACATGAATTCATTTAGAAATGATAGGAATGGGTCATTTCACTTATTTCGATGCCGAAATTTGAATGAATCTTTAATGAGAGAACTCACTTTATTGATGTCAAGCTTCGTTTTTGCTTCAATGTTGTCTTTAAAGATGAAAATATTGAGTAAATGCATAACAGAATTTCTTACTTGAGTTACCCCTCAAAGCTCTCCCTTGAGCTGTGCATGTTTTCAGTTAGTTTGGGATACACAATGTCTCTTCTTGGAACGAAAATTTAAATTTGATGTTCGCTAAATCACTTATTTCGCATAGATCATGGTTGCAGTTTGCACGAAGCGTGCGGTCTGATGTAGGGGGGCGATAGCTCATTTTTCGTGTGGAGAAAGTGAGATTGAGTTATATTGAGAGGTAATGGTTTTGTTTTCATGGTAAATGATGATGCATTGGTGAACTCGGTTATCAATTGAGTGTAGTTTGAATTAGGCATATGATTTTATGTGCATTGCAGGTAGATGTTGGAAATTTTGATACAATGTACATATGTATGTCTGTTTATGCTGACATTTTGAGATTTGACCTATCGACATTTTGGGGTGAATGAGTAATTTTCGAAAATTGTATGCATGTTCAAATTTACGATGAAGGGTACTTTGAAATCAGGTAGAGAATTCATTTTGGGCTGATATGAAGCGGAGTGAAAAGCAGGGTGTTAAAGTGGTTTATTATATTATGTTTATTCATAATTGTTTGATATATGGGGGAAATGAGTTTGTGAAATGTTTTTGCCGTTATTTCATCATTGGAACGTGTTTTGAACCGTTTTGTGAGTAATTTCGGCTATTTCGATCTGTGTAATGATCACGGATTTGGAAAATTTAGGGAAAAGTTCGATAAAAGTGTACGGATATGAAAATGTTATTATCAATGCAAAAAGGGATGCATATGAGAATTGCTGCAAATGAAAATGTCAGTACCATGCGGACAGGTATTTTTTAGGCTGTTAGTGAAGTGTAGGGGGTAAGTACGGTGAAAAAGGGGTAAAAATGAGACAGAAATGGATTTTTTTTTAGAGTTTGAAAGTGTTTCTAAGGTAAATGCAGTGTCCCTCGAGTATGACTAATATAAGAGCTGTAATGATGCCGCTCTGCGAGGTGCGTAGCACCCGTAGAGCGGCGCAAGAAGTCAGATAAAATTTTCTCAACCTTCGAATTTAACCGCGCGACGGCGCGTTCCATCATTATGAACCCAATGAAGATGAACAGGTGTCGATGTTGTTGTATGAAACGAGAATTAGCTTTCGTTTTGATGTGGTATTGCGATGTTTCTTTATTTTGGTGATTATTTATATTTTATTGAGGATTTATGGTTGTTTCTTATAGTTTGGAGAAGGATTGGATTATTTAATGGCTCTGCATGAATAAGTGCGACGCTATCTGATGTATGGTAATGTACAGCTCATTAACATGATTTATTCGTGAGAACAAGAATACATTTGGTTCTTGTGGTTAATTTGAAAAAGTATTGATGGTAATTGGATGTGACACGAAGTTGGTGGATATTTTTTGTTTTCTCTTGAAGGTTTGAAATGAATTTTAAGAACGCAAGGTTATTTCTCGCTTATGCAGGTGAGTAATGTATTTTGATGTCTGAGGTGGCAATTTTGGAGGGTTATGGGAAGCCTAATTTCCCTACGTCAGGCTTTGGCGGAATTTGAAATAGGTTTGGTAGAATTTCATTTATTTTTGAAACGCATGTATAATGAAAATTTGGAATGAGGCTCATGTAATTTAAATCAGTTATAGGTAACATGTAATGTATTGTGGTTAAATGAACGAACATATTTATAGTCTTGTGAGCATTTTTGACCTTAGGTGAATTCGTGATTTAATATTAAAATTTCATTCTCCCAGGATTCTGTATGTAATATTGTGAAGAAAGTTTCAGTCGCGCTTCATACAAGGGATTTATGTAATTTTAAGTTTTGATTTAGGTGAAGCTATATAATTTTGAGTAGGAAAGGTTAAATGACTTTGTGTAAATTGATGAGAACCAAGGGATGGACGGTAAGTTGAATGGAATACAACAAGAGTGGTTAAAAATTAAACCAAAAAATTGGATACATGAGGTTATAAAGTCAGGTGGGGATAAAATTGGTGATGTTAGGTTTGATTAGACTATGTTGGGTTAGATTACTTGAGGTTGGGTTGAGTTGGTTATATTAGTTTAGGTTTGGTTCGTAAGTGATTGGTGAAGTTATTGGTTGAAGTGTGATTGGTGTAGTCATTTTATAAGAGTAGATCTGATTGATTTGTTGAGGTTGTGTTACTCATGAAAAATGTTAGTTACCCCTCAAAGCTCTGTTCCGACAGCGCATATCTTCAGTTATTCGGATATAGACCAAGAAAATTCCGAGAAAGAAGAAAATTTCAGAATTCAGTGTGTAACCGATGTCTCTTAGATACGCGTTGAAATTAGAGAGATCGCCGTCTGTGGAATGATTTTTGAACTGTAAATATGGCCATGTTTCGTTTTTATATGGCAATGGTGTCGGAGAATGAATTGATTATGGTGTTTGAAAGTTGAACATAGAAATTGAAGTGAAATACATTGTACACATCGGTTTGTGATTTGAGACGATGGTGTATCTGATTGTGTTGGCCAATTGTGGTTATTTTTACAAGTGTGCGCGACATGTATTTGTGTATATGTGTGTCTGTGTGTGTGTGGGAGTGTTTGTAAGAGTGTGACGGTTTTGGGTGTTGAGGTGTGAGTGTGTGTGTGTGTGTGTGTGTGTGTGGTCCGCCCCGGTCTATGCTGGTTTCTGTGCGCCCGGCGGACGTCTTAGCGAAAATCCGGTGAAAAAACCAAGACCCATACGCGCACAGATTCAAAGGAAGATGAACACCACTTACCCTAGACGCCGCGTGGCGTTCACCGAAGGATTGTTCCTTCTATTGATGTCGCCTTTTTATAGGGTAGCCCCTCGAACGCGTCGTCGCAGCGCCTTCAAATTTGGCAGGCACATAAAAGGCCCTTTCGACACGAACCTAAGCTTTTTTCTTCGAGATCGTGCGAGAACTTTTCCTTCAATGGCCGTTCAAAGGTCGAAAATCGACCGAAATGACACATTTTCAAACTGCTGCCAAACACCCATAGAATGCTTTTAGGCGGCTCTTATTCCAGCATGTGGTAGACGAAACAATGGAGTATACGCCAACGTTGCCATTTTGCGATCCGTTCGTAAAAAGTATCCCTCTTTGCCCCTCAAAGTTTGCGAAAAATTTTTAGGGTATTTTTGACGAAATTTGGAGAATTATTTTGAGAAAACCACGCAGGTTAAATCTTTCAAAGTTTGATAGCTCGTAAATTTCCAAAAGTTCTAAGCCTCATAAAATCAACGGCTCTCGAAGCGATCAAGTTTCGACACAACTTGGGGTCAAAGTTTTCCTCAAAATTTTCGAAAATTTTGTGTGAGGTTTGAGTTTGCCTAAGTATTGAACGGTAATACCTGGGGGTGTCAAACTTTGTAGTCTCGTTTAGAAAGCTTTGTAATATACCCAGCGAGTTTTACAGAGTGCCAGCTTTGAAAACTTGAGTGGTGCGCAACTTTGAAGTTCAAGTAAAAAAACGCGTTTTTTATAAGGTCATTTTCGAACGCCAGTTGTGACGTTGTTTGATTGATTGGTGACTTGAAAATTTGATACGACCTAGTTTCAACCTTTTTCTCAAAGTTATTAGGTTTACAGTTCATCATGAGCAAAACTTTTCTCAAAAAATGGTTCCAAACACAACCCCCAACACCCCCAAAAAATGTTCCGAACATGTTTTAGGAAAATGGGGGCGATCTACGGAAAACTTCATTTAACATTTTCTGCTCGGTTTTTTGTCGTGCATTCAAAAGTTTTTGGGCAGGTTGAATTTCGGGTTTGTTTGAGCGTGAGACATTATTTTCACTTTTCCAGGCCATTTTTGCCTTTCCTTCACCCCTGAAGCCCACTTCCTCACCTTCGAGGGAGCTGAAAATCACTTGAAAGATGCGTCTTGAGGAGATCTTTCGATTGATACTCGTGTCTCAAAGTTGTAGGCCTTCAACTTTTTGTTGAAATTGGAAAAAACATCAAACCTTAGGGAGGAATCGCGAAAATTGGCAAATCTAGCGCAAAAATTGGATACCAATCCGCCTTGTATTGAAGTCTCCAAAATGCGAATTTTTTTTAATGGCAAAATTTATGGCCTGAAATGAAACTTTATGGAGTTTAAAGGTTTTATATGGATGCCTATTTTCATGAACTTGGTGCTGTGTTGTTTTTCGATTGCGAAACAATATAATTCAATGAATCGTTGAAGCTCAAAGTTTTTTCCAATTTTTTTCCATTGGAAGCGATTTTGCTAAGTTTTGAGTGTTTTAATGTGTTGTTAGAGCTCATAAAAATATATTGTATTTCGAAGTAAACGTTGTAAGTGCCTGTTTTTGCCTTGAAATTCATAATTTTTTTTTGCATGACGCGTAATTCATCATTTTCAATGGTTTATATTCGTTTCACAGGGAATTTTATAGAGAACAAATGTGTTTAAAATAGGCGATTTACCTTATGGTTGGATTATTTCACTTCCAACAAGTTTTGGTACAGAAAAAAAAATGTAAATTGAGGTTAAAATTTTCGTCCAAGTCGAGAAAATCGGTATGCAAGGCGGTTTTGCAGTTGCAATACCTAAATGAGGTTCAGAATTTGAGGCTGAAATCTTGTGCTGCTTGTAGAAGTTGTAATGTAAATGATGTTAGAACTAGAAAGATGACAAAACTAATGTTAAAGTGTCCGCATCATCGTACTGAGCATGTAAAGTGACTTCAATTATAACTTATTTTTGGAATGGAATTGTTAACCCTCATAAAATTGTCTTTGTAATGGATAGAAAATTATTTCAATGGGATACTTGTTGATGAAATGTCGTTGTTAGGAGAATCCATCCTTCTGTCCCACTGCAGTCATTCCGCACAGTCAACTGTTACATCAGTTTTTCATGAAGAGAGATACGAAATCAACCCATAAGTTGTTGAAAGTGAAAAGTGTCCCCTTTCTTCAATGAAACGAAACTTGAAAAGAAATTGTTGACATTGTCTACTGAAGATGAACATGATACGTACATTGAAAAGGATTCCAACTCGCTAAATTTCGTAATAGAAACAGAAATTATTGATTTCCCATATTTATAAATGTCAAGTGTAATGGCTGTTCGATCGGCGAATTGGTCCTCAAAGACGCGGCCTGCCGTGTGTGTCCTTTATGACTCGGATAACAAGCAAGATGTGTAGATACAAAATAGTTATTATTTGTTTATATAACTCCTATCTATTAATGTATAACTCATTTATGTATGTCAAGGTTCGTTGTTACTTGAATCTTTGCCTTAAATACTTAGATATTGAGTGACGTAGGAACAGCATTTTTGACTTGAGTTACCCCTCGAAGCCGTGCTTAATCAAGAGGTATGTTCAGTAATTTTGAGACACTGTACAACTTTGCGTAGTTACTTGAAAAAGTAAACGAAAGCTTTGTTCAAAGTTCCACATTTCGGTGAGTTTTTGAGAAACATTTGTGGTACTAAATGGAAGTATTATCGGCTCATGAGTCAGATATACCTCTGTATGAGAATTCATGATATGAATTAACTCGCATTTGAACATAGAAAATGGTGCCAAGTTGTTTAGGCGCGGTGTAAACCAGTGAAGCTATTGTATATGATGGAAGGATGTATTCTATTATGTTTTTCGGGAGGTAAATTGAACATATACGGGTTGAAATCACGAACATGATTTCATTTAGAAATTCTAGAAATGGCTCATTTCACTTATTTCGATGCCGAAATTTGAATGAATCTTTAATGAGAACTGACTTTATGTATGTCAAGCTTCGTATTTGCTTCAATGTTTGCTTTCAAGATGTAAATATTGAGTAAATGCATAACATGATTTCTTACTTGAGTTACCCCTCAAAGCTCTTCCTGGAGCAGTGCATGTTTTCAGTTATTTTGAGATACACAATGTCTCTTCTTGGAACGAAAATTTAATTTTGATGTTCGACAAATCACTAATTTCACTTAAATCATGGTAGCAATTGGCACGAAGCGTGCGGCCTGATGTAGGGAGGCGATAGCACTTTTTTCGTGTGGAGAAAGTGATATTGAGTTATATTGATAGGTAATGGGTTTGCTTTCATTGTAAATGATGATGCATTGGTGAACTCGGTTATCAATGGAGTGTAGTTTGAATTAGGCATATCTTTTTTTGTGCATTGCAGGTAGATGTTCGAAATTTTGATACAATGTACATATGTATGTCTGTTTATGGTGACATTTTGAGAACGGACCTATAGATATTTTGGGGTGAATGAGTAATTTTCGAAAATTCTATGCATGTTTAAATTAACGATGAAGGGTACTTTGAATTCAGCTAGAGAATTCATTTTGGGCTCATATAAAGCGTAATCAAAAGCAGGGTGTTAAAGTGGTTTATTATATTATGTTTATTCATAATTGTTTGATATATGTGGGGGAAATGAGTTTGTGAAATGTTTTTGCCGTTATTTCATCATTGGAACGTGTTTTGAACCGTTTTGTGAGTAATTTCGGCTATTTCGATCTGTGTAATGATCACGGATTTGGAAAATTTAGGGAAAAGTTCGATAAAAGTGTACGGATATGAAAATGTTATTATCAATGCAAAAAGGGATGCATATGAGAATTGCTGCAAATGAAAATGTCAGTACCATGGGGACAGGTATTTTTTAGGCTGTTAGTGAAGTGTAGGGGGGGTAAGTACGGTGAAAAAGGGGTCCAAATGAGACAGAAATGGATTTTTTTTAGAGTTTGAAAGTGTTTCTAAGGTAAATGCAGTGTCCCTCGAGTATGACTAATATAAGAGCTGTAATGATGCCGCTCTGCGAGGTGCGTAGCACCCGTAGAGCGGCGCAAGAAGTCAGATAAAATTTTCTCAACCTTCGAATTTACCCGCGCGACGGCGCGTTCCATCATTATGAACCCAATGAAGATGAACAGGTGTCGATGTTGTTGTATGAAACGAGAATTAGCTTTCGTTTTGATGTGGTATTGCGATGTTTCTTCATTTTGGTGATTATTTATATTTTATTGAGGATTTATGGTTGTTTCTTATAGTTTGGAGAAGGATTGGATTATTTAATGGCTCTGCATGAATAACTGCGACGCTATCTGATGTATGGTAATGTACAGCTCATTAACATGATTTATTCGTGAGAACAAGAATACATTTGGTTCTTGTGGTGAATTTGAAAAAGTATTGATAGTAATTGGATGTGACACGAAGTTGGTGGATATTTTTTGTTTATTCTCTTGAAGGTTTGAAATGAATTTTAAGAACGCAAGGTTATTTCTCGCTTATGCAGGTGAGTAATGTATTTTGATGTCTGAGGTGGCAATTTTTGAGGGTTATGGGAAGCCTAATTTCCCTACGTCAGGCTTTGGCGGAATTTGAAATAGGTTTGGTAGAATTTCATTTATTTTTGAAACGCACGTATAATGAAAATTTGGAAGGAGGCTCATGTAATTGAAATCAGTTATAGGTAACATGTAATGTATTGTGGTTAAATGAACGAACATATTTATAGTCTTGTGAGCATTTTTGACCTTAGGTGAATTCGTGATTTAATATTAAAATTTCATTCTCCCAGGATTCTGTATATAATATTGTGAAGAAAGTTTCAGTCGCGCTTCATATTAGGGATTTCTGTTATTTTAAGTTTTGATTTAGGTGAAGCTATATAATTTTGAGTAGGATAGGTTAAATGACTTTGTGTAAATTGATGATAAACAGGGGATGGACGGTAAGTTAAATGGAATACAATAAGAGTGGTGAAAAATGCAACCAAAAAATTGGATACATGAGGTTATAAAGTCAGGTGAGGATAAAATTGGTTATGTTAGGTTTGATTAGACTAGGTCGCGTTAGATTACTTGAGGTTGGGTTGAGTTGGTTATATTATTTTGGGTTTGGTTCGGAAGTGATTGGTGAACTTATTGGTTGAATTTTGATTGGTGTAGTCATTTTATAAGAGAAGATCTGATTGATTTTTTGAGGATGTGTAATTCATGAAAAATTTTAGTTACCCCTCAAAGCTCTGCTCCAGCAGCGCATGTGTTCAGTTATTCGGATATACACCATGAAAGTTCCCCGAAAGAAAATAAATTTCCATATTCAGTGTGTAACCGTTGTCTCTTAGATCCGTGTCATAATTTGAGAGATCACGGTCTGTGAAATGATTTTTAAACTGTAAATATGGGCATAGGTTACGTTTTTATTTGGTAATGGTGTCGGAAAATCAATTGATTTTTGTGTTTGAAAGGTGAACATAGAGCCTAAAATGAAATACATTGTACACATCGGTTTGTTATTTGAGACGATGGTGTATCTGATTGCGTTGGCTAATTGTGGTTATTTTTACAAGTGTGCGCGACGTGTCTATGTGTATATGTGTGTCTGTGTGTGTGGGAGTGTGTGTAAGAGTGTGAAGGTTTGGGGTTATGAGGTGTGCGAGTGTGTGTTTGTGCGTGTGTGTGGTCCGCCCCCGGTCTGTGCTGGTTTTTGCGCGGGCGGACCCTCGCAGAGGTTCCGGAGGAAAAACTAAAAAAAAAATGCGCAAAAAGAAAAAAAAAAAAAAAAAAAATTCTGGTCGACCGCGTTGAGTTCCGGACAGGTGGCATATATACCGGATCTGGCGTGAGCACATGAGCGAGCCCCTAGAACGCGTGGTCGCAGCGCGCTCAAATTCGGTGAGCAGAAAGACGACCATCTCGATATTACCCGTGCCAAGTTTCGTTTCGATCGTGCGAGAACTTTTCATTCAATGGCGGAAAAATGGTCAAAAATCACCGAAAATTGAGCTTTTTCAAACTGCTGCCAAACATACTTAGAATGCACTTAGGTGGCTCAAATTACAGGATGTGGTAGATGAAATGTTCGAGTAGGTGCTCAGGTTGCCATTTTGCGATACGTTGATAAAAAGTATCCCTTTGAGCTCCTCAAAGTTGACCAAAAATTTTTTTTCGATTTCAGTCGAAATTTTGACATTTTTTATTGGACAAACTACGCAAGTTTGCAAACTCAAACTTTGATAGGTGATAGATTTTTGAAAGTTCTACTCACTATAAAATCAGCGGTTCTCAAAACGATCAAGTTTGGACGCAACTTTGGAACAAAAATTGACACGAAATTTCCGTGAGTTTGGGTGAGTTTCAAAACATGTTTGTCCGGGGTTTTGGTGATACTTGAGAGTTTGAGCAGTTGACATCTTATTTGAAAAGCTTGGTCCTAGTTGCAGCAAGTTTTACAGAGTGCCATCTTTCGAAATTCAAATTTTGTGCAACTTTAAAGTTGAAGTAAAAAAACGCGTTTTTTCAAAGGTCATTTTTGGCCGCCATTTGTGACGTTGTTTGACCGAGTGGGAACTCCAAAAGTTAATACCACCCAGATTTGAACTTTTTCTCAAAGTTATCAAGTTTACAATTCGCCATGATTGATGCTTTTCTCAAAAAATTGTCCCAAACACAACCCCCAAACCCTCAAAAAACCGCCTCAAACTTGTTTGAGGAAAATGGGTGGGACCCACGAAAAACTTTATTTAACATTTTTTGCGAGTTTTTGGATGCTACATACGAAAAAAGTTTTGTGGAAAGATCCCTCGAAAATTTTTTTCGTTTTATTGAATTTTGCGACTTTAACATTAAAATGGCACATTCCATCTCTTCTAAGGCCTCTTTTTTCATGCCTCAGGATATCGAAATTCTTATGAGTGATGCGCCTCAGCGAGACCTTTCGTTTGGTACCAAACTTAAAGTTGTAGCTCAACAAACTTTTGAGAAAAATCCAAAAAACTAAAATTGGGGCTCAAATCGCGTGAATTTTTCTAAGTCCTTGGGGTGAAATATTCGATCTCAATTTAAGGCCTCTATAAGGCTTTTCATGGATTTTCGACCACACCCATGTTTAAGTAATGACAGAAAATTGATGTTTTCGTTAGTTTTGTTAAGAAATGAGTGCTTGATAATGATTTTTTCGATTTCGAAGTTTTACTCATTTTATACCCATTTAGGGACTCGCAGCCATTTTTCGAGGCATCGAGAGTGTTGCTAGAGTTGTTAAAAATATTTGTTCTCTTCGAAAGGAACTCGACAACACGTATTTTTGAGCACTCATTTTTCACTCAATTAGAGTATGCATCAATTTTTACTTTTTTGATGCGTTTATCGACGTCCTACGAAAAAATTCATAGAGATGAAATGTGTTGCAAATTGCCGATTTACCCTATGGTAGAGTCTTTGCACCTCCGAAGGCTTGTTTGAAATAATTTTTTTCAAATCCAAAATTTCGAGTCGTAAAATTTACAAGTCCAGATGCTTAGAGACAAGGGGCCGATGACTGCAAGTCGACGTAATATTTGATATCGATTTTCTCTAAATGTTTCGATGTTTCAAACGTCAATTTTTGATGACTATAGCACATTATTTGAATGTTAAGAAATCCATTGATTGATACATACCAGAAAATGAGCTCATTTTTTTCTCGTACATCGATTTCGCTGTTAATTTGTGCGACGCTAGTCCTAAGAACCGCGATGCCATTTGTTTCAAACTTGAGGTAAGCACTAATGTTGTTCGTTTCAATGTATGCCACCAAGATAAAAGTCTTGTAATAGATGCTCTCATATACATGCAAAGTGAGTGAAATTTTAAAACGCTCATTTCTGCTCACTTAGCGTTTTGAAGAGGAAGAAACTGTTGGCGACTGATGAAGAATAAGAGGGTTTGCAGAGTTGCCGGCTAGTGATTTTAATTATGGTACATTGAGCGTGCAAACAATATAATACTCGGCATATGTCATCAATGACTCATCAAAATCGAGCGATATCTCTTTTTTGAGCTCTTTGATTGTGGATGAAAATTTATGATGAGTTTTTATTGGCGTATTTTATTCATGGAATTCTGAAATATGCCTGCAAACGGCCGAGATACTGACACACAAATTTCGTATTGTATATGGCTCATTAATAAACGAGCGTTTTGGAATAGAGCGCATCATGCTGGGGCTGTCGATCACGATATGGGGAACTGTGAGTTGATGTTTCACTCATTAATTTTGATGATTGAGAGAAGATATTGAAGGGTCTTTTGAGTCAAGAACTTTTGAGCTGTGCACTGAAACTCTGTTTGGGAATAAGTACGAGAACTCATTGATTTACTCATTCATATTCCCATCAGTTGCATGTATCGTTCCTAGGAAAAACTGAGTGTGAGTGAGTAGACACCGTTTCTACGCTCACTCATGGCTCATATTTTGTGAGTGTGTGTTCCTGATATGGATTGAATTTTTGAGAGGTTTTGCGGATCTCAAATATTGTATTTACGGAAAATAAAATATTATTACTGAAATATTTTCGAAAATCCGTAAATTCTCACTCGGACTTTGTTCAGGCTTCTACTTCGGTCAGAAATTGGGACATAGAGGTGGTAACACATGTAAATTGTTTCCGCTCATGAAATGCCTCATTTTGAGGAATTATGACCGCATATGATGAATTTCACTCATTCAAACGTAGATTTTGTTCGTGGGTTCTTTGGGCGCTGAAAATTGGTCAAGCTATTGTGTTTGATGACACGATGGATTTTTTAATGTTTTTCGGAACGAAAATTGACAAGTTGTGGGTTCAAATCCCATAACATGAATTGATTTCGAAATTCGAAAAATCACTCATTTCACATAGTTCAGTGCCGAAATTTGCATGAAACTTGCGTCATGATGTAGAGAAGCGATAGCATTTCTTTCGTCTCGCGAAAGTGGTATTGATGATATATACTGAATTTTTTCCATTTTCAACGATGATGCATTGGGCAACTCGGTCGGCAAATGAGTGAAATTTGAATTGGGCATATCTTTCTTTGCATGGAAGGTAGAAGTCCGAAATTTTGATACAATGTAGACATCGATGAGTAGTGTCTATATTGACATTTTGAGAACGGTCCAAATGATATTTTGGGGAAAATGAGTAATTTTCTAAAATTCCATACTTGTTTAATTTGACGATTTAGGGTACTTAGAAATAAGCTAGAAACCTCATTTTGGGCTCAAATGAAGCGGAATCCAAAGCAGGGTCTGAATTATGGTGTTAAAAATTTTGTTATTCATTATTTTTTAATATATGGACAAATGAGTTTTTAAGAATGTTTTGGTCGTTATTTCGTCATTGGAACGTGTTTTGAACCGTTTTTAGGGCCAAATGGGACATTTTGACTTGTGCAATGACCACGCATTTGAAAAATTTATGAAAAAATTCGATAAAAGTCCACGGATATTGAAATGTTATTTTCGATGGAAAATCGCTAAAAAATGAGAATCGCTGCAGTTACCGATTTGATTACCATACCGACAGATACTTTTAGGGCCGTTAGTAAGCTCTACGGGGTAAATACGCTAAAAATGCATATAAATGACACAGAAATTGCATTTTTCAGAGTTTGAAAGTGATTCGAAGTAAATGCAGTGTCCCTCGAGTTTGACTAATATCTAAGCAACAATTATGCCACTCGGCGAGTCGCGTAGCGCTCGTCGAGTGGCCCCAAAACTCAAGCTCGATTTACTCAACCCTTGAATTCAACGCGCGACAGCGCGTTCCACAATTATTATCTGTAAAGAGATGAACAGGTGTCAATGTTTTTCTATTAAACGAGAATTATCTTTCATTTTCATTTCGGATTGCGATGGTAGTTTTAGTTAGTGATGATTTTACCATATCGAGGATTTCTCGTTGTTTTGTTTTAGATTGGAGCAGGTTTAGTTCATTCAAGGGCCTTGCATGAATAACTCAGACTCTATCTGATGTATACTAATTTATAGCTTATTCGCATCATTTATTCCTGGAAACAAATATATTTTAAATTTTTGAGGTTCATTTGAGAGTATTGATAGTAATTGGATCTGTCATGAAGTTGGTGAATATTTGGCGTTTTCTGTTGAAGGTTTCAAATGAATTTTCAGAACGAAAGGTTAGTATCGCCTTCGAAAGTGAGTAATCTATTCTGATTTGAGAGGGGGCTATTATTGTGGGTTATGGTAAGCCAAATTTTCGTGCGTCTGGGTTTGGTGAAATTTTAAATAGCTTTTAAAGAATGTATTCTTTTTCACCCGCAAGTATAACTTAATTTTTGAATGAGGCTTATGTAATTCAACTTGGGACTAGGAATTGTTTAATATATTCTGGTCGAATGGACAATCATATTTATAGGGTTATAAGTATGTTCGACCGGAGGTTAATTCTGGATTGTATACTGAAATTTCCCTATCTTCTTGACTCGGTTTAGAATATTGTGAAGCAAATTGCTGACGATCTTCATGTGAGGGATTTAGGTAATTTTAAGTTTTGATTTAGGTGAAAGCATTTCTTTTTTGGCAGGATAGGTTAAATTCCATTGGGTAAACTGATACGAAATAGAGGTCGGACGTTAAATTAGATGGAATAAAATAGGAGTGGTCAAAAATTCAACAATAAAATGTGATAGAATAGGTTTTCTTATTCAGTCATGATAAAATAGCTTTGGTTGGTTTAGATTAGACTAGGTTGGGTTAGATTAGACTACGTTGGGTTAGATTAGTTTAGGTTGGGTTAATAATATAAGACGTTTCCATCTGATTGATTTGTTAAGGATGTGTTATTCATAAAAAGAGGTCGGTGAAAGGATTTTTGCCCGGTAAATATATGGTTAGGTGAATTTAATACATGGTATTTGTTAATGGTATCGGAAAATGAATTGATGATGGTGTTTGAAAGTTAAACATAGAACATAGAGTGAAAGACATTGCACATATCGATTTGTCATTTGAGACGATGGTGTATCTGATTGTGTTGGATAATTGTTGTTATTTTTACAAGTGTGCGCGACATGTTGGTGTGTATGTGTGTGTGTGTGTGTGGGAGTGTGTGTAGAGTGTGAGCGTTGGGATGATGTGGTGTGTGTGTGTTTGTGTGTGTGTGTGTTGGTCCGCCACCGGTCTGTGCTGGTTTTTGCGCGGGCGGACCTCTTTTTGAGGTTCCGAAGGAAAACTAAAAAAAAAATGCGCAAAAAAAAAAAAAAAAAAAAATTTCATAAAAATCTGGGTGGCCGCGCCGAGTAAAGAAGGACTGTAGTGCGTACGTGTAGTGCATGGGCGCATTCTCGGAAACGGCTGGTCCCAGCGCGCTCAAATTTGGTGAGCAGAAAGAGCTCCATCTCGACATTATCTGTGCCAAGTTTCGTTTCGATCGTGCGAAAATTTTAAATTTAATGAAGGTTCAATGGGGAAAAATGGCCAAAAATTGCATATTTTCAAACTGCTGCCAAACATACTTAGAATGCACCTAGGCGGCCCAAATTACAGGATGTGGTAGATAAAATGTTGGAGTAGGTGCTGAGGTTGCCATTTTGCGATACGTTGATAAAAAGTATCCCTTTGAGCTCCTCAAAGTTGACCAAAAATTTTTTTTCGATTTCAGTCGAAATTTTGACATTTTTTATTGGACAAACTACGTGAGTTTGCAATTTCAAACTTTGATAGGTGATGGATTTTCAAAAGTTCTACTTACTATAAAATCAGCGGTTCTCAAAACGATCAAGTTTGGACGCAACTTTGGAACAAAAATTGACACGAAATTTCCGTGAGTTTGGGTGAGTTTCAAAACATGTTTGTCCGGGGTTTTGGTGATACTTGAGAGTTCGAGCAGTTGACATCTTATTTGAAAAGCTTGTTCCTAGTTGCAGCAAGTTTTACAGAGTGCCATCTTTTGAAATTCAAATTTTGTGCAACTTTAAAGTTGAAGTGAAAAAACGCGTTTTTGCAAAGGTCATTTTTGGCCGCCATTTGTGACGTTGTTTGACTGAGTGGGAACTCCAAAAGTTGATACCACCCAGATTTGAACTTTTTCTCAAAGTTATCAAGTTTACAATTTGCCATGATTGATGCTTTTCTCAAAAAATTGTCCCAAACACAACCCCCAAACCCTCAAAAAACCGCCTCAAACTTGTTTGAGGAAAATGGGTGGGACCCACGAAAAACTTTATTTAACACTTTCTGCTCGGTTTTTGGTCGTACATACCATAATTCTTTTGCTGATCGAATTTCGGCTTCGTTTGAGTGTCACACATTTTTTTCCAATTTTTCAGGCGATTTTGTACATTTGTCCCCCCCCGAAGCCCACTTGCTTACCTTCGAGAGAGTTGAAAAAGCACTTGAGTGATGCGCCTCGACGAGACCTTTCGTTTGGTACCACGCTCAAAGTTGTAGCTTAATAAACTTTTGAGTAAAATCCAAAAAACTTAAATTGAGGCCCAAGTCTCGTGAATTTTTCTAAGTCCTTAGGGGTGAAATATTCGATCTCAATTTAAGGCCTCAATAAGGCGTTTCATGGATTTTCGACCACTCTCATGTTCAAGTAACGACAGGAAATTGATGTTTTCGTTAGTTTTGTTAAGAAATGAGTGCTTGATAATGATTTTTTCGATTTCGAAGTTTTTCTCATTTTATATGCATTTAGGGACTCGCAGCAATTTTTCGAGGCATTGACAGTGTTGCTAGAGTTGTTAAAAATATTTGTTCTCTTCGAAAGGAACTCGATAACACGTATTTTTGAGCACTCATTTTTCACTCAATTAGAGTATGCATCATTTTTTACTTTTTTGAGGCGTTTATCGACGTTGTACGAAAAAATTTATAGAGATGAAATGTGTTGTAAATTGCCGATTCACCCTTAGGTGAAGTTTTTGAACCTCCGACGGCTCGTTTAGAAATTTTTTTTTCAAATCCATAATTTCGAGTCGTAAAATTTAAAAGTCCAGATTCATGTAGACAAGGGGCCGATGACTGCAAGTCGACGTAATATTTGATATCGATTTTCTCGAAATGTTTCGATGTCTCAAACGTCAATTTTTGATGACTATAGCACATAATTTGAATGTTAAGAAATCCATTGATTGATACATACCAGAAAATGAGCTCATTTTTTTCTCGTAAATCGATTTCGCTGTTAATTTGTGCGACGCTAGTCCTAAGAACCGCGATGCCATTTGTTTCAAACTTGAGGTAAACACTAATGTTGTGCGTTTCAATGAATGTGACCATGCTAAAAGTGTTGTGGTAGATGCTCTCATATACATGCAAAGTGAGTGAAATTTTAAAACGCTCATTTCTGCTCACTTAGCGTTTTGAAGGGGAAGAAACTGTTGGCGACCGATGAAGAATAAGAGGGTTTGCAGAGTTGCCGGCTAGTGACTTTAGTTATGATACAATGATCATGCAAACAATATAATACTCGGCAAATGTCATCAATGACTCATCAAAATCGAGCGATATCTCGTATTTGAGCGCTTTGATTGTGTGTCAAAATTCATGATGAGTTTTTATTGG
This sequence comes from Morinoia aosen, assembly GCA_030386875.1. NCBI lineage: Eukaryota > Metazoa > Arthropoda > Malacostraca > Amphipoda > Talitridae > Morinoia > Morinoia aosen. The sequence continues at coordinate 54,572,443 of CM059575.1, read as the reverse complement.
CGTATTTTATTCATGGAATTCTGAAATATGCCTGCAAATGGTCGAGATACTGATACACACATTTCGTCTTGGAAACGGCTCATCAATAAACAAGCGTTTTGGAATAGAGCGCATCATGCTGGGGCTGTCGATCACAATATGGGGTACTGTGAGTTGATGTTTCACTCATGAATTTTGATGATTGAGAGAAGATATTGGATGGACTTTTGAGTCAGGAACTTTTGAGCTGTGCACTGAAACTTTGTTTGGGAATAAATACGATAACTCATTGATTCATATTATCATCAGTTGCATGTTTCGCTTTTAGGAAAAACTGAGTGTGAGTGAGTAGACACTGTTTCGAAGCTCACTCAGGGTTCATGTTTTATGAGTGTGTGTCCCTGGTATGGATTGAATTTTTGAGTGGGTTTGCACGTCTCAAATACGTTATTTACGGAAACAAAAATATTATTTCTGAGATATTTTCGAAAATTCGAAAATTCTCACTCGGACTTAGTTCAGGCTTCTATTTCGGTCAATAATTGGGATATAGGTGTGGAAACCCATGAAAATTGTTTCCGCTCATGAAATGCCTCATTTTGAGGAATTATTCTCTTAAATGAGGAATTTCACTCATTCAAACGTAGATGCTGTTGGTGAGTTCATTGGGCGCTGCAAATCGGTCAAGCTATTGTGTATGATGAGACGATGGATTTTGTAATGTTTTTCAGGACGAAAATTGACAAGTTGCGGGTTCAAATCCCATAACATGAATTTATTTCGAAATTCGAAAAATCACTCATTTCACATAGTTCAGTGCCGAAATTTGCATGATACTTGCGTCATGATGTAGAGAAGCGATAGCATTTCTTTCGTCTTCAGAAAGTGGGAGTTATGAAAGATATTGATTTTTTTTCATTTGCAATGATGATGCATCGGTGAACTCGGTCAGCAATTGAGTGAAATTTTAATTAGGCATATCTTTCTTTCCATCGAAGGTACAAGTCCGAAATTTTGATAGAACGTAGACATCAATGAGTAGTGTCTATATTGTCATTTTGAGAACGGTCCAAATGATATTTTGGGGAAAATGAGTAATTTTCTAAAATTCCATACTTGTTTAATTTGACGATTTAGGGTACTTAGAAATAAGCTAGAAACCTCATTTTGGGCTCAAATGAAGCGGAATCCGAAGCAGGGTCTGAATTATGGTGTTAAAATTTATTTTATTCATTATTTTTTAATATATGGACAAATGAGTTTTTAAGAATGTTTTGGTCGTTATTTCGTCATTGGAACGTGTTTTGAACCGTTTTTAGGGCCAAATGGGACATTTTGACTTGTGCAATGACCACGCATTTGAAAAATTTAGGAAAAATTTCGAATAAAGTCCACGGATATTAAAATGTTATTTCAATGGAAAATCGCTAAAAAATGAGAATCGCTGCAGCTACCAATTTGATTACCATACAGACAGATACTTTTAGGGCCGTTAGTAAACTCTACGGGGTAAATACACTAAAAATGCGTAAAAATTACACAAAAATTGCATTTCTCAGAGTTTGAAAATGATTCGAAGTAAATGCAGTGTCCCTCGAGTTGGACTAATATCTGAGCAACAATCACGCCGCTCGGCGAGTTGCGTAGCGCTCGTCGAGCGGCCCAAAAACTGAAGCTCGATTTACTCAACCCCTGAATTTGACGCGCGACAGCGCGTTCCACAATTATCATCTGTAAGGAGATTAACAGGTGTCGATGTTTTTCTATTAAACGAGAATTATCTTTGGTTTTGATGTCGGATTGCGATGGTAGTTTTAGTTAGTGATGATTTTTGTTTTATTGATTATTTATGGTTGTTTTGTGTTAGATTGGAGGAGGTTTAGTTTATTCAAGTGCCCTGCATGAATAACTGAGACTCTATTTGATGTATGCTAATTTACCGCAAATTTTATCATTTAATCTTGAAAACAAATATACATTGGGTTGTTGCGGTTAATTTGAGAAATTATTGATAGTAATTGGATGTGTCATGAAGTTGGTGAATATTTTGCGTTTTCTGTTGAAGGTTTCAAATAAATTTTCAGAACGAAAGGTTAGTATCACCTTTGAGAGTGAGTAATCTATTCTGATTTGATAGGTGGCTATTTTGTGGGTTATGGGAAGCCAAATTTTCGTGCGTCTGGGCTTGGTGAAATTTTAAATAGTTTTTAAAGAATTTATTTTTTTAACCGCATGTATAAGTAAAATTGTGAATGAGGCTTGTGTAATTCAACTTGGGACTAGGAATTGTTTAATATATTCTGGTCGAATAGACAATCATATATATAGGGTTTTAAGTATGTTCGACCGGAGGTTAATTCAGGATTTTATACTGAAATATCCCTTTCTTCTTGACTCGGTTTAGAATATTGTTAAGCAACTTGCAGTCGCTCTTCATGTTAGGGATTTAGGTAATTTTGTGTTATGATTTTGGTGAAAGTTTTTCATTTTTTGCAGGATAGGGTAAATTCCGTTGGGTAAATTAGTAAAAAACAGGTGTCGGACGTTAAGTTAGATGGAATAAAATGAGAGTGGTCAAAAATTCAACAATAAAATAAGATTAATTAGGTAGTCATATCCAGTCGGGATAAAATAGCTTTGTTTGGGTTAGATTGGACTAGGTTGGGTTAGATTAGTTTAGGTTGGGTTATTAATATAAGACGTTGCCATCTGATTGATTTGGTAAGGATGTGTTATTCATAAAAAGAGGTCGGTGAAATGATTTTTGACCTGTAAATATATGGGTATGTGAATTTTATACATGGTATTTGTTAATGGTATGTGAAAATGAATTGATGTTGGTGTTTGAAAGTTCAACATAGTGGTTATATTAAAATGTATTGCACATATCGTTTTGTGATTTGAGACGATGGTGTATCTGATTGTGTTGGATAATTGTGGTTATTTTTACAAGTGTGCGCTGCATGTGTGTGTGTATGTGTGTGTGTGTGTGTGGGAGTGTGTGTAGAGTGTGAGCGTTGGGATGATGGGGTGTGTGTGTGTTTGTGTGTGTGTGTGTGTGTTGGTCCGCCCCCGGTCTGTGCTGGTTTTTGCGCGGGCGGACCTCTTTTTGAGGTTCCGAAGGAAAACTAAAAAAAAAATGCGCAAAAAAAAAAAAAAAAAAAATTTCATAAAAATCTGGGTGGCCGCGCCGAGTAAAGAAGGACTGTAGTGCGTACGTGTAGGGTGTGGGCGCATTCTCGGAAACGGCTGGTCCCAGCGCGCTCAAATTTGGTGAGCAGAAAGACACCCATCTCGACATTATCTGTGCCAAGTTTCGTTTCGATCGTGCGAAAATTTCAAATTTAATGAAGGTTCAATGGTGAAAAATCGCCAAAAATTGCAATTTTTCAAACTGCTGCCAAACATACTTAGAATGCACCTAGGCGGCCCAAATTACAGGATGTGGTAGATAAAATGTTGGAGTAGGTGCTGAGGTTGCCATTTTACGATACGTTGATAAAAAGTGTCCCTCTGGGCGCCTCAAAGTTGACCAAAAATTTTTTTTTGATTCCAGTCGAATTTTTGACATTATGTATTGGACAAACTACGCAAGTTTGCAAACTCAAACTTTGATAGATGATAGATTTTCAAAAGTTCTACTCACTATAAAATCAGCGGTTCTCAAAACGATCAAGTTTCGATGCAACTTTGGAACAAAAATTGACACGAAATTTCCGTGAGTTTGGGTGAGTTTCAAAACATGTTTGTCCGGGGTTTTGGTGATACTTGAGAGTTCGAGCAGTTGACATCTTATTCGAAAAGCTTGGTCCTAGTTGCAGCAAGTTTTACAGAGTGCCATCTTTTGAAATTCAAATTTTGTGCAACTTTAAAGTTGAAGTAAAAAAACGCGTTTTTTCAAAGGTCATTTTTGGCCGCCATTTGTGACGTTGTTTGACCGAGTGGGAACTCCAAAAGTTGATACCACCCAGATTCGAACTTTTTCTCAAAGGTATCAACTTTACAGTTTGCCATGAGTGATGCTTTTCTCAAAAAAATGTCCCAAACACAAGCCCCAAACCCTCAAAAAACCGCCTCAAACTTGTTTGAGGAAAATGGGTGCGACCCACAAAAAACTTTATTTAACACTTTCTGCTCGGTTTTTGGTCGTACATACCATAATTCTTTTGCTAGTCGAATTTCGGCTTCGTTTGAGCGTCAGAATTTTTTTTCCATTTTTTCAGCTTATTTCGGATATTCGTCCCCCCCAAAAGCCCACTTGCTCACCTTCGACGGAGTTAAAAAAACACTTGAATGATGCGCCTCGACAAGACCTTTCGTTTGGTACCACGCTCAAAGTTGTAGCTCATCAAACTTTTGCAAAAAGTTCAAAAAACTAAAATTGGCTCCTCAAATCTCGTGATTTTTCTAAGTCCTTAGGGGTGAAATATTCGACCCCAATTTAAGGCCTCTAAAAGGCTTTTCGTGGATTTTCGACCACACCCATGTTCAAGTAACGACAGAAAATTGATGTTTTCGTCAGTTTTGTTGAAAAATGAGTGCTTGATGATGATTTTTTCGATTTCGAAGTTTTACTCATTTTATATCCATTTAGGGACTCGCAGCTATTTTTCAAGGCTTCGACAGTGTTACTAGAGTTGTTAGAAATATTTGTTCTCTTCGAAGTGACCCCCATAACACGTATTTTTGAGCACTCATTTTTCACTCAATTAGAGTATGCATCAATTTTTACTTTTTTGATGCGTTTATCGACTTCCTACGGAAAATTTTATAGAGACGAAATGTCTTGCAAATTGCTGATTTACCTTTAGGTAAGGTTTTTTTACTTCCGACGGCGTTTTCAAATTTTTTTTCCAGATCCGGATATTCGAGTCCAAAAATTACCAAGTCCAAATGCCAATAGATATTAAGCCCCGATGACTCCAAGGTGACGCAATTATTGATATCGAATTTTCGAAAAGTTTTGGTGTCCCAAACGTCAATTTTTGATGACTATATCACATTATTTTATTGTTAAGAAATCCATTGAATGATATATACCAGAAAATGAGCTCATTTTTTTCTCGTACATCGATTTCGCTGTTAATTTGTGCGACGCTAGTCCTAAGAACCGCGATGCCATTTGTTTCCAACTTGAGGTAAGCACCAATGTTGTGCGTTTCAATGAATGCGACCATGATAAAAGTGTTGTAGTAGATGCTCTCATATATATGCAAAGTGAGTGAAATTTTAAACGCTCATTTCTGCTCACTTTGCGTTTTGAAGAGGAAGAAACTGTTGGCGAGTGTTGACGAATGAGAGACTTTGCAGAGTTGCCGGCTTTTGATTTTAGTTATGATACAATGAGCGTGCAAACAATATAATACTCGGCAAATGTCATTAGTGACTCATAAAAATCGAGCGATATCTCGTATTTGAGCTCTTTGGTTGTGGATCAAAATTCACGATGAGTTTTTATTGGCGTATTTTATTCATGGAATTCTGAAATATGCCTACAAATGGTTGAGATACTGACTCACACATTTCGTATTGGAAACGGCTCATCAACAAACGAGCGTTTTGGAATAGAGCGCATCATGCTGGGGCTGTCGATGACGATATGGGGTACTGTGAGTTGATGTTTCACTCATTAATTTTGATGATTGAGAGAAGATATTGGAGTGTCTTTTGAGTCAGGAACTTTTGAGCTGTGCACTGAAACTTTGCTTGGGAATAAGTACGAGAACTCATTGATTTACTCACTCATATTCCCATCAGTTGCACGTATCGTTTCTAGGAAAAACTGAGTGTGAGTGAGTAGACACCGTTTCGACGCTCACTCATGGCTCATATTTTGTGAGTGTGTGTTCCTGATATGGATTTAATTTTTGAGAGGTTTTGCGGATCTCAAATATTTTATTTACGGAAACTAAAATATTATTACTGAAATATTTCCGAAAATTCGTAAATTCTCACTCGGACTTTGTTCAGGCTTCTATTTTGGTCAGTAATTGGAAAATAGTTTTGGTGACGCATGAAAATTGTTTCCGCTCATGAAATGGCTCATTTTGAGGAATTATGATTTTAAATGGGGAATTTCACTCACTCAGACGTAGATGCTGTTGGTGAGTTCCTTGTGGGCTGCAAATCGGTCAAGCTATTGTGTTTGATGAGACGATGGATTTTGTAATGTTTTTCGGGATGAAAATTGACAAGTTCCGGGTTCAAATCCCAAAACATGAATTTATTTCGAAATTCGAAAAATCACTCATTTCACATAGTTCAGTGCCGAAATTTGCATGAAACGTGCGTCATGATGCAGAGAAGCGATAGCAATTCTTTCGTCTTCAGAAAGTGGGAGTTATGAAAGATATTGAATTTTTTTCATTTTCAATGATGATGCATCGGTGAACTCGGTCAGCAATTGAGTGAAATTTTAATTAGGCATATCTTTCTTTGCATCGAAGGTAGAAGTCCGAAATTTTGATGAAGCGTAGACATCAATGAGTAGTGTCTATATTGACATTTTGAGAACGGTCCAAATGATATTTTGAAAAAAATGAGTGATTTTCTAAAATTCCATACTTGTTTAATTTGACGATTAAGGGTACTTAGAAAAAAGCTAGAAACTTCATTTTAGGCTCAAATGAAGCAGAATCCAAAGCAGGGTGTGAATCATGGGGCTAAATATTTTTTTATTCATTAATTTTTAAAGTATGGACAAATGAGTTTTTAATAACGTTTTGGCCGTTATTTCGTTATTGGAACGTGTTTTGAACCGTTTTTGGGGCCAAATGGGACATTTCGACTTGTGCAATGACCACGCATTTGAAAAAATTAGAAAAAATTCGATAAAAGTCCACGGATATTAAAATGTTATTTTCAATGGAAATACGCTAAAAAATGAGAATCGCTGCAACTACCAATTTGATTACCATACAGAAAGATACTTTTAGGGCCGTTAGTAAACTCTACGGGGTGAATACGCTAAAAATGCGTAAAAATGATACAAAAATTGTATTTTTCAGAGTTTGGAAGTGATTCGAAGTAAATGCAGTGTCCCTCGAGTTAGACAAATATCTGAGCAACAATTATGCCGCTCGGCGAGTTGCGTAGCGCTCGTCGAGCGGCCCCAAAACTTAAGCTCGATTTACTCGACCCCTAAATTTGACGCGCGACAGCGCGTTCCCAAATGATTATCTGTAAGGAGATGAACATGTGTCGATGTTTTTCTTTTAAACGAGAATTATCTTTGGTTTTGATGTCGGATTGCGATTGTAGTTTAATTTAGTGATGATTTTTATTTTATTGATGATTTATTGCTGTGTTGTTTTTGATTGTTGCTGAATTGGATTATTTAAGGGCTCTGCATGAATGACTGAGACGCCATCTGATGTATGGTGATTTACAGCTAATTCACATCATTTATTCCTGGAAACAAATATATTTTAGATTTTTGGGGTTCATTTGAGAGTGTTGATAGTAATTGGATCTGTCATGAAGTTGGTGAGTATTTGGCGTTTTCTGTTGAAGGTTTCAAATGAATTTTCGGAACGAAAGGTTTGTATCGCTTCTGAAACTGAGTAATCTATTTTGATATGAGAGGTGGCTATTTTTGTGGGTTATGGGAAGCCAAATTTTCGAGCGTCTGTGTTTGGTAAAATTTTGAACAGGTTTTAAAGAATATATTTTTTTAACCACATGTGTAAGTAGAATTTTGAATGAGGCTTATGTAGTTCAACTTGGGACTAGGAATTGTTTAATATATTCTGGTCGAATGAACAATCATATTTATATGGTTTTAAGTATGTTCGACCGGAGGTAATTTCTGGATTTTATACTGAAATTTCTCTTTCTTCTTGACTTGGTTTAGAATATTGTGAAGCAACTTGCAGTCGATCTTCATGTAAGGGATTTAGGTAATTTAAAGTTTTGGTTTGGGTGAAGGTATTCCATTTTTTGCAGCATAGGTTAAATTCCGTTGGGTAAATTGATACGAAACAGAGGTCGGACGCTAAGTTAGATGGAATAAAATGATAGTGGTCAAAAATTCAACAATAAAATATGATAGAATAGGTTTTCTTATCCAGTCAGGATACAATAGCTTTGGTTGGTTTAGATTAGACTAGGTTGGGTTAGATTAGACTAGGTTGCTTTAGATTAGTATCGGTTGGGTTAATAATATAAGACGTTTCCATCTGATTGATTTGTTAAGGATGTGTGATTCATAAAATGAGGTCGGTGAAATGATTTTTGACCTGTAAATATATGGTTGGGTAAATTTTATACCTGGTATTTGTTAATTGTATCGTTAAATGAATTAATGTTTGTGTTTGAAAGTTAAACATAGTGCTTAGATTAAAATATATTGTACATATCGTTTTGTGATTTGAGACGATGGTGTATCTGATTGTGTTGGATAATTGTGGTTATTTTTACAAGTGTGCTTGGCATGTATTTGTGTATGTGTGTGTGTGTGTGTGGGAGTGTGTGTAGAGTGTGAGCGTTGGGATGATGGGGTGTGTGTGTGTTTGTGTGTGTGTTTGTGGTCCGCCCCCGGTCTGTGCTGGTTTTTGCGCGGGCGGACCTCTCTTTGAGGTTCCGAAGGAAAACTAAAAAAAAAATGCGCAAAAAAAAAAAAAAAAAAAATTTCATAAAAATCTGGGTGGCCGCGCCGAGTAAAGAAGGACTGTAGTGCGTACGTGTAGTGCATGGGCGCATTCTCGGAAACGGCTGGTCCCAGCGCGCTCAAATTTGGTGAGCAGAAAGACCCCCATCTCGACATTATCTGTGCCAAGTTTCGTTTCGATCGTGCGAAAATTTTAAATTTAATGAAGGTTCAATGGTGAAAAATAGCCAAAAATTGCACTTTTTCAAACTGCTGCCAAACATACTTAGAATGCACCTAGGCGGCCCAAATTACAGGATGTGGTAGATAAAATGTTGGAGTAGGTGCTGAGGTTGCCATTTTGCGATACGTTGATAAAAAATATCCCTTTGAGCTCCTCAAAGTTGACCAAAAATTTTTTTTCGATTTCAGTCGAAATTTTGACATTCTTTATTGGACAAACTACGCTAGTTTGCAAACTCAAACTTTGATAGGTGATAGATTTTCAAAAGTTCTACTCACTATGAAATCAGCGGTTCTCAAAACGATCAAGTTTCGATGCAACTTTGGAACAAAAACTGACACGAAATTTCCGTGAGTTTGGGTGAGTTTCAAAACATGTTTGTCCGGGGTTTTGGTGATACTTGAGAGTTCGAGCAGTTGACATCTTATTCGAAAAGCTTGGTCCTAGTTGCAGCAAGTTTTACAGAGTGCCATCTTTCGAAATTCAAATTTTGTGCAACTTTAAAGTTGAAGTAAAAAAACGCGTTTTTTCAAAGGTCATTTTTGGCCGCCATTTGTGACGTTGTTTGACCGAGTGAGGACTTCAAAAGTTGATACCACCCAGATTCAAACTTTTTCTCAAAGGTATCAAGTTTACAGTTTGCCATGAGTGATGCTTTTCTCAAAAAAATGTCCCAAACACAAGCCCCAAACCCTCAAAAAACCGCCTCAAACTTGTTTGAGGAAAATGGGTGCGACCCACGAAAAACTTTATTTAACACTTTCTGCTCGGTTTTTGGTCGTACATACCATAATTCTTTTGCTGGTCGAATTTCGGCTTCGTTTGAGCGTCAGAATTTTTTTTCCATTTTTTCAGCTTATTTCGGATATTCGTCCCCCCCAAAAGCCCACTTGCTCACCTTCGACAGAGTTGAAAAAACACTTGAATGATGCGCCTCGACGAGACCTTTCGTTTGGTACCACGCTCAAAGTTGTAGCTCATCAAACTTTTGTAAAAAGTCCAAAAAACTAAAATTGGGGCTCAAATCTCGTGAATTTTTCTAAGTCCTTAGGGGTGAAATATTCGATCCCAATTTAAGGCCTTTAAAAGGCTTTTCATGGGTTTTCGACCACTCGCATGTCCAAGTAACGACAGGAAATTGATGTTTTCGTTAGTTTTGTTAAGAAATGAGTGCTTGATAATGATTTTTTCGATTTCGAAGTTTTACTCATTTTATGTCCATTTAGGCACTCGCAGCTATTTTTCAAGGCTTCGACAGTGTTACTAGAGTTGTTAGAAATATTTGTTCTCTTCGAAGTGACCCCGAAAACACGTATTTTTGAGCACTCATTTTTCACTCAATTAGAGTATGCATCAATTTTTACTTTTTTGATGCGTTTATCGACGTCCTACGAAAAAATTTATAGAGATGAAATGTGTTGAAAATTGCCGATTTACCCTATGGTAAAGTCTTTGCACCTCCGAAGGCTTGTTTGAAATTATTTTTTTCAAATCCAAAATTTCGAGTCGTAAAATTTACAAGTCCAGATGCTTAGAGACAAGGGGCCGATGACTGCAAGTCGACGTAATATTTGATATCGATTTTCTCTAAATGTTTCGATGTTTTAAACGTCAATTTTTGATGACTATAGCACATTATTTGAATGTTAAGAAATCCATTGATTGATACATACCAGAAAATGAGTTCATTTTTTTCTCGTACATCGATTTCGCTGTTAATTTGTGCGACGCTAGTCCTAAGAACCGCGATGCCATTTGTTTCAAACTTGAGGTAAGCACTAATGTTGTTCGTTTCAATGTATGCCACCAAGAATAAAGTCTTGTAATAGATGCTCTCATATACATGCAAAGTGAGTGAAATTTTAAAACGCTCATTTCTGCTCACTTTGCGTTTGAAGAGGAAGAAACTGTTGGCGACTGATGAAGAATAAGAGGGTTTGCAGAGTTGCCGGCTAGTGATTTTAGTTATGGTACATTGAGCGTGCAAACAATATAATACTCGGCATATGTCATCAATGACTCATCAAAATCGAGCGATATCTCGTATTTGAGCTCTTTAATTGTGGGTCAAAATTCATGATGAGTTTTTATTGGCGTATTTTATTCATGGAATTTTGAAATATGCCTGCAAATGGTCGAGATACTGATACACACATTTCGTATTGGAGACGGCTCATTAATAAACAAGCGTTTTGGAATAGAGCGCATCATGCTGGGGCTGTCGATCACGATATGGGGTACTGTGAGTTGATGTTTCACTCATTAATTTTGATGATTGAGAGAAGATATTGGAGGGTGTTTTGAGTCAGGAACTTTTGAGCTGTGCACTGAAACTTTGTTTGGGAATAAGTGCGATAACTCATTGATTCATATTCCCATCAGTTGCATATTTCGCTTCTAGGAAAAACTGAGTGTGAGTGAGTAGACACCGTTTCGACGCTCACTCAGGGTTCATATTTTGTGAGTGTGTGTTCCTGATATGGATTGAATTTTTGAGAGGTTTTGCGGGTCTCAAATATTTTATTTACGGAAACTAAAATATTATTAGTGAAATATTTTCGAAAATTCGAAAATTCTCACTCGGACTTAGTTCAGGCTTCTATTTCGGTCAGTAATTGTGATTTAGGTGTGGTAACACATGAAAATTGTTTCCGCTCATGAAATGCCTCATTTTGAGGAATTATTCTCTTAAATGGGGAATTTCACTCATTCAAACGTAGATGCTGTTGGTGAGTTCATTGGGCGCTGCAAATCGGTCAAGCTATTGTGTTTGATGAGACGATGGATTTTGTAATGTTTTTCAGGACGAAAATTGACAAGTTGCGGGTTCAAATCCCAAAACATGAATTCATTTCGAAATTCGAAAAATCACTCATTTCGCTCAGTTCAGTGCCGAATTTTGCATGAAACTTGCATCATTGAGTACATAAGCGATAGCATTTCTTTCGTCTTAAGAAAGTGAGAATTGTGAAAGATATTGAATTTTTTTAATTTTCAATGATGATGCATCGGTGAACTAGGTCAGCAATTGAGTGAAATTTTAATTAGGCATATCTTTCTTTGCATCGAAGGTAGAAGTCCGAAATTTTGATACAACGTAGACATCAATGAGTAGTGTCTATATTGTCATTTTGAGAACGGTCCAAATGATATTTTGGGGAAAATGAGTAATTTTCTAAAATTCCATACTTGTTTAATTTGACGATTTAGGGTACTTAGAAATAAGCTAGAAACTTCATTTTAGACTCAAATGAAGCAGAATCCAAAGCAGGGTGTGAATTAAGGTGGTAAAATTTTTTTTATTCAATACTTTTCAAAATATGGACAAATGAGTTTTTAAAAACGTTTTGGCTGTTATTTCGTTATAGGAACTTGTTTTGAACCGTTTTTGGGGCCAAATCGGAAATTTCGACTTGTGCAATGACCACGCATTTGAAAAAATTAGAAAAAATTCGATAAAAGTCCACGGATATTAAAATGTAATTTTCAATGGAAATACGCTAAAAAATGAGAATCGCTGCAACTACCAATTTGATTACCATACAGACCGATACTTTTGGGGTTTTTAGTAAACTCTACGGGGTAAATACGCAAAAAATGCGTAAAAAGGACACAAAAATTGCATTTTTCAGAGTTTGAAAGTGATTCGAGGTAATTGCAGTGTCCCGCGAGTTTGACTAATATCTGAGTAACAATTATGCCGCTCGGCGAGTTGCGTAGCGCTCGTCGAGCGGCCCCAAAACTTAAGCTCGATTTACTCAACCCCTGAATTTAACGCGCGACAGCGCGTACCCCAATTATTATCTGTAAGGAGATGAACAGGTGTCGATGTTTTTCTATTAAACGAGAATTATCTTTGGTTTTTAATCCGGATTGCGATTGTAGTTTAATTTAGTAATGATTTTTATTTTATTGATGATTGATTGCTGTTTTGTTTTTGATTGTTGCGGGATTGGATTATTTAAGGGGCTCTGCACGAATAACTGAGACGCCATCTGATGAATGGTGATTTACAGAGACGCCATCAGATGTATGGTGATTTACAGCTAATTCACATCATTTATTCTTGGAAACAAATATATTTTAGAATTTTGGGGTTGTTTCGAGAATATTGATGATAATTGGATATGTCATGAAGTTGGTGAATATTTGGCGTTTTCTGTTGAAGGTTTCGTCGAATGAATTTTCAGAACGAAAGGTTAGTATCGCCTTTTAATGTGAGTAATCTATTCTGATATGAGAGGTGGAAATTATTGTGGGTTATGGAAAGCCAAATTTTCGTACTCCTGGGTTCGGTGAAATCTTAAATAGCTTTCAGAGAATTTAATTATTTTTCCCGCATGTTTAAGTATAATTTTGAATGAGGCTTATGTAATTGAACTCGGGTCTTGGTATTGTTTACTGCATTCTGGCCAAATGGACAATCAGATTTTGAGGATTATTCAGGTTCTACAGGAGGGTAATTCAGACTACGACTTTGTACTGAAATTTCACTATCTTCTTGACTCTGTTTAGAATATTGATTAGCAGCCTGCCGTCGCTCATCATATTAGGGATTTAGCTAATTTTAGGCTTTGATTTAGGTGAAGGTATTTAATTTTTGCAGGGTAGGTTAAATTCCGTTGGGTAAATTGATTAGAAACAAAGGTCGGATGTTAAGTTAGATGGAATAAAATAGGAGTGGTCAAAAATTCAACAATAAAATGAGATTAATTGGGTAATCATATGCAGTCGGGATTAAATAGCTTTTGTTTGGTTAGATTTGACTAGGTTGGGTTAGAATAGTTTAGGTTGGGTTAATAATATAAGACGTTGCCACATGATTGATTTGGTGCGGATGTGTTTTTCATAAAAAGAGGTCGGTTAAATGATTTTTGATCTGTAAATATATGGTTAGGTAAATTGTACACTTGGAATATGTTATTGGTATCGGAAAATGAATTGATGTTGGTGTTTGAAAGTTTAACATAGAGCGTAGAGAGGAATATTTTGTACGTATCGCTCTGTGATTTGAGACGATGGTGTATCTGATTGTGTTGGATAATTGTGGTTATTTTTAAAAGTGTGCGCGATATGTTGGTGTGTATATGTGTGTATGTGTGTGTGGGAGTGTGTGTAGAGTGTGAGCGTTGGGATGATGGGGTGTGTGTGTGTGTTTGTGTGTGTGTGTTTGTGGTCCGCCCCCGGTCTGTGCTGGTTTTTGCGCGGGCGGACCCTCGGAGAGGTTCCGGAGGAAAAACTAAAAAAAAAATGCGCAAAAAGAAAAAAAAAAAAAAAAAAAAATTCTGGTCGACCGCGTTGAGTTCCGGACAGATGGCATATATACCGGATCTGGCGTGAGCACAAGAGCGAGCCCCTAGAACGCGTGGTCGCAGCGCGCTCAAATTCGGTGAGCTGAAAGACGACCATCTCGATATTACCCGTGCCAAGTTTCGTTTCGATCGTGCGAGAACTTTTCATTCAATGGCGGAAAAATGGTCAAAAATCGCCGGAAATTGAGCTTTTTCAAACTGCTGCCAAACATACTTAGAATGCACTTAGGTGGCTCAAATTACAGAATGTGGTAGATGAAATGTTGGAGTAGGTGCTCAGGTTGCCATTTTGCGATACGTTGATAAAAAGTATCCCTCTGGGCTCCTCAAAGTTGACCAAAAATTTTTTTTCGATTTCAGTTGAAATTTTGACATTTTTTATTGGACAAACTACGTGAGTTTGCAATTTCAAACTTTGATAGGTGATAGATTTTTGAAAGTTCCACTCACCAAAAAATCAGCAATTCTCAAAACGATCAAGTTTGGACGCAACTTTGGAACGAAAATTGACACGAAATTTCCGTGAGTTTGGGTGAGTTTCAAAACATGTTTGTCCGGGGTTTTGGTGATACTTGAGAGTTCGAGCAGTTGACATCTTATTCAAAAAGCTTGGTCCTAGTTGCACCAAGTTTTACAGAGTGCCATCTTTCGAAATTCAAATTTTGTGCAACTTTAAAGTTGAAGTAAAAAAACGCGTTTTTTCAAAGGTCATTTTTGGCCGCCATTTGTGACGTTGTTTGACCGAGTGGGAACTTCAAAAGTTGATACCACCCAGATTTGAACTTTTTCTCAAAGTTATCAAGTTTACAACTTGCCATGATTGATGCTTTTCTCAAAAAATTGTCCCAAACACAGCCCCCAAACCCTCAAAAAACCGCCTCAAACTTGTTTGAGGAAAATGGGTGGGACCCACGAAAAACTTTATTTAACATTTTTTGCGAGTTTTTAGATCCTACATACGAAAAAAGTTTTGTGGAAAGATCGCTTGAAAATTTTTTTCGTTTTATTGAATTTTCCGATTTCAACAGTAAAATGGCACTTTCCATCTACCCCAAGTCACCCTGTTTTATGCCTCAGGATATCGAAATTCTCATGAATGATACGCCTTGGCGAGACCTTTCGTTTGGTACCACACTCAAAGTTGTAGCTTAATAAACTTTTGAGTTAAATCCAAAAAACTTAAATTGCGGCCCAAGACTCGTGAATTTTTCTAAGTCCTTAGGGGTGAAATATTCGATCTCAATTTAAGGCCTCAATAAGGCGTTTCATGGATTTTCGACCACTCTCATGTCCAAGTAACGACAGGAAATTGATGTTTTCGTTAGTTTTGTTAGGAAATGAGTGCTTGATAATGATTTTTTCGATTTCGAAGTTTTTCTCCTTTTATATGCATTTAGGGACTCGCAGCAAATTTTCGAGGCATTGACAGTGTTGCTAGAGTTGTTAAAAATATTTGTTCTTTCGGAAAGGAATTCGATAACACGTATTTTTGAGCACTCATTCTTCACTCAATTAGAGTATGCATCATTTTTTACTTTTTTGATGCGTTTATCGACGTCGTACGAAAAAATTTATAGAGATGAAATGTGTTGCAAATTGCCGATTCACCCTTAGGTGAAGTTTTTGCACCTCCGACGGCTCGTTTAAAAATTTTTTTTTCAAATCCATAATTTCGAGTCGTAAAATTTACAAGTCCAGATTCATGTAGACAAGGGGCCGATGACTGCAAGTCGACGCAATATTTGATATCGATTTTCTCGAAAAGTTTCGGTGTCTCAAACGTCAATTTTTGATGACTATATCACATTATTTTAATGTTAAGAAATCCATTGAATGATATATACCAGAAAATGAGCTCATTTTTTTCTCGTACATCGATTTCGCTGTTAATTTGTGCGACGCTAGTCCTAAGAACCGCGATGCCATTTGTTTCAAACTTGAGGTAAACACTAATGTTGTGCGTTTCAATGAATGTGACCATGCTAAAAGTGTTGTGGTAGATGCTCTCATGTACATGCAAAGTGAGTGAAATTTTAAAACGCTCATTTCTGCTCACTTAGCGTTTTGAAGGGGAAGAAACTGTTGGCGACTGATGAAGAATAAGAGGGTTAGCAGAGTTGCCGGCTAGTGATTTTAGTTATGATACAATGAGCATGCAAACAATATAATACTCGGCAAATGTCATCAATGACTCATCAAAATCGAGCGATATCTCGTATTTGAGCTCTTTGATTGTGTGTCAAAATTAATGATGAGTTTTATTGCCGTATTTTATTCATGGAATTCTGAAATGTGCCTGCAAATGGTCGAGATACTGACACACACATTTCGTATTGTAAAAGGCTCATTAATAAACGAGCGTTTTGGAATAGAGCGCATCATGCTGGGGCTGTCGATCACGATATGGGGTACTGTGAGTTGATGTTTCACTCATTAATTTTGATGATTGAGAGAAGATATTGGAGGGTGTTTTGAGTCAGGAACTTTTGAGCTGTGCACTGAAACTTTGTTTGGGAATAAGTGCGATAACTCATTGATTCATATTCCCATCAGTTGCATATTTCGCTTCTAGGAAAAACTGAGTGTGAGTGAGTAGACACCGTTTCGACGCTCACTCAGGGTTCATATTTTGTGAGTGTGTGTTCCTGATATGGATTGAATTTTTGAGAGGTTTTGCGGGTCTCAAATATTTTATTTACGGAAACTAAAATATTACTAGTGAAATATTTTCGAAAATTCGAAAATTCTCACTCGGACTTAGTTCAGGCTTCTATTTCGGTCAGTAATTGGGATTTAGGTGTGGTAACACATGAAAATTGTTTCCGCTCATGAAATGCCTCATTTTGAGGAATTATTCTCTTAAATGGGGAATTTCACTCATTCAAACGTAGATGCTGTTGTTGAGTTCATTGGGCGCTGCAAATCGGTCAAGCTATTGTGTTTGATGAGACGATGGATTTTGTAATGTTTTTCAGGACGAAAATTGACAAGTTGCGGGTTCAAATCCCAAAACATGAATTTATTTCGAAATTCGAAAAATCTCTCATTTCGCTTAGTTCAGTGCCGAATTTTGCATGAAACTTGCATCATTGAGTACATAAGCGATAGCATTTCTTTCGTCTTAAGAAAGTGAGAATTGTGAAAGATATTGAATTTTTTTAATTTTCAATGATGATGCATCGGTGAACTAGGTCAGCAATTGAGTGAAATTTTAATTAGGCATATCTTTCTTTGCATCGAAGGTAGAAGTCCGAAATTTTGATACAACGTAGACATCAATGAGTAGTGTCTATATTGACATTTTGAGAACGGTACGAATGATATTTTGGGGAAAATGAGTAATTTTCTAAAATTCCATACTTGTTCAATTTGACGATTTAGGGTACTTAGAAATAAGCTAGAAACTTCATTTTAGGCTCAAATGAAGCAGAATCCAAAGCAGGGTGTGAATTAAGGTGGTAAAATTTTTTTTATTCAATACTTTTTAAAATATGGACAAATGAGTTTTTAAAAATGTTTTGGCTGTTATTTCGTTATAGGAACTTGTTTTGAACCGTTTTTGGGGCCAAATGGGAAATTTCGACTTGTGCAATGACCACGCATTTGAAAAAATTAGAAAAAATTCGATAGAAGTCCACGGATATTAAAATGTAATTTTCAATGGAAATACTCTAAAAAATGAGAATCGCTGCAACTACCAATTTGATTACCATACAGACCGATACTTTTGGGGTTTTTAGTAAACTCTACGGGGTAAATACGCAAAAAATGCGTAAAAAGGACACAAAAAATAACATTTTTCAGAGTTTGAAAGTGATTCGAGGTAATTGCAGTGTCCCGCGAGTTTGACTAATATCTGAGTAACAATTATGCCGCTCGGCGAGTTGCGTAGCGCTCGTCGAGCGGCCCTAAAACTTAAGCTCGATTTACTCAACCCCTGAATTTAACGCGCGACAGCGCGTACCCCAATTATTATCTGTAAGGAGATGAACAGGTGTCGATGTTTTTCTATTAAACGAGAATTATCTTTGGTTTTGATGCCGGATTGCGGTTGTTGTTTCATTTAGTGATGATTTTTATTTTATTGATGATTTATTTTTGTGTTGTTTTTGATTGTTGCGGAATTGGATTATTTAAGGGCTCTGCATGAATAACTGAGACGCCATCTGATGAATGGTAATTTACAGAGACGCCATCAGATGTATGGTGATTTACAGCTAATTCACATCATTTATTCTTGGAAACAAATATATTTTAGAATTTTGGGGTTGTTTCGAGAATATTGATGATAATTGGATATGTCATGAAGTTGGTGAATATTTGGCGTTTTCTGTTGAAGGTTTCGTCGAATGAATTTTCAGAACGAAAGGTTAGTATCGCCTTTTAATGTGAGTAATCTATTCTGATATGAGAGGTGGAAATTATTGTGGGTTATGGAAAGCCAAATTTTCGTACTCCTGGGTTCGGTGAAATCTTAAATAGCTTTCAGAGAATTTAATTATTTTTCCCGCATGTATAAGTATAATTTTGAATGAGGCTTATGTAATTGAACTCGGGTCTTGGTATTGTTTACTGCATTCTGGCCAAATGGACAATCAGATTTTGAGGATTATTCAGGTTTTACAGGAGGGTAATTCAGACTACGACTTTGTACTGAAATTTCACTATCTTCTTGACTCTGTTTAGAATATTGATTAGCAACCTGCCGTCGCTCATCATATTAGGGATTTAGCTAATTTTAGGCTTTGATTTAGGTGAAGGTATTTAATTTTTGCAGGGTAGGTTAAATTCCGTTGGGTAAATTGATTAGAAACAAAGGTCGGATGTTAAGTTAGATGGAATAAAATAGGAGTGGTCAAAAATTCAACAATAAAATGAGATTAATTGGGTAATCATATGCAGTCGGGATTAAATAGCTTTTGTTTGGTTAGATTTGACTAGGTTGGGTTAGAATAGTTTAGGTTGGGTTAATAATATAAGACGTTGCCACATGATTGATTTGGTGAGGATGTGTTTTTCATAAAAAGAGGTCGGTTAAATGATTTTTGATCTGTAAATATATGGTTAGGTAAATTGTACACTTGGTATATGTTAATGGTATCGGAAAATGAATTGATGTTGGTGTTTGAAAGTTTAACATAGAGCGTAGAGAGGAATATTTTGTGCGTATCGCTCTGTGATTTGAGACGATGGTGTATCTGATTGTGTTGGATAATTGTGGTTATTTTTAAAAGTGTGCGCGATATGTTGGTGTGTATATGTGTGTATGTGTGTGGGAGTGTGTGTAAGAGTGTGAATGTTTGGGGTGTAGAGGTGTTTGTTTGTGTATGTGTGTGTGTGTGTGTGGTCCGCCCCCGGTCTGTGCTGGTTTTTGCGCGGGCGGACCTCTTTTTGAGGTTCCGAAGGAAAACTAAAAAAAAAATGCGCAAAAAAAAAAAAAAAAAAAAATTTCATAAAAATCTGGGTGGCCGCGCCGAGTAAAGAAGGACTGTAGTGCGTACGTGTAGGGTGTGGGCGCATTCTCGGAAACGGCTGGTCCCAGCGCGCTCAAATTTGGTGAGCAGAAAGACCCCCATCTAGACATTGTCTGTGCCAAGTTTCGTTTCGATCGTGCGAAAATTTCAAATTTAATGAAGGTTCAATGGGGAAAAATAGCCAAAAATGGCACTTTTTCAAACTGCTGCCAAACATACTTAGAATGCACCTAGGCGGCCCAAATTACAGGATGTGATAGACAAAATGTTGGAGTAGGTGCTGAGGTTGCCATTTTGCGATACGTTGATAAAAAGTATCCCTTTGAGCTCCTCAAAGTTGACCAAAAATTTTTTTTCGATTTCAGTCGAAATTTTGACATTTTTTATTGGACAAACTACGTGAGTTTGCAATTTCAAACTTTGATAGGTGATAGATTTTCAAAAGTTCTACTCACTATAAAATCAGCGGTTCTCAAAACGATCAAGTTTCGATGCAACTTTGGATTGAATTTTTTCTAAAAATTTATCAGATTTTGGGACGTCGTCCAAACATGTTTGCCTGGGGTTTTGGTGATACTTGAGAGTCTGAGCAGTTGACATCTTGTTTGAAAAGCTTTGTAGTACTCAAAACGAAAATTATAGAGTGTTTCCTTGAAAAGTTGAACATTTGTGCAACTTTAAAGTTGAAGTAAAAAAACGTGTTTTTCCATAAGTCATTTTTGGCCGCCATTTGTGACGTTGTTTGACCGAGTGGGGACTTCAAAGTTTAATACCACCTAGAATCAAACTTTTTCTCAAAGTTATCAGGTGTACAGTTCATCATGAGCCATACTTTTCTCAAAAAAATGTCTCAAACACAGCTCCCAAACCCTCGAAAAACCGCCCCAAACATGTTTGAGGAAAATGGGTGCGACCCACGAAAAACTTTATTTAACATTTTTTGCGAGTTTTGCGGTCCTACATACGAAGAAAGTTTTGTGGAAAGATCGCGTGTAAATTTTTTTCGTTTTATTGAATTTTCCGATTTCAACAGTAAAATGGCACTTTCCATCTTCCCCAAGTCACCCTGTTTTATGCCTCAGGATATCGAAATTCTCATGAATGATACGCCTTGGCGAGACCTTTCGTTTGGTACCACACTCAAAGTTGTAGCTTAATAAACTTTTGAGTAAAATCCAAAAAACTTAAATTGCGGCCCAAGTCTCGTGAATTTTTCTAAGTCCTTAGGGGTGAACTATTCGATCTCAATTTAAGGCCTCAATAAGGCGTTTCATGGATTTTCGACCACTCTCATGTCCAAGTAACGACAGGAAATTGATGTTTTCGTTAGTTTTGTTAGGAAATGAGTGCTTGATAATGATTTTTTCGATTTCGAAGTTTTTCTCATTTTATATGCATTTAGGGACTCGCAGCAATTTTTCGAGGCATTGACAGTGTTGCTAGAGTTGTTAAAAATATTTGTTCTCTTAGAAAGGAACTCGATAACACGTATTTATGAGCACTCATTTTTCACTCAATTTGAGTATGCATCATTTTTTACTTTTTTGAGGCGTTTATCGACGTCGTACGAAAAAATTTATAGAGATGAAATGTGTTGCAAATTGCCGATTCACCCTTGGGTAAAGTTTTTGCACCTTCGACGGCTCGTTTAAAAATTTTTTTTTCAAATCCATAATTCCGAGTCGTTAAATTTACAAGTCCAGATACTTGTAGACAAGGGGCCGATGACTGCAAGTGGACGCAATATTTGACATCGATTTTCTCGAAAAGTTTTGGTGTCTCAAACGTCAATTTTTGATGAATATATCACATTTTTGACACGTAAAGAAATCCATGGAATGAAATATACCAGAAAATGAGCTCATTTTTTTCTCGTACATTGATTTCGCTGTTATTTTGTGCGACGCTGGTCCCATAGGAGTCGCGATGCCATTTGTCTCAACCTTAGATTAAGCATTAATGCTGTTCGTTTCAACGAGTGTCACCATGATCAAAGTCTTGTAATAGATGCTCTCATATATGGAAAGTGAGTGAAATTTAAAAACGCTCATTTATGCTCACTTAGCATTTTGAACAGGAACAAACTGGCGGCGAGTGTTGAAGAATAAGAGGGTTTGCAGAGTTGCCACCTAGTGATTTTAGTCACGGTACAGTGTGACTGCAAACCGTATAACACTCAAAAAATGGCATCACTAACTCATCAAAACGATGCGATATGTCGTTTTAAGCTCTTCTTGTGGTTCAAAATTGATGAATTGTTTTTGAGAGCTTATTTTATTGTTGGAAATCAGAAATTTGACTTGCACATGGTGGATGAATTGATACTCTAATTTCGTGTTGAAAAAGAACTCATTAATGATCGAGCGTTGAGTAATAAAGCGCATCATGCTGACGCTGTCGTTAACGATAGAGGGTATTGTGAGTTGATATTTTACTCATTAATTTTGATGATTGAGAGAAGAAATAGGAGGGTCTTTTGAGTCAGGAACGTTTGAGCTGTGTACTCAAATTTGGTTCTGGAATAGATATGAGAACTCGTTGATTTACTACCTCATATTCCCATCAGTTGCATGTTTCGCTTTTAGGGAAAATTGAGTGTGAATGAGTAGACACCGTTTCGACGCTCACTCAGGGTTCATATTTTGTGAGTGTGTGTTCCTGATATGGATTGAATTTTTGAGAGGTTTTGCGGGTCTCAAATATTTTATTTACGGAAACTAAAATATTATTACTGAAATATTTTCGAAAATTCGAAAATTCTCACTCGAACTTGGTTCAGGCTTCTATTTCGGTCACTAATTGGAAAATAGTTGTGGTGACGCATGAAAATTGTTTTCGCTCATGAAATGCCTCATTTTGAGTAATTATGATCTTAAATGGCGAATTTCACTCACTCAAGCGTAGTTGCTGTTGGTGAGTTCATTGGGCGCTGCAAATCGGTCAAGCTATTGTGTTTGATGAGACGATGGATTTTGTAATGTTTTTCGGGATGAAAATTGGCAAGTTGCGTGTTCAAATCCCAAAACATGAATATATTTCGAAATTCGAAAAATCACTCATTTCACATAGTTCAGTGCCGAAATTTGAACGAAACTTGCGTCATGATGTAGAGAAGCGATAGCATTTCTTTCGTCTCGCGAAAGTGGTATTGATGATATATACTGAATTTTTTCCATTTTCAACGATGATGCATTGGGCAACTCGGTCGGCAAATGAGTGAAATTTGAATTGGGCATATCTTTCTTTGCATGGAAGGTAGAAGTCCGAAATTTTGATACAATGTAGACATCGATGAGTAGTGTCTATATTGACATTTTGAGAACGGTCCAAATGATATTTTGGGGAAAATGAGTAATTTTCTAAAATTCCATACTTGTTTAATTTGACGATTTAGGGTACTTAGAAATAAGCTAGAAACCTCATTTTGGGCTCAAATGAAGCGGAATCCAAAGCAGGGTCTGAATTATGGTGTTAAAAATTTTGTTATTCATTATTTTTTAATATATGGACAAATGAGTTTTTAAGAATGTTTTGGTCGTTATTTCGTCATTGGAACGTGTTTTGAACCGTTTTTAGGGCCAAATGGGACATTTTGACTTGTGCAATGACCACGCATTTGAAAAATTTATGAAAAAATTCGATAAAAGTCCACGGATATTGAAATGTTATTTTCGATGGAAAATCGCTGAAAAATGAGAATCGCTGCAGTTACCGATTTGATTACCATACCGACAGATACTTTTAGGGCCGTTAGTAAGCTCTACGGGGTAAATACGCTGAAAATGCATATAAATGACACAGAAATTGCATTTTTCAGAGTTTGAAAGTGATTCGAAGTAAATGCAGTGTCCCTCGAGTTTGACTAATATCTAAGCAACAATTATGCCACTCGGCGAGTCGCGTAGCGCTCGTCGAGTGGCCCCAAAACTCAAGCTCGATTTACTCAACCCTTGAATTCAACGCGCGACAGCGCGTTCCACAATTATTATCTGTAAAGAGATGAACAGGTGTCAATGTTTTTCTATTAAACGAGAATTATCTTTCATTTTCATTTCGGATTGCGATGGTAGTTTTAGTTAGTGATGATTTTATTATATCGAGGATTTCTCGTTGTTTTGTTTTAGATTGGAGCAGGTTTAGTTCATTCAAGGGCCTTGCATGAATAACTCAGACTCTATCTGATGTATACTAATTTATAGCTTATTCGCATCATTTATTCCTGGAAACAAATATATTTTAAATTTTTGAGGTTCATTTGAGAGTATTGATAGTAATTGGATCTGTCATGAAGTTGGTGAATATTTGGCGTTTTCTGTTGAAGGTTTCAAATGAATTTTCAGAACGAAAGGTTAGTATCGCCTTCGAAAGTGAGTAATCTATTCTGATTTGAGAGGGGGCTATTATTGTGGGTTATGGTAAGCCAAATTTTCGTGCGTCTGGGTTTGGTGAAATTTTAAATAGCTTTTAAAGAATGTATTCTTTTTCACCCGCAAGTATAACTTAATTTTTGAGTGAGGCTTATGTAATTCAACTTGGGACTAGGAATTGTTTAATATATTCTGGTCGAATGGACAATCATATTTGTAGGGTTATAAGTATGTTCGACCGGAGGTTAATTCTGGATTGTATACTGAAATTTCCCTATCTTCTTGACTCGGTTTAGAATATTGTGAAGCAAATTGCTGACGATCTTCATGTGAGGGATTTAGGTAATTTTAAGTTTTGATTTAGGTGAAAGCATTTCTTTTTTGGCAGGATAGGTTAAATTCCATTGGGTAAACTGATACGAAATAGAGGTCGGACGTTAAATTAGATGGAATAAAATAGGAGTGGTCAAAAATTCAACAATAAAATGTGATAGAATAGGTTTTCTTATTCAGTCATGATAAAATAGCTTTGGTTGGTTTAGATTAGACTAGGTTGGGTTAGATTAGACTACGTTGGGTTAGATTAGTTTAGGTTGGGTTAATAATATAAGACGTTTCCATCTGATTGATTTGTTAAGGATGTGTTATTCATAAAAAGAGGTCGGTGAAAGGATTTTTGCCCGGTAAATATATGGTTAGGTGAATTTAATACATGGTATTTGTTAATGGTATCGGAAAATGAATTGATGATGGTGTTTGAAAGTTAAACATAGAACATAGAGTGAAAGACATTGCACATATCGATTTGTCATTTGAGACGATGGTGTATCTGATTGTGTTGGATAATTGTGGTTATTTTTACAAGTGTGCACTGCATGTGTGTGTGTATGTGTGTGTGTGTGTGTGGGAGTGTGTGTAGAGTGTGAGCGTTGGGATGATGGGGTGTTTGTGTGTGTGGGTGTGTGTGTGTGTGGTCCGCCCCCGGTCTGTGCTGGTTTTTGCGCGGGCGGACCTCTCTTTGAGGTTCCGAAGGAAAACTAAAAAAAAAATGCGCAAAAAAAAAAAAAAAAAAAATTTCATAAAAATCTGGGTGGCCGCGCCGAGTAAAGAAGGACTGTAGTGCGTACGTGTAGTGCATGGGCGCATTCTCGGAAACGGCTGGTCCCAGCGCGCTCAAATTTGGTGAGCAGAAAGACCCCCATCTCGACATTATCTGTGCCAAGTTTCGTTTCGATCGTGCGAAAATTTTAAATTTAATGAAGGTTCAATGGTGAAAAATAGCCAAAAATTGCACTTTTTCAAACTGCTGCCAAACATACTTAGAATGCACCTAGGCGGCCCAAATTACAGGATGTGGTAGATAAAATGTTGGAGTAGGTGCTGAGGTTGCCATTTTGCGATACGTTGATAAAAAATATCCCTTTGAGCTCCTCAAAGTTGACCAAAAATTTTTTTTCGATTTCAGTCGAAATTTTGACATTCTTTATTGGACAAACTACGCAAGTTTGCAAACTCAAACTTTGATAGGTGATAGATTTTCAAAAGTTCTACTCACTATGAAATCAGCGGTTCTCAAAACGATCAAGTTTCGATGCAACTTTGGAACAAAAACTGACACGAAATTTCCGTGAGTTTGGGTGAGTTTCAAAACATGTTTGTCCGGGGTTTTGGTGATACTTGAGAGTTCGAGCAGTTGACATCTTATTCGAAAAGCTTGGTCCTAGTTGCAGCAAGTTTTACAGAGTGCCATCTTTCGAAATTCAAATTTTGTGCAACTTTAAAGTTGAAGTAAAAAAACGCGTTTTTTCAAAGGTCATTTTTGGCCGCCATTTGTGACGTTGTTTGACCGAGTGAGGACTTCAAAAGTTGATACCACCCAGATTTAAACTTTTTCTCAAAGGTATCAAGTTTACAGTTTGCCATGAGTGATGCTTTTCTCAAAAAAATGTCCCAAACACAAGCCCCAAACCCTCAAAAAACCGCCTCAAACTTGTTTGAGGAAAATGGGTGCGACCCACGAAAAACTTTATTTAACACTTTCTGCTCGGTTTTTGGTCGTACATACCATAATTCTTTTGCTGGTCGAATTTCGGCTTCGTTTGAGCGTCAGAATTTTTTTTCCATTTTTTCAGCTTATTTCGGATATTCGTCCCCCCCAAAAGCCCACTTGCTCACCTTCGACAGAGTTGAAAAAACACTTGAATGATGCGCCTCGACGAGACCTTTCGTTTGGTACCACGCTCAAAGTTGTAGCTCATCAAACTTTTGGAAAAAGTCCAAAAAACTAAAATTGGGGCTCAAATCTCGTGAATTTTTCTAAGTCCTTAGGGGTGAAATATTCGATCCCAATTTAAGGCCTTTAAAAGGCTTTTCATGGGTTTTCGACCACTCGCATGTCCAAGTAACGACAGGAAATTGATGTTTTCGTTAGTTTTGTTAAGAAATGAGTGCTTGATAATGATTTTTTCGATTTCGAAAATTTACTCATTTTATGTCCATTTAGGCACTCGCAGCTATTTTTCAAGGCTTCGACAGTGTTACTAGAGTTGTTAGAAATATTTGTTCTCTTCGAAGTGACCCCGAAAACACGTATTTTTGAGCACTCATTTTTCACTCAATTAGAGTATGCATCAATTTTTACTTTTTTGATGCGTTTATCGACGTCCTACGAAAAAATTTATAGAGATGAAATGTGTTGAAAATTGCCGATTTACCCTATGGTAAAGTCTTTGCACCTCCGAAGGCTTGTTTGAAATTATTTTTTTCAAATCCAAAATTTCGAGTCGTAAAATTTACAAGTCCAGATGCTTAGAGACAAGGGGCCGATGACTGCAAGTCGACGTAATATTTGATATCGATTTTCTCTAAATGTTTCGATGTTTTAAACGTCAATTTTTGATGACTATAGCACATTATTTGAATGTTAAGAAATCCATTGATTGATACATACCAGAAAATGAGTTCATTTTTTTCTCGTACATCGATTTCGCTGTTAATTTGTGCGACGCTAGTCCTAAGAACCGCGATGCCATTTGTTTCAAACTTGAGGTAAGCACTAATGTTGTTCGTTTCAATGTATGCCACCAAGAATAAAGTCTTGTAATAGATGCTCTCATATACATGCAAAGTGAGTGAAATTTTAAAACGCTCATTTCTGCTCACTTTGCGTTTGAAGAGGAAGAAACTGTTGGCGACTGATGAAGAATAAGAGGGTTTGCAGAGTTGCCGGCTAGTGATTTTAGTTATGGTACATTGAGCGTGCAAACAATATAATACTCGGCATATGTCATCAATGACTCATCAAAATCGAGCGATATCTCGTATATGAGCTCTTTAATTGTGGGTCAAAATTCATGATGAGTTTTTATTGGCGTATTTTATTCATGGAATTTTGAAATATGCCTGCAAATGGTCGAGATACTGATACACACATTTCGTATTGGAAACGGCTCATTAATAAACAAGCGTTTTGGAATAGAGCGCATCATGCTGGGGCTGTCGATCACGATATGGGGTACTGTGAGTTGATGTTTCACTCATTAATTTTGATGATTGAGAGAAGATATTGGAGGGTCTTTTGAGACAGGAACTTTTGAGCTGTGCACTGAAACTTTGTTTGGGAATAAGTACGAGAACTCATTGATTCATATTCCCATCAGTTGCATGTTTCGCTTCTAGGAAAAAAATGAGTGTGAGTGAGTAGACACCGTTTCGAAGCTCACTCAGGGCTCATATTTTGTGAGTGTGTGTTCCTGATATGGATTGAATTTTTGAGAGGTTTTGCGGGCCTCAAATATTTTATTTACGGAAACTAAAATATTATTACTGAAATATTTTCGAAAATTCGTAAATTCTCACTCGGACTTTGTTCAGGCTTCTATTTCGGTCAGAAATTGGGACATAGATGTGATAACACATGAAAATTGTTTCCGCTCATGAAATGCCTCATTTTGAGGAATTATGACCTTAAATGGGGAATTTCACTCATTCAAACGTAGATGCTGTTGGTGAGTTCATTGGGCGCTGCAAATCGGTCAAGCTATTGTGTTTGATGAGACGATGGATTTTGTAATGTTTTTCAGGACGAAAATTGACAAGTTGCGGGTTCAAATCCCAAAACATGAATTTATTTCGAAATTCGAAAAATCACTCATTTCGCTTAGTTCAGTGCCGAATTTTGCATGAAACTTGCATCATTGAGTACATAAGCGATAGCATTTCTTTCGTCTTAAGAAAGTGAGAATTGTGAAAGATATTGAATTTTTTTAATTTTCAATGATGATGCATCGGTGAACTAGGTCAGCAATTGAGTGAAATTTTAATTAGGCATATCTTTCTTTGCATCGAAGGTAGAAGTCCGAAATTTTGATACAACGTAGACATCAATGAGTAGTGTCTATATTGACATTTTGAGAACGGTCTAAATGATATTTTGGGGAAAATGAGTAATTTTCTAAAATTCCATACTTGTTTAATTTGGCGATTTGGGGTACTTAGAAATAAGCTAGAAACTTCATTTTGGGCTCAAATGAAGCGGAATCCAAAGCAGGGTGTGAATTATGGCGTTAAAATTTTTTTAATTCAATTATTTTTAATATATGGACAAATGAGTTTTTAAAAATGTTTTGGTCGTTATTTCGTCATTGGAACGTGTTTTGAACCGTTTTTGGGGCCAAATATGACATTTCGACTTGTGCAATGCCGACGCATTTGAAAAAATTCGAAAAAATTCGATAAAAGTCCACGGATATTAAAATGTTATTTTCAATGGAATTACGCCAAAAAATGAGAATCGCTGCCACTACCAATTTGATTACCTTACAGACAGATACTTTTAGGGCCGTTAGTAAACTCTACGGGGTAAATACGCTAAAAATGCGTAAAAATGACACAAAAATTGCATTTTTTAGAGTTTGAAAGCGATTCGAAGTAAATGCAGTGTCCCTCGAGTTAGACTAATATCTTAGCAACAATTATGCCACTCGGCGAGTTGCGTAGCGCTCGCCGAGTGGCCCCAAAACTCGAGCTCGATTTACTCATCCCCTGAATTTAACGCGCGACAGCGCGTTCCACGATTATTATATGTAAGGAGATGAACAGGTGTCGATGTTTTTCTATTAAATGAGAATTATCTTTGGTTTTGATGTCGGATTGCGATGGTAGTTTTATTTAGTGATGATTTTTATATTATTGTGGATTATTGGTTGTTTTGCTTTAGGTTGGAGCAGGTTTAGTTTATTCAAGGGCCCTGCATGAATAACTCAGACTCTATGAGATGTATACTAATTTACAGCTTATTCGCATAATTTATTCGTGAAATCAAATACATATTGGGTTGTTGGGGTTAAGAAATTATTTATAGTAATTGGATGTGTCATGAAGTTGGTGAACATTTCGCGTTTTCTGTTGAAGGTTTCAAATGAATTTTCAGAACGAAAGGTTAGTATCGCCTTTGAAAGTGAGTAATCTATTCTGATATGAAGGGTGGGTATTTTTTGTGGGCTATGGGAAGGCAAATTTTCGTACGTCTGGGTATGGTGAAATTTTAAATAGCTTTTAAAGAATGTATTTTTTTAACCGCATGTATAAGTAAAATTTTGAATGAGGCTTATGTAATTCAACTTTGGATTAGGAATTGTTTAATATGTTCTGGTCGAATGGACAATCATATTTATAGGGTTATAAGTATGTTCGACCGGAGGTTAACTCTGGATTGTATACTGAAATTTCCCTATCTTCTTGACTCGGTTTAGAACATTGTGAAGCAAATTGCTGACGATTTTCATGTGAGGGATTTAGGTAATTTTAGGTTTTGATTTAGGTGAAAGTATTTCTTTTTTGGCAGGATAGGTTAAATTCCATTGGGTAAATTGATACGAAATAGAGGTCGGACGTTAAATTAGATGGAATAAAATATGAGTGGTCAAAAATTCAACAATAAAATATGATAGAATAGGTTTTCTTATTCAGTCATGATAAAATAGCTTTGGTTGGTTTAGATTAGACTAGGTTGGGTCAGATTAGACTAGGTTGGGTTAGATTAGTTTAGGTTGGGTTAATAATATGAGACGTTGCCATCTGATTGATTTGGTAAGGATGTATTATTCATAAAAAGAGGTCGGTGAAATGATTTTTGACCTGTAAATATTTGGTTAGGTAAACTTTATACTTGATATTTGTTAATGGTATCGGAAAATGAATTGATGTTGGTGTTTGAAAGTTAAACATAGTGCATAGAGTGGAATAAATTGTACATATCGTTTTGTGACTTGAGACGATGGTGTATCTGATTGTGTTGGATAATTGTGGTTATTTTGATAAGTGTGCGCGACATGTTGGTGTGTATGTGTGTGTGTGTGTGGGAGTGTGTGTAGAGTGTGAGCGTTGGGATGATGGGGTGTGTGTGTGTTTGTGTGTGTGTGTGTTGGTCCGCCCCCGGTCTGTGCTGGTTTTTGCGCGGGCGGACCCTCGGAGAGGTTCCGGAGGAAAACTAAAACTAAATAGCGCGAAAAGAAAAAAAAAAAAAAAAAAATTCTGGTCGCCCGCTGCGAGTCCCGGAGACGTGTATATCACGACATGTCGGTAAAACCCCTACAAACTCCTAAACGCGCGGTCGCAGCGCGCTCAAATTTGCTGGGCAGAAAGATCCCCGTCTCGACATTACCGGTGCCTCATTTCGTCCTGATCGTGCGAATAGTTTACCCTCAACGGGGGGTCAAAGGTCGAAAATCGCCCAAAATTGGCTCTTTTCAAACTGCTCAACGAAAATTTCTATGGCACTTGAGATGCTCTCCACTCAGTATGTTGTAGGAAAAATCTTCAAGTGTGTGACCGTTTACGTGCCAAGGTCAAAAGTTTAGAAAAAGTATCCCTATTGGTGCCTCAAAGTTGATCAAAAATTTTTTTTCGATTTCAGACGAATTTTTGATATTTTTTTTTGAACAAACTGAGAAAGTTGGCGGGCTCAAACTTTGATAGCTGATAGATTTTCGGAAGTTCTATGCTATAAAAAATCAAGAACGTTCAAAACGATCAAGTTTCGATGCAACTTTGGCTTGAATTTGTTCTAAAAATATATTAGATTTTGGGAGGTCGTCCAAACATAGTCCAGATGTTCGTAGGCGATACGTGGTGGTCTCAAAGTTTGAGGGCACGTTCAAAAAGCTTTGTAGTATTCCAAATATGTTTTACAGAGTGCCATCTTAAGAAACTCAGATTTTGTGCAACTTTAAAGTTGAAGTAAAAAAATGCGTTTTTTCACAGGTCATTTTTGGCCGCCATTTTTGGCGTTGTTTGATCGAGTGGAGACTTCAAACTTTGATACCACCTAGATTCAATCTTTTTCTCAAAGTTGTCAAGTTAACAGTTCATCTTGACCTATACTTTTCTCGAAAAATCGTCCCCAAAACAGCTCCCAAATCCTCGAAAAACCGCCCCAAACACGTTTGAGGAAAATGGGTGTGACCCACGAAAAACTTTATTTAACATTTTTTGCGAGTTTTTCGATCCTACATACGAAGAGAGTTTTGTGGAAAGATCCCTCGAAAATTTTTTTCGTTTTATTGAATTTTGCAACTTTAACAGTAAAATGGCACATTCCATCTCTTCTAAGGCCTCCTTTTTCATGCCTCAGGATATCGAAATTCTGATGAGTGATGCGCCTCAGCGAGACCTTTCGTTTGGTACCAAAGGTAAAGTTGTAGCTCAACAAACTTTTGAGAAAAATCCAAAAAACAAAAATTGGGGCTCATCTCTCGTGAATTTTTCTAAGTCCTAAGGGGTGAAATATTCGATCCCAATTTATGGCCTCTATAAGGCTTTTCATGGATTTTCGACCACACCCATGTTTAAGTAACGACAGAAAATTGATGTTTTCGTTAGTTTTGTTAAGAAATGAGTGCTTGATAATGATTTTTTCGATTTCGAAGTTTTACTCATTTTATTTCAATTTAGGGACTCGCAGCAATTTTTAAAGGCATCGACAGTGTTTCTAGAGTTGTTAAAAATATTTGTTCTCTCAGAAGTGACCCCGATAACACGTATTTTTGAGCACTCATTTTTCACTCAATTAGAGTATGCATCAATTTTTACTTTTTTGATGCGTTTATCGTCTTCCTACGGAAAATTTTATAGAGACGAAATGTCTTGCAAATTGCTGATTTACCCTTAGGTAAGGTTTTTTCACTTCCGACGGCGTTTTAAAATATTTTTTTCAGGTCCGGCTATTCGAGCCCAAAAATTA
The DNA here is from genome assembly GCA_030386875.1 of Morinoia aosen. Classification (NCBI taxonomy): domain Eukaryota; kingdom Metazoa; phylum Arthropoda; class Malacostraca; order Amphipoda; family Talitridae; genus Morinoia; species Morinoia aosen. The sequence continues at coordinate 54,540,238 of CM059575.1, read as the reverse complement.
CCAAGTCCAAATGCCAATAGATATAAGGCCCCGATGACTTCAAGATGACGCAATTATTGATATCGAATTTCTCGAAAAGTTTTGGTGTCTCAAACGTCAATTTTTTATGAATATATCACATTTTTGACACGTAAAGAAATCCATGGAATGAAATATACCAGAAAATGAGCTCATTTTTTTCTCGTACATCGATTTCGCTGTTAATTTGTGCGACGCTGGTCCTATAGGAGTCGCGATGCCATTTGTCTCAACCTTGGATTAAGCATTAATGCTGTTCGTCTCAAAGAGTGTCACCATGATCAAAGACTTGTAATAGATGCACTCATATATGGAAAGTGAGTAAAATTCAAAAACGCTCATTTCTGCTCACTTAGCATTTTGAGCCGGAACAAACTGTCTGCGAATGTTGAAGAATAAGAGGGTTTGCAGAGTTGCCACCTAGTGATTTTAGTCGCGGTACAGTGTGACTGCAAACCGTACAGCACTCAAAAAATGTCATCACTAACTCATCAAAATGATGCGATATGTCGTTTTAAGCTCTTCTTGTGGTTCGAAATTGATGAAGTGTTTTTCAGAGCATATTTTATTGTTGGAAATCAGAAATTTGACTTGCACATGGGGGAAGAATTGATACTCTAATTTCGTGTTGAAAAAGAACTCATTCATGATCGAGCGTTTAGTAATAAAGCGCATCATGCTGACGCTGTCGTTAACGTTAGAGGGTATTGTGAGTTGATATTTCACTCATTAATTTTGATGATTGAGAGAAGAAATAGGAGGATCTTTTGTTTCACGAACGTTTGAGCTGTGCACTCAAATTTGGTTCTGGAATAGATATTAGAACTCGTTGATTTACTACCTCATATTCCCATCAGTTGCATGTTTCGCTTGTAGGGAAAACTGAGTGTGAATTAGTAGACACCGTTTCGAGGCTCACTCAGGGTTCATATTTGGGGAGTATGTGTCCCTGACATGGATTGAATTTTTGAGTGGGTTTACGTGTCTCAAATATGTTATTCACGGAAACTAAAATATTATTACTGAAATATTTTCGAAAATTCGAAAATTCTCACTCGGACTTTGTTCAGGCTTCTATTTCGGTCAGTAATTGGGATATAGGTGTGGTCCCCCATGAAAATTGTTTCCGCTCATGAAATGCCTCATTTTGAGGAATTATGATCTTGAATGGGGAATTCCACTCACTAAAACGTAGATGCTGTTGGTGAGTTCATTGAAGGCTGCAAATCGGTCAAGCTATTGTGTTTGATGAGACGATGGATTTTGTAATGTTTTTCGGGATGAAAATTGACAAGTTGCGGGTTCGAATCCCAAAACATGAATTTATTTCGAAATTCGAAAAATCACTCATTTCACATAGCTCAGTGCCGAAATTTGCATGAAACTTGGGTCATGATGTAAAGAAGCGATAGCATTTCTTTCGTCTTCAGAAAGTGGGAGTTTTGAAAGATATTGAATTTTTTTCATTTTCAATGATGATGCATCGGTGAACTCGGTCAGCAATTGAGTGAAATTTTAATTAGGCATATCTTTCTTTGCATTGAAGGTAGAAGTCCGAAATTTTGATAAAGCGTAGACATCAATGAGTAGTGTCTATATTGACATTTTGAGGACGGTCCAAATGATATTTTGGGGAAAATGAGTAATTTTCTAAAATTCCATACTTGTTTAATTTGACGATTAAGGGTACTTAGAAATAAGCTAGAAACTTCATTTTGGGCTCAAATGAAGCGTAATCCAAAGCAGGGTGTGAATTGTGCTGTGAATTTTTTTTTTGTTCATTAATTCTCAAAATATGGACAAATGAGTTTTTAGAAATGTTTTGGCCGTTATTTGGTCATTGGAACGTGTGTTGAACCGTTTTTGGGGCCAAATGGGACATTTCTACTTGTGCAATGACCACGCAATTGAAAATTTTTGGAAAAAATTCGATAAAAGTCCACGGATATTGAAATGTTATTTTCAATGGGAAATCGTTAAAAAATGAGAATCGCTTCAGCTACCAATTTGATTACCAAACAGACAGATACTTTTAGGGCCTTTAGTAAACTCTACGGGGTAATTACGCAAAAAATGCGTAAAAATGACACATAAATTGCATTTTTCAGAGTTTGAAAGTGATTCGAAGTAAATGCAGTGTCCCTCGAGTTTGACTAATATTTGAACAACAATTATGCCGCTCGGCGAGTTGCGTAGCGCTCGTCGAGCGGCCCCAAAACTCAAGCTCAATTTACCCAACCCCTTAATTTAACGCGCGACAGCGCGTTCCACGATTATTATATGTAAGGAGATGAACAGGTGTCGATGTTTTTCTATTAAACGAGAATTATCTTAGATTTTGCTGTCGGATTGCAATTGTAGTTTCATTTAGTGATGATTTTCATTTTATTGATGATTTATTGCTGTTTTGTTTTAGATTGTTGCGGGATTGGATAGTTTTAGGGCTCTGCATGAATAACTGAGACGCCATCTGATGTGTGTTAATATGCCGCTCATTCACATAATTTATTCGGGAGAGCACATATATATTGGGTAATAAAGTTCATTTGAGGAAGTATTGATACTAATTGGATTTGTCAAGAAGTTGGTGAATATTTTACGTTTTCTTCTGAAGGTTTTAAATTAGTTTTCGGAACGAAAGGTTATCTATCGCTTATGAAACAGAGGAATCTATTTTGATGTCAGAGGTGGCAATTTTTGTGGGTTACGGGAAGCCTAATTTTCGCACCTCCGGCTTTGGCGGAATTTTAAATAGCTTATAAAGAGTTTCATTCATTTTAAAGACGCATGTATAAGTAAAATTTTGAATGAGGCACATGTAATTGAACTTGGGAACAGGTATTATTTAATGTATTCCGATTCAATGTAAAATCATATTGATAGGGTTTCAAACCAGTTCGACCGGAGGTTAATTCTGGATTCAATATCAAAATTTACCTTTTTCACGACTCTGTTTAGAATATTGTTAAGCACACATTAGGAATTTCAGTAGTTTTTAGTTGTGATTTAGGTGAAGGTATGTTATTATGTGTATGTTAGATTAAATTACGTTGGTTACGATGGATGGACGTTTAGTTGAATGGAATAAAATAAAAGGGATCGAAAATTCAACAGTAAAATAGGATAGATTAGGTTATAAAGTCAATTAAGGATAAAATAGGTTAGGTTGGGTTAGGTTAGGCTAGGTTGGGTTAGATTAGTTTAGGTTGGGTTAGGTTCGAGTGTGATTTGTAAACTGATTTATTCTCCTTTGAATCGTGATTGGTGTAGTCATTTTATAGAAGAAGTTGGCACCTGATTGATGTGGTAAGGATGTGTTATTCATAAAAAGAGGTCGGTGAAATGATTTGTAACCTTTTTATATGTGGTTAAGTTACGTTTTATTTGGTATTTTTTAATCGTGTATGAAAAGGAATTGATGTTGGTGTTTGAAAGTTGAACATAGAAATTTGAAGACAATACACATAAAGGTTTGTGATTTGAGACGATGGTGTATCTGATTGTGAGGGATAATTGTGGGTATTTTTAGAAGTGTGCACTGCATGTGTGTGTGTATATGTGAGTGTGTGTGTGTGGGAGTGTGTGTAAGAGTGTGAAGGTTTGGGGTTATGAGGTGTTTGTGTGTGTTTGTGTGTGTGTGTGTGGTCCGCCCCCGGTCTTTGCTGGTTTTTGCGCGGGCGGACCCTCGGAGAGGTTCCGGAGGAAAAACCAACACTAAATAGCGCAAAAAGAAAAAAAAAATAATTTCAAAAAAATTCTGGGTGGCCGCGCCGAGACCCGGAGACATGGCATATACCCGGACGTGTAGGTAAAATCCCTACAAGCACCCAGAACGCGTGGTCGCAGCGCGCTCAAATTTGGTGAGCAGAAAGACGACCATCTCGATATTACCCGTACCAAGTTTCATTTTGATCGTGCGAGAACTTTTCATTCAATGGCGGGTCAAATGTCGAAAATCGCCCAAAAACGACGTCGTTTCAAACTGTTGCCAAACACCCTTAGAGTGCACTTAGGCGGCTCAAATTACAGGATGTGGTAGATAAAATGTTGGAGTAGGTGCTGAGGTTGCCATTTTGCGATACGTTGATAAAAAGTATTCCTTTGAGCTCCTCAAAGTTGACCAAAAATTTTTTTTCGATTTCAGTCGAAATTTTGACATTTTTTATTGGACAAACTACGTGAGTTTGCAATTTCAAACTTTGATAGGTGATAGATTTTCGAGAGTTCTACTCACCATAAAATCAGCAATTCTCAAAACGATTAAGTTTGGACGCAACTTTGGAACAAATTTTGACACGAAATTTCCGTGAGTTTGGGTGAGTTTCAAAACATAGTCCTGAGTTTTGAAGGCAATACCTGAGGGTCTCAAAACATGGGGTCTTGTTCAAAAAGGTTTGTAGTACCCCAAACGAAAATTATAGAGTGTTTCCTCGAATGGTTGAACATTTGTGCAACTTTAAAGTTGAAGTAAAAAAACGCGTTTTTTAAAAAGTCATTTTTGGCCGCCATTTGTGACGTTGTTTGACCGAGTGAGGACTTCAAAAGTTGATACCACCCAGATTTGACCTTTTTCTCAAAGTTATCAAGTTTACAGTTTGCCATGAGTGATGCTTTTCTCAAAAAAATGTCCCAAACACAAGCCCCAAACCCTTAAAAAACCGCCTCAAACTTGTTTGAGGAAAATGGGTGCGACCCACGAAAAACTTTATTTAACACTTTCTGCTCGGTTTTTGGTCGTTTATACCATAATTCTTTTGCTGGTCGAATTTCGGCTTCGTTTGAGCGTCAGAATTTTTTTTCCATTTTTTCAGCTTATTTCGGATATTCGTCCCCCCCAAAACCCCACTTGCTCACCTTTGACGGAGTTGAAAAAACACTTGAATGATGCGCCTCGACGAGACCTTTCGTTTGGTACCACGCTCAAAGTTGTAGCTCATCAAACTTTTGAAAAAAGTTCAAAAAACTAAAATTGGCTCCTCAAATCTCGTGATTTTTCTAAGTCCTTAGGGGTGAAATATTCGACCCCAATTTAAGGCCTCTAAAAGGCTTTTCGTGGATTTTCGACCACACCCATGTTCAAGTAACGACAGAAAATTGATGTTTTCGTCAGTTTTGTTGAAAAATGAGTGCTTGATAATGATTTTTTCGATTTCGAAGTTTTACTCATTTTATATCCATTTAGGGACTCGCAGCCATTTTTCAAGGCTTCGACAGTGTTACTAGAGTTGTTAGAAATATTTGTTCTCTTCGAAGTGACCCCCATAACACGTATTTTTGAGCACTCATTTTTCACTCAATTAGAGTATGCATCAATTTTTACTTTTTTGATGCGTTTATCGACTTCCTACGGAAAATTTTATAGAGACGAAATGTCTTGCAAATTGCTGATTTACCCTTAGGTAAGGTTTTTTCACTTCCGACGACGTTTTCAAATTTTTTTTCCAGATCCGGATATTCGAGTCCAAAAATTACCAAGTCCAAATGCCAATAGATATAAAGCCCCGATGACTCCAAGGTGACGCAATTATTGATATCGAATTTTCGAAAAGTTTTGGTGTCCCAAACGTCAATTTTTGATGACTATATCACATTATTTTATTGTTAAGAAATCCATTGAATGATATATACCAGAAAATGAGCTCATTTTTTTCTCGTACATCGATTTCGCTGTTAATTTGTGCGACGCTAGTCCTAGAACCGCGATGCCATTTGTTTCCAACTTGAGGTAAGCACCAATGTTGTGCGTTTCAATGAATGCGACCATGATAAAAGTGTTGTAGTAGATGCTCTCATATATATGCAAAGTGAGTGAAATTTTAAACGCTCATTTCTGCTCACTTTGCGTTTTGAAGAGGAAGAAACTGTTGGCGAGTGTTGACGAATAAGAGGGTTTGCAGAGTTGCCGGCTTTTGATTTTAGTTATGATACAATGAGCATGCAAACAATATAATACTCGGCAAATGTCATCAATGACTCATAAAAATCGAGCGATATCTCGTATTTGAGCATTTTGATTGTGTGTCAAAATTCATGATGAGTTTTTATTGGCGTTTTTATTCATGGAATTCTGAAATATGCCTGCAAATGGTCGAGCTACTGATACACACATTTCGTATTGGAAACGGCTCATTAATAAACGAGCGTTTTGGAATAGAGCGCATCATGCTCGGGCTGTCGATCACGATATAAGGTACTGTGAGTTGATGTTTCACTCATTAATTTTGATGATTGAGAGAAGATATTGGAGGGTCTTTCGAGTCAGAAACTTTTGAGCTGTGCACTGAAACTTTGTTTGGGAATAAGTACGATAACTCATTGATTCATATTCCCATCAGTTGCATGTTTCGCTTCTAGGAAAAACTGAGTGTGAGTGAGTAGACACCGTTGCGACGCTCACTCAGGGTTCATATTTTGTGAGTGTGTGTTCCTGATATGGATTGAATTTTTGAGAGGTTTTGCGGATCTCAAATATTTTTTTTACGGAAACTAAAAAATTATTATTGAAATATTTTCGAAAATTCGTAAATTCTCACTCGGACTTTGTTCAGGCCTCTATTTCGGTCAGAAATTGGGACATAGAGGTGGTAACACATGTAAATTGTTTCCGCTCATGAAATGCCTCATTTTGAGGAATTATGATCTAAAATGGGGAATTTTACTCACTCAAACGTAGATGCTGTTGGTGAGTTCATCGGGCGCTGCAAATCGGTCAAGCTATTGTGTTCGATGAGACGATGGAGTTTGTAACGTTTTTCGGGATGAAAATTGACAAGTTGCGGGTTCAAATCCCAAAACATGAATATATTTCGAAAATCGAAAAATCACTCATTTCACATAGTTCAGTGCCGAAATTTGCAAGAAACTTGCGTCATGACGTAGAGAAGCGATAGCATTTCTTTCGTCTTGCGAAAGTGGTAGTGATGATATTTATTGAATTTTTTCCATTTTCAATGATGATGCATTGGGCAACTCGGTCGGCAAATGAGTGAAATTTCAATTGGGCATATCTTTCTTTGCATTGAAGGTAGAAGTCCGAAACTTTGATACAATGTAGATATCTATGAGTAGTGTCTATATTGACATTTTGAGAACGGTCTAAATGATATTTTGGGGAAAATGAGTAATTTTCTAAAATTCCATACTTGTTTAATTTGGCGATTTGGGGTACTTAGAAATGAGCTAGAAACTTCATTTTGGGCTCAAATGAAGCGGAATCCAAAGCAGGGTGTGAATTATGGCGTTAAAATTTTTTTAATTCAATTATTTTTAATATATGGACAAATGAGTTTTTAAAAATGTTTTGGTCGTTATTTCGTCATTGGAACGTGTTTTGAACCGTTTTTGGGGCCAAATATGACATTTCGACTTGTGCAATGCCGACGCATTTGAAAAAATTCGAAAAAATTCGATAAAAGTCCACGGATATTAAAATGTTATTCTCAATGGAATTACGCCAAAAAATGAGAATCGCTGCCACTACCAATTTGATTACCTTACAGACAGATACTTTTAGGGCCGTTAGTAAACTCTACGGGGTAAATACGCTAAAAATGCGTAAAAATGACACAAAAATTGCATTTTTCCGAGTTTGAAAGTGATTCGAGGTAATTGCAGTGTCCCGCGAGTTTGACTAATATCTGAGTAACAATTATGCCGCTCGGCGAGTTGCGTAGCGCTCGTCGAGCGGCCCCAAAACTTAAGCTCGATTTAATCGACCCCTGAATTTAACGCGCGACAGCGCGTTCCCCAATGATTATCTTTAAGGAGCTGAACAGGTGTCGATGTTTTTCTATTAAACGAGAATTATCTTTGGTTTTGATGCCGGATTGCGGTTGTAGTTTCATTTAGCGATTTTTATTTTATTGATGATTTATTGCTGTTTTGTTTTTGATTGTTGCGGGATTGGATTATTTAAAGGCTCTGCATGAATAACTGAGACGCCCTCTGATGTGTGGTGATTTACAGCTAACTCACATCATTTATTCCTGGAAACAAATATATTTTAGATTTTTGGGGTTCATTTGAGAATATTGATAATAATTGAATATGTCATGAAGTTGGTGAATATTTGGCGTTTTCTGTTGAAGGTTTCAAATGAATTTTCAGATCAAATGGTTAGTATCGCCTGTGAAAGTGAGTATTCTATTCTGATTTGAGAGGTGGCTAATTTTTGTGGGTTATGGGAAGCCAAATTTTCGTACGTCTGGGTTTGGTGAAATTTTGAATAGCTTTTAAAGAATGTGTTTTTTTAACCACATGTGTAAGTAGAATTTTGAATGAGGCTTATGTAGTTCAACTTGGGACTAGGAATTGTTTAATATATTCTGGTCGAATGGACAATCATACTTATATGGTTTTAAGTATGTTCGACCGGAGGTAATTTCTGGATTTTATACTGAAATTTCTCTTTCTTCTTGACTCGGTTTAGAATATTGTGAAGCAACTTGCAGTCGATCTTCATGTAAGGGATTTAGGTAATTTTAAGTTTTGATTTAGGTGAAGGTATTCCATTTTTTGCAGCATATGTTAAATTCCGTTGGGTGAATTGATACGAAACAGAGGTTGGACGTCAAGATAGATGGAATAAAATAAGAGAGGTCAAAAATTCAACAATAAAATATGATAGAATAGGTTTTCTTTTCTACTCAGGATAAAATAGCTTTGGTTGGTTTGGAATAGACTAGGTTGGGTTAGATTAGACTAGGTTGGGTTAGATTAGTTTAGGTTGGGTTAGATTAGTTTAGGTTGGGTTAGATTAGTTTAGGTTGGGTTAGATTAGTTTAGGTTGGTTTTATAATATAAGACGTTTACATCTGATTGATTTGGTAAGGATGTGTTATTCATAAAAAGAGGTCGATGAAAGGATTTTTGACCTGTAAATATATGGTTGTTAAGTTTTATACATGGTATTTGTTAATGGTATCGGAAAATGAACTGATGTTGGTGTTTGAAAGTTCAACATAGAGCGTAGAGTTGAATATATTGTACGTATCGTTTTGTAATTTGAGACGATGGTGTATCTGATTGTGTTGGATAATTGTGGTTATTTTGATAAGTGTGCGCGACATATGTGTGTGTATGTGTGTGTGTGTGTGTGGGAGTGTGTGTAGAGTGTGAGCGTTGGGATGATGGGGTGTTTGTGTGTGTGGGTGTGTGTGTGTGTGGTCCGCCCCCGGTCTGTGCTGGTTTTTGCGCGGGCGGACCTCTTTTTGAGGTTCCGAAGGAAAACTAAAAAAAAAATGCGCAAAAAAAAAAAAAAAAAAAATTTCATAAAAATCTGGGTGGCCGCGCCGAGTAAAGAAGGACTGTAGTGCGTACGTGTAGGGTGTGGGCGCATTCTCGGAAACGGCTGGTCCCAGCGCGCTCAAATTTGGTGAGCAGAAAGACCCCCATCTAGACATTGTCTGTGCCAAGTTTCGTTTCGATCGTGCGAAAATTTCAAATTTAATGAAGGTTCAATGGGGAAAAATAGCCAAAAATGGCACTTTTTCAAACTGCTGCCAAACATACTTAGAATGCACCTAGGCGGCCCAAATTACAGGATGTGATAGATAAAATGTTGGAGTAGGTGCTGAGGTTGCCATTTTGCGATACGTTGATAAAAAGTATCCCTTTGAGCTCCTCAAAGTTGACCAAAAATTTTTTTTCGATTTCAGTCGAAATTTTGAAATTTTTTATTGGACAAACTACGTGAGTTTGCAATTTCAAACTTTGATAGGTGATAGATTTTCAAAAGTTCTACTCACTATAAAATCAGCGGTTCTCAAAACGATCAAGTTTCGATGCAACTTTGGATTGAATTTTTTCTAAAAATTTATCAGATTTTGGGACGTCGTCCAAACATGTTTGCCTGGGGTTTTGGTGATACTTGAGAGTCTGAGCAGTTGACATCTTATTTGAAAAGCTTTGTAGTACTCAAAACGAAAATTATAGAGTGTTTCCTTGAAAAGTTGAACATTTGTGCAACTTTAAAGTTGAAGTAAAAAAATGCGTTTTTTGAAAAGTCATTTTTGGCCGCCATTTCTGGCGTTGTTTGATCGATTAGAGATTTCAAACTTTGATACCATCTAGAATCAATCTTTTTCTCAAAGTTATCAAGTGTACAGTTCATCATGAGCCATACTTTACTCAAAAAAATGTCTCAAACACAGCCCCCAAACCCTCGAAAAACCGCCCCAAACATGTTTGAGGAAAATGGGTGCGACCCACGAAAAACTTTATTTAACATTTTTTGCGAGTTTTGCGGTCCTACATACGAAGAAAGTTTTGTGGAAAGATCGCGTGTAAATTTTTTTCGTTTTATTGAATTTTCCGATTTCAACAGTAAAATGGCACTTTCCATCTTTTCTAAGGCCCTTTTTTTCATGCTTCAGGACATCGAAATTCTTATGAGTGATGCGCCTTGGCGAGACCTTTCGTTTGATACCAAACTTAAAGTTGTAGCTCAACAAACTTTTGAGAAAAATCCAAAAAACTAAAATTGGGGCTCAAATCGCGTGAATTTTTCTAAGTCCTTAGGGGTGAAATATTCAATCCCAAATTAAGGCCTCTATAAGGCTTTTCATGGATTTTCGACCACACCCATGTTCAAGTAACGACGGAAAATTGATGTTTTTGTTAGTTTTGTTAAGAAATGAGTGCTTGATAATGATTTTTTCGATTTCGAAGTTTTACTCATTTTATATCCATTTAGGGACTCGCAGCCATTTTTCGAGGCTTCGAGAGTGTTGCTAGAGTTGTTAAAAATATTTGTTCTCTCGGAAAGAAACTCGATAACACGTATTTTTGAGCACTCATTTTTCACTCAATTAGAGTATGCATCAATTTTTACTTTTTTGATGCGTTTATCGACGTCCTACGAAAAAATTTATAGAGATGAAATGTGTTGCAAATTGCCGATTTACCCTATGGTAAAGTCTTTGCACCTCCGAAGGCTTGTTTGAAATAATTTTTTTCAAATCCAAAATTTCGAGTCGTAAAATTTACAAGTCCAGATGCTTAGAGACAAGGGGCCGATGACTGCCAGTCAACGTAATATTTGATATCGATTTTCTCGAAATGTTTCGATGTCTCAAACGTCAATTTTTGATGACTATAGCACATAATTTGAATGTTAAGAAATCCATTGATTGATACATACCAGAAAATGAGCTCATTTTTTTCTCGTAAATCGATTTCGCTGTTAATTTGTGCGACGCTAGTCCTAAGAACCGCGATGCCATTTGTTTCAAACTTGAGGTAAACACTAATGTTGTGCGTTTCAATGAATGTGACCATGCTAAAAGTGTTGTGGTAGATGCTCTCATATACATGCAAAGTGAGTGAAATTTTAAAACGCTCATTTCTGCTCACTTAGCGTTTTGAAGGGGAAGAAACTGTTGGCGACCGATGAAGAATAAGAGGGTTTGCAGAGTTGCCGGCTAGTGACTTTAGTTATGATACAATGATCATGCAAACAATATAATACTCGGCAAATGTCATCAATGACTCATCAAAATCGAGCGATATCTCGTATTTGAGCGCTTTGATTGTGTGTCAAAATTCATGATGAGTTTTTATTGGCGTATTTTATTCATGGAATTCTGAAATATGCCTGCAAATGGTCGAGATACTGATACACACATTTCGTCTTGGAAACGGCTCATCAATAAACAAGCGTTTTGGAATAGAGCGCATCATGCTGGGGCTGTCGATCACAATATGGGGTACTGTGAGTTGATGTTTCACTCTTGAATTTTGATGATTGAGAGAAGATATTGGATGGACTTTTGAGTCAGGAACTTTTGAGCTGTGCACTGAAACTTTGTTTGGGAATAAATACGATAACTCATTGATTCATATTATCATCAGTTGCATGTTTCGCTTTTAGGAAAAACTGAGTGTGAGTGAGTAGACACTGTTTCGAAGCTCACTCAGGGTTCATGTTTTATGAGTGTGTGTCCCTGGTATGGATTGAATTTTTGAGTGGGTTTGCACGTCTCAAATACGTTATTTACGGAAACAAAAATATTATTTCTGAGATATTTTCGAAAATTCGAAAATTCTCACTCGGACTTAGTTCAGGCTTCTATTTCGGTCAATAATTGGGATATAGGTGTGGAAACCCATGAAAATTGTTTCCGCTCATGAAATGCCTCATTTTGAGGAATTATTCTCTTAAATGAGGAATTTCACTCATTCAAACGTAGATGCTGTTGGTGAGTTCATTGGGCGCTGCAAATCAGTCAAGCTATTGTGTATGATGAGACGATGGATTTTGTAATGTTTTTCAGGACGAAAATTGACAAGTTGCGGGTTCAAATCCCATAACATGAATTTATTTCGAAATTCGAAAAATCACTCATTTCACATAGTTCAGTGCCGAAATTTGCATGATACTTGCGTCATGATGTAGAGAAGCGATAGCATTTCTTTCGTCTTCAGAAAGTGGGAGTTATGAAAGATATTGATTTTTTTTCATTTGCAATGATGATGCATCGGTGAACTCGGTCAGCAATTGAGTGAAATTTTAATTAGGCATATCTTTCTTTCCATCGAAGGTACAAGTCCGAAATTTTGATAGAACGTAGACATCAATTAGTAGTGTCTATATTGTCATTTTGAGAACGGTCCAAATGATATTTTTGGGAAAATGAGTAATTTTCTAAAATTCCATACTTGTTTAATTTGACGATTTAGGGTACTTAGAAATAAGCTAGAAACCTCATTTTGGGCTCAAATGAAGCGGAATCCAAAGCAGGGTCTGAATTATGGTGTTAAAAATTTTGTTATTCATTATTTTTTAATATATGGACAAATGAGTTTTTAAGAATGTTTTGGTCGTTATTTCGTCATTGGAACGTGTTTTGAACCGTTTTTAGGGCCAAATGGGACATTTTGACTTGTGCAATGACCACGCATTTGAAAAATTTATGAAAAAATTCGATAAAAGTCCACGGATATTGAAATGTTATTTTCGATGGAAAATCGCTAAAAAATGAGAATCGCTGCAGTTACCGATTTGATTACCATACCGACAGATACTTTTAGGGCCGTTAGTGAGCTCTACGGGGTAAATACGCTAAAAATGCATATAAATGACACAGAAATTGCATTTTTCAGAGTTTGAAAGTGATTCGAAGTAAATGCAGTGTCCCTCGAGTTTGACTAATATCTAAGCAACAATTATGCCACTCGGCGAGTCGCGTAGCGCTCGTCGAGTGGCCCCAAAACTCAAGCTCGATTTACTCAACCCTTGAATTCAACGCGCGACAGCGCGTTCCACAATTATTATCTGTAAAGAGATGAACAGGTGTCAATGTTATCTATTGAACGAGAATTATCTTTCATTTTCATTTCGGATTGCGATGGTAGTTTTAGTTAGTGATGATTTTATTATATCGAGGATTTCTCGTTGTTTTGTTTTAGATTGGAGCAGGTTTAGTTCATTCAAGGGCCTTGCATGAATAACTCAGACTCTATCTGATGTATACTAATTTATAGCTTATTCGCATCATTTATTCCTGGAAACAAATATATTTTAAATTTTTGAGGTTCATTTGAGAGTATTGATAGTAATTGGATCTGTCATGAAGTTGGTGAATATTTGGCGTTTTCTGTTGAAGGTTTCAAATGAATTTTCAGAACGAAAGGTTAGTATCGCCTTCGAAAGTGAGTAATCTATTCTGATTTGAGAGGGGGCTATTATTGTGGGTTATGGTAAGCCAAATTTTCGTGCGTCTGGGTTTGGTGAAATTTTAAATAGCTTTTAAAGAATGTATTCTTTTTCACCCGCAAGTATAACTTAATTTTTGAATGAGGCTTATGTAATTCAACTTGGGACTAGGAATTGTTTAATATATTCTGGTCGAATGGACAATCATATTTATAGGGTTATAAGTATGTTCGACCGGAGGTTAATTCTGGATTGTATACTGAAATTTCCCTATCTTCTTGACTCGGTTTAGAATATTGTGAAGCAAATTGCTGACGATCTTCATGTGAGGGATTTAGGTAATTTTAAGTTTTGATATAGGTGAAAGCATTTCTTTTTTGGCAGGATAGGTTAAATTCCATTGGGTAAACTGATACGAAATAGAGGTCGGACGTTAAATTAGATGGAATAAAATAGGAGTGGTCAAAAATTCAACAATAAAATGTGATAGAATAGGTTTTCTTATTCAGTCATGATAAAATAGCTTTGGTTGGTTTAGATTAGACTAGGTTGGGTTAGATTAGACTACGTTGGGTTAGATTAGTTTAGGTTGGGTTAATAATATAAGACGTTTCCATCTGATTGATTTGTTACGGATGTGTTATTCATAAAAAGAGGTCGGTGAAAGGATTTTTGCCCGGTAAATATATGGTTAGGTGAATTTAATACATGGTATTTGTTAATGGTATCGGAAAATGAATTGATGATGGTGTTTGAAAGTTAAACATAGAACATAGAGTGAAAGACATTGCACATATCGATTTGTCATTTGAGACGATGGTGTATCTGATTGTGTTGGATAATTGTGGTTATTTTTACAAGTGTGCGCGACATGTTGGTGTATATATGTGTGTATGTGTGTGGGAGTGTGTGTAAGAGTGTGAATGTTTGGGGTTATGAGGTGTTTGTGTGTGTATGTGTGTGTGTGTGTGGTCCGCCCCCGGTCTGTGCTGGTTTTTGCGCGGGCGGACCTCTTTTTGAGGTTCCGAAGGAAAACTAAAAAAAAAATGCGCAAAAAAAAAAAAAAAAAAAATTTCATAAAAATCTGGGTGGCCGCGCCGAGTAAAGAAGGACTGTAGTGCGTACGTGTAGGGTGTGGGCGCATTCTCGGAAACGGCTGGTCCCAGCGCGCTCAAATTTGGTGAGCAGAAAGACCCCCATCTAGACATTGTCTGTGCCAAGTTTCGTTTCGATCGTGCGAAAATTTCAAATTTAATGAAGGTTCAATGGGGAAAAATAGCCAAAAATGGCACTTTTTCAAACTGCTGCCAAACATACTTAGAATGCACCTAGGCGGCCCAAATTACAGGATGTGATAGACAAAATGTTGGAGTAGGTGCTGAGGTTGCCATTTTGCGATACGTTGATAAAAAGTATCCCTTTGAGCTCCTCAAAGTTGACCAAAAATTTTTTTTCGATTTCAGTCGAAATTTTGACATTTTTTATTGGACAAACTACGTGAGTTTGCAATTTCAAACTTTGATAGGTGATAGATTTTTAAAAGTTCTACTCACTATAAAATCAGCGGTTCTCAAAACGATCAAGTTTCGATGCAACTTTGGATTGAATTTTTTCTAAAAATTTATCAGATTTTGGGACGTCGTCCAAACATGTTTGCCTGGGGTTTTGGTGATACTTGAGAGTCTGAGCAGTTGACATCTTGTTTGAAAAGCTTTGTAGTACTCAAAACGAAAATTATAGAGTGTTTCCTTGAAAAGTTGAACATTTGTGCAACTTTAAAGTTGAAGTAAAAAAACGTGTTTTTCCATAAGTCATTTTTGGCCGCCATTTGTGACGTTGTTTGACCGAGTGGGGACTTCAAAGTTTAATACCACCTAGAATCAAACTTTTTCTCAAAGTTATCAGGTGTACAGTTCATCATGAGCCATACTTTTCTCAAAAAAATGTCTCAAACACAGCTCCCAAACCCTCGAAAAACCGCCCCAAACATGTTTGAGGAAAATGGGTGCGACCCACGAAAAACTTTATTTAACATTTTTTGCGAGTTTTGCGGTCCTACATACGAAGAAAGTTTTGTGGAAAGATCGCGTGTAAATTTTTTTCGTTTTATTGAATTTTCCGATTTCAACAGTAAAATGGCACTTTCCATCTTCCCCAAGTCACCCTGTTTTATGCCTCAGGATATCGAAATTCTCATGAATGATACGCCTTGGCGAGACCTTTCGTTTGGTACCACACTCAAAGTTGTAGCTTAATAAACTTTAGAGTAAAATCCAAAAAACTTAAATTGCGGCCCAAGTCTCGTGAATTTTTCTAAGTCCTTAGGGGTGAAATATTCGATCTCAATTTAAGGCCTCAATAAGGCGTTTCATGGATTTTCGACCACTCTCATGTCCAAGTAACGACAGGAAATTGATGTTTTCGTTAGTTTTGTTAGGAAATGAGTGCTTGATAATGATTTTTTCGATTTCGAAGTTTTTCTCATTTTATATGCATTTAGGGACTCGCAGCAATTTTTCGAGGCATTGACAGTGTTGCTAGAGTTGTTAAAAATATTTGTTCTCTTAGAAAGGAACTCGATAACACGTATTTATGAGCACTCATTTTTCACTCAATTTGAGTATGCATCATTTTTTACTTTTTTGAGGCGTTTATCGACGTCGTACGAAAAAATTTATAGAGATGAAATGTGTTGCAAATTGCCGATTCACCCTTGGGTAAAGTTTTTGCACCTTCGACGGCTCGTTTAAAAATTTTTTTTTCAAATCCATAATTCCGAGTCGTTAAATTTACAAGTCCAGATACTTGTAGACAAGGGGCCGATGACTGCAAGTGGACGCAATATTTGACATCGATTTTCTCGAAAAGTTTTGGTGTCTCAAACGTCAATTTTTGATGAATATATCACATTTTTGACACGTAAAGAAATCCATGGAATGAAATATACCAGAAAATGAGCTCATTTTTTTCTCGTACATTGATTTCGCTGTTATTTTGTGCGACGCTGGTCCCATAGGAGTCGCGATGCCATTTGTCTCAACCTTAGATTAAGCATTAATGCTGTTCGTTTCAACGAGTGTCACCATGATCAAAGTCTTGTAATAGATGCTCTCATATATGGAAAGTGAGTGAAATTTAAAAACGCTCATTTATGCTCACTTAGCATTTTGAACAGGAACAAACTGGCGGCGAGTGTTGAAGAATAAGAGGGTTTGCAGAGTTGCCACCTAGTGATTTTAGTCACGGTACAGTGTGACTGCAAACCGTATAACACTCAAAAAATGGCATCACTAACTCATCAAAACGATGCGATATGTCGTTTTAAGCTCTTCTTGTGGTTCAAAATTGATGAATTGTTTTTGAGAGCTTATTTTATTGTTGGAAATCAGAAATTTGACTTGCACATGGTGGATGAATTGATACTCTA
The DNA here is from genome assembly GCA_030386875.1 of Morinoia aosen. NCBI lineage: Eukaryota > Metazoa > Arthropoda > Malacostraca > Amphipoda > Talitridae > Morinoia > Morinoia aosen. Next base: position 54,523,139 of record CM059575.1, on the reverse strand, counting down.
ATTTCGTGTTGAAAAAGAACTCATTAATGATCGAGCGTTGAGTAATAAAGCGCATCATGCTGACGCTGTCGTTAACGATAGAGGGTATTGTGAGTTGATATTTTACTCATTAATTTTGATGATTGAGAGAAGAAATAGGAGGGTCTTTTGAGTCAGGAACGTTTGAGCTGTGTACTCAAATTTGGTTCTGGAATAGATATGAGAACTCGTTGATTTACTACCTCATATTCCCATCAGTTGCATGTTTCGCTTTTAGGGAAAATTGAGTGTGAATGAGTAGACACCGTTTCGACGCTCACTCAGGGTTCATATTTTGTGAGTGTGTGTTCCTGATATGGATTGAATTTTTGAGAGGTTTTGCGGGTCTCAAATATTTTATTTACGGAAACTAAAATATTATTACTGATATATTTTCGAAAATTCGAAAATTCTCACTCGAACTTGGTTCAGGCTTCTATTTCGGTCACTAATTGGAAAATAGTTGTGGTGACGCATGAAAATTGTTTTCGCTCATGAAATGCCTCATTTTGAGTAATTATGATCTTAAATGGCGAATTTCACTCACTCAAGCGTAGTTGCTGTTGGTGAGTTCATTGGGCGCTGCAAATCGGTCAAGCTATTGTGTTTGATGAGACGATGGATTTTGTAATGTTTCTCGGGATGAAAATTGGCAAGTTGCGTGTTCAAATCCCAAAACATGAATATATTTCGAAATTCGAAAAATCACTCATTTCACATAGTTCAGTGCCGAAATTTGAATGAAACTTGCGTCATGATGTAGAGAAGCGATAGCATTTCTTTCGTCTCGCGAAAGTGGTATTGATGATATATACTGAATTTTTTCCATTTTCAACGATGATGCATTGGGCAACTCGGTCGGCAAATGAGTGAAATTTGAATTGGGCATATCTTTCTTTGCATGGAAGGTAGAAGTCCGAAATTTTGATACAATGTAGACATCGATGAGTAGTGTCTATATTGACATTTTGAGAACGGTCCAAATGATATTTTGGGGAAAATGAGTAATTTTCTAAAATTCCATACTTGTTTAATTTGACGATTTAGGGTACTTAGAAATAAGCTAGAAACCTCATTTTGGGCTCAAATGAAGCGGAATCCAAAGCAGGGTCTGAATTATGGTGTTAAAAATTTTGTTATTCATTATTTTTTAATATATGGACAAATGAGTTTTTAAGAATGTTTTGGTCGTTATTTCGTCATTGGAACGTGTTTTGAACCGTTTTTAGGGCCAAATGGGACATTTTGACTTGTGCAATGACCACGCATTTGAAAAATTTATGAAAAAATTCGATAAAAGTCCACGGATATTGAAATGTTATTTTCGATGGAAAATCGCTGAAAAATGAGAATCGCTGCAGTTACCGATTTGATTACCATACCGACAGATACTTTTAGGGCCGTTAGTAAGCTCTACGGAGTAAATACGCTAAAAATGCATATAAATGACACAGAAATTGCATTTTTCAGAGTTTGAAAGTGATTCGAAGTAAATGCAGTGTCCCTCGAGTTTGACTAATATCTAAGCAACAATTATGCCACTCGGCGAGTCGCGTAGCGCTCGTCGAGTGGCCCCAAAACTCAAGCTCGATTTACTCAACCCTTGAATTCAACGCGCGACAGCGCGTTCCACAATTATTATCTGTAAAGAGATGAACAGGTGTCAATGTTTTTCTATTAAACGAGAATTATCTTTCATTTTCATTTCGGATTGCGATGGTAGTTTTAGTTAGTGATGATTTTATTATATCGAGGATTTCTCGTTGTTTTGTTTTAGATTGGAGCAGGTTTAGTTCATTCAAGGGCCTTGCATGAATAACTCAGACTCTATCTGATGTATACTAATTTATAGCTTATTCGCATCATTTATTCCTGGAAACAAATATATTTTAAATTTTTGAGGTTCATTTGAGAGTATTGATAGTAATTGGATCTGTCATGAAGTTGGTGAATATTTGGCGTTTTCTGTTGAAGGTTTCAAATGAATTTTCAGAACGAAAGGTTAGTATCGCCTTCGAAAGTGAGTAATCTATTCTGATTTGAGAGGGGGCTATTATTGTGGGTTATGGTAAGCCAAATTTTCGTGCGTCTGGGTTTGGTGAAATTTTAAATAGCTTTTAAAGAATGTATTCTTTTTCACCCGCAAGTATAACTTAATTTTTGAGTGAGGCTTATGTAATTCAACTTGGGACTAGGAATTGTTTAATATATTCTGGTCGAATGGACAATCATATTTGTAGGGTTATAAGTATGTTCGACCGGAGGTTAATTCTGGATTGTATACTGAAATTTCCCTATCTTCTTGACTCGGTTTAGAATATTGTGAAGCAAATTGCTGACGATCTTCATGTGAGGGATTTAGGTAATTTTAAGTTTTGATTTAGGTGAAAGCATTTCTTTTTTGGCAGGATAGGTTAAATTCCATTGGGTAAACTGATACGAAATAGAGGTCGGACGTTAAGTTAGATGGAATAAAATATGAGTGGTCAAAAATTCAACAATAAAATATGATAGAATTTGTTTTCTTATTCAGTCAGGATAAAATAGCTTTCGTTGGTTTAGATTAGACTAGGTTGGGTTAGATTAGACTAGGTTGGGTTAGGTTAGTTTAGGTTGGGTTAGATTAGTTTAGGTTGGGTTAATAATATAAGACGTTTCCATCTGATTGATTTGTTAAGGATGTGTAATCTATAATAGGAGGTCGGTGAAATGATTTTTGACCTGTAAATATATGGTTGGGAAGTTTTATACATGGTATTTGTTAATGGTATCGGCAAATGAATTGATGTTGGTGTTTGGAAGTTCAACATAGAGCGTAGAGTGGAATATATTGAATGTATCGCTTTGTGCTTTGAGACGATGGTGAATCTGATTGTGTTGGATAATTGTGGTTATTTTTAAAAGTGTGCTTGGCATGTATTTGTGTATGTGTGTGTGTGTGTGTGGGAGTGTGTGTAAGAGTGTGAATGTTTGGGGTTATGAGGTGTTTGTGTGTGTTTGTGTGTGTGTGTGTGGTCCGCCCCCGGTCTGTGCTGGTTTTTGCGCGGGCGGACCCTCGGAGAGGTTCCGGAGGAAAACTGAAACTAAATAGCGCAAAAAGAAAAAAAAAAAAAAAAAAAAATTCTGGTCGACCGCGTTGAGTTCCGGACAGGTGGCATATATACCGGATCTGGCGTGAGCACAAGAGCGAGCCCCTAGAACGCGTGGTCGCAGCGCGCTCAAATTCGGTGAGCAGAAAGACGACCATCTCGATATTACCCGTGCCAAGTTTCGTTTCGATCGTGCAAGAACTTTTCATTCAATGGCGGAAAAATGGTCAAAAATCGCCGAAAATTGAGCTTTTTCAAACTGCTGCCAAACATACTTAGAATGCACTTAGGTGGCTCAAATTACAGGATGTGGTAGATGAAATGTTCGAGTAGGTGCTCAGGTTGCCATTTTGCGATACGTTAATAAAAAGTATCCCTTTGAGCTCCTCAAAGTTGACCAAAAATTTTTTTTCGATTTCAGTCGAAATTTTGACATTTTTTATTGGACAAACTACGCAAGTTTGCAAACTCAACCTTTGATAGGTGATAGATTTTTGAAAGTTCTACTCACTATAAAATCAGCGGTTCTCAAAACGATCAAGTTTGGACGCAACTTTGGAACAAAAATTGACACGAAATTTCCGTGAGTTTGGGTGAGTTTCAAAACATGTTTGTCCGGGGTTTTGGTGATACTTGAGAGTTCCAGCAGTTGACATCTTATTTGAAAAGCTTGGTCCTAGTTGCAGCAAGTTTTACAGAGTGCCATCTTTCGAAATTCAAATTTTGTGCAACTTTAAAGTTGAAGTAAAAAAACGCGTTTTTTCAAAGGTCATTTCTGGCCGCCATTTGTGACGTTGTTTGACCGAGTGGGAACTCCAAAAGTTGATACCACCCAGATTTGAACTTTTTCTCAAAGTTATCAAGTTTACAATTCGCCATGATTGATGCTTTTCTCAAAAAATTGTCCCAAACACAACCTCCAAACCCTCAAAAAACCGCCTCAAACTTGTTTGAGGAAAATGGGTGGGACCCACGAAAAACTTTATTTAACATTTTTTGCGAGTTTTTGGATGCTACATACGAAAAAAGTTTTGTGGAAAGATCCCTCGAAAATTTTTTTCGTTTTATTGAATTTTGCGACTTTAACATTAAAATGGCACATTCCATCTCTTCTAAGGCCTCCTTTTTCATGCCTCAGGATATCGAAATTCTTATGAGTGATGCGCCTCAGCGAGACCTTTCGTTTGGTACCAAACTTAAAGTTGTAGCTCAACAAACTTTTGAGAAAAATCCAAAAAACTAAAATTGGGGCTCAAATCGCGTGAATTTTTCTAAGTCCTTGGGGTGAAATATTCGATCTCAATTTAAGGCCTCTATAAGGCTTTTCATGGATTTTCGACCACACCCATGTTTAAGTAATGACAGAAAATTGATGTTTTCGTTAGTTTTGTTAAGAAATGAGTGCTTGATAATGATTTTTTCGATTTCGAAGTTTTACTCATTTTATACCCATTTAGGGACTCGCAGCCATTTTTCGAGGCATCGAGAGTGTTGCTAGAGTTGTTAAAAATATTTGTTCTCTTGGAAAGGAACTCGACAACACGTATTTTTGAGCACTCATTTTTCACTCAATTAGAGTATGCATCAATTTTTACTTTTTTCATGCGTTTATCGACGTCCTACGAAAAAATTTATAGAGATGAAATGTGTTGCAAATTGCCGATTTACCCTATGGTAGAGTCTTTGCACCTCCGAAGGCTTGTTTGAAATAATTTTTCTCAAATCCAAAATTTCGAGTCGTAAAATTTACAAGTCCAGATGCTTAGAGACAAGGGGCCGATGACTGCAAGTCGACGTAATATTTGATATCGATTTTCTCTAAATGTTTCGATGTTTCAAACGTCAATTTTTGATGACTATAGCACATTATTTGAATGTTAAGAAATCCATTGATTGATACATACCAGAAAATGAGCTCATTTTTTTTTCGTACATCGATTTCGCTGTTAATTTGTGCGACGCTGGTCCTATAGGAGTCGCGATGCCATTGGTTTCACATTTGGGGTGAGCACTAATGTTGTGCGTTTCAATGAATGCCACCATGATAAAAGTGTTGTAGTAGATGCTCTCATATATATGGAAAGTGAGTGAAATTTTAAAACGCTCATTTTTGCTCACTTAGCGTTTTGAAGAGGAAGAAACTGTTGGCGAGTGATGAAGAATAAGAGGGTTTGCAGAGTTGCCGGCTAGTGATTTTAGTTATGATTCAATGAGCATGCAAACAATATAATACTCGGTAAATGTCATCAATGACTCATCAAAATCGAGCGATATCTCGTATTTGAGCTCTTTGATTGCGGGTCAAAATTCATGATGAGTATTTTATTGGCGTATTTTATTAATGGAATTCTGAAATATGCCTGCAAATGGACGAGATACTGATACACACATTTGGTATTGGAAACGGCTCATTAATAAAGAGCGTTTTGGAATAGAGCGCATCATGCTGGGGCTGTCGATCACGATATGGGGTACTGTGAGTTTGTGTTTCACTCATTAATTTTGATGATTGAGAGAAGATATTGGAGGGTCTTTTGAGTCAGGAACTTTTGAGCTGTGCACTGAAACTTTGTTTGGGAATAAGTACGATAACTCATTGATTCATATTCCCATCAGTTGCATGTTTCGCTTCTAGGAAAAACTAAGTGTGAGTGAGTAGACACCGTTTCGACGCTCACTCAGGGTTCATATTTTGTGAGTGTGTGTTCCTGATATGGATTGAATTTTTGAGAGGTTTTGCGGGTCTCAAATATTTTATTTACGGAAACTAAAATATTATTAGTGAAATATTTTCGAAAATTCGAAAATTCTCACTCGGACTTAGTTCAGGCTTCTATTTCGGTCAGTAATTGTGATTTAGGTGTGGTAACACATGAAAATTGTTTCCGCTCATGAAATGCCTCATTTTGAGGAATTATTCTCTTAAATGGGGAATTTCACTCATTCAAACGTAGATGCTGTTGGTGAGTTCATTGGGCGCTGCAAATCGGTCAAGCTATTGTGTTTGATGAGACGATGGATTTTGTAATGTTTTTCAGGACGAAAATTGACAAGTTGCGGGTTCAAATCCCAAAACATGAATTTATTTCGAAATTCGAAAAATCACTCATTTCGCTTAGTTCAGTGCCGAATTTTGCATGAAACTTGCATCATTGAGTACATAAGCGATAGCATTTCTTTCGTCTTAAGAAAGTGAGAATTGTGAAAGATATTGAATTTTTTTAATTTTCAATGATGATGCATCGGTGAACTAGGTCAGCAATTGAGTGAAATTTTAATTAGGCATATCTTTCTTTCCATCGAAGGTACAAGTCCGAAATTTTGATAGAACGTAGACATCAATGAGTAGTGTCTATATTGTCATTTTGAGAACGGTCCAAATGATATTTTGGGGAAAATGAGTAATTTTCTAAAATTCCATACTTGTTTAATTTGACGATTTAGGGTACTTAGAAATAAGCTAGAAACCTCATTTTGGGCTCAAATGAAGCGGAATCCGAAGCAGGGTCTGAATTATGGTGTTAAAATTTATTTTATTCATTATTTTTTAATATATGGACAAATGAGTTTTTAAGAATGTTTTGGTCGTTATTTCGTCATTGGAACGTGTTTTGAACCGTTTTTCGGGCCAAATGGTACATTTCGATTTGTGCAATGACCACGCATTTGAAAAATTTATGAAAAAATTCGATAAAAGTCCACGGATATTAAAATGTTATTTTCAATGGAATTACGCCAAAAAATGAGAACCGCTGCCACTACCAATTTGATTACCTTACAGACAGATACTTTTAGGGCCGTTAGTAAACTCTACGGAGTAAATACGCTAAAAATGCGTAAAAATGACACCAAAATTGCATTTTTTAGAGTTTGAAAGTGATTCGAAGTAAGTGCAGTGTCCCTCGAGTTAGACTAATATCTTAGCAACAATTATGCCACTCGGCGAGTTGCGTAGCGCTCGCCGAGTGGCCCCAAAACTCAAGCTCGATTTACTCATCCCCTGAATTTAACGCGCGACAGCGCGTTCCACGATTATTATATGTAAGGAGATGAACAGGTGTCGATGTTTTTCTATTAAACGAGAATTATTTTTGGTTTTGATGTCGGATTGCGATGGTAGTTTTATTTAGTGATGATTTTTATATTATTGTGGATTATTGGTTGTTTTGCTTTAGATTGGAGCAGGTTTAGTTTATTCAAGGGCCCTGCATGAATAACTCAGACTCTATGAGATGTATACTAATATACAGCTTATTCGCATAATTTATTCGTGAAATCAAATCCATATTGGGTTGTTGGGGTTAAGAAATTATTGATAGTAATTGGATATGTCATGAAGTTGGTGAACATTTTGCGTTTTCTGTTGAAGGTTTCAAATGAATTTTCAGAACGAAAATTTAGTATCGCCTTTGAAAGTGAGTAATCTATTCTGATATGAAGGGTGGATATTTTTTGTGGGCTATGGGAAGGCAAATTTTCGTACGTCTGGGTATGGTGAAATTTTAAATAGCTTTTAAAGAATGTATTTTTTTAACCGCATGTATAAGTAAAATTTTGAATGAGGCTTATGTAATTCAAATAAGGATTAGGAATTGTTTAATATGTTCTGGTCGAATGGACAATCATATATATAGGGTTTTAAGTATGTTCGACCGGAGGTTAATTCGGGATTTTATACTGAAATATCCCTTTCTTCATGACTCGGTTTAGAATATTGTTAAGCAACTTGCAGCCGCTCTTCATGTTAGGGATTTAGGTAATTTTATGTTATGATTTTGGTGAAAGTTTTTCATTTATTGCAGGATAGGTTAAATTCCGTTGGGTAAATTAATAAAAAACAGAGGTCGGACGTTAAGTTAGATGGAATAAAATGAGAGTGGTCAAAAATTCAACAATAAAATAAGATAGGTTAGGTTATCATATCCAGTCAGGATAAAGTAGCTTTGGTTGGGTTAGATTAGACTAGGTTGGGTTAGATTAGTTTAGGTTGGGTTGGATTAGTTTAGGTTGGGTTAATAATACAAGACGTTGCCATCTGATAGATTTGGTAAGGATGTGTTGTTCATAAAAAGAGGTCGGTGAAATAATTTTTGACCTGTCAATATGTGGTTAAGTTGCGTTTTGATTTGGTATTTGTTAATGGTGTCGGAAAATGAATTGATGTTGGTGTTTGAAAGTTCAACATAGTGCTTAGATTAAAATGCATTGCACATATCGTTTTGTGATTTGAGACTATGGTGTATCTGATTGTGTTGGATAATTGTGGTTATTTTTACAAGTGTGCTTGGCATGTATTTGTGTATGTGTGTGTGTGTGTGTGGGAGTGTGTGTAGAGTGTGAGCGTTGGGATGATGGGGTGTGTGTGTGTTTGTGTGTGTGTGTGTTTGTGGTCCGCCCCCGGTCTGTGCTGGTTTTTGCGCGGGCGGACCTCTCTTTGAGGTTCCGAAGGAAAACTAAAAAAAAAATGCGCAAAAAAAAAAAAAAAAAAAATTTCATAAAAATCTGGGTGGCCGCGCCGAGTAAAGAAGGACTGTAGTGCGTACGTGTAGTGCATGGGCGCATTCTCGGAAACGGCTGGTCCCAGCGCGCTCAAATTTGGTGAGCAGAAAGACCCCCATCTCGACATTATCTGTGCCAAGTTTCGTTTCGATCGTGCGAAAATTTTAAATTTAATGAAGGTTCAATGGTGAAAAATAGCCAAAAATTGCACTTTTTCAAACTGCTGCCAAACATACTTAGAATGCACCTAGGCGGCCCAAATTACAGGATGTGGTAGATAAAATGTTGGAGTAGGTGCTGAGGTTGCCATTTTGTGATACGTTGATAAAAAATATCCCTTTGAGCTCCTCAAAGTTGACCAAAAATTTTTTTTCGATTTCAGTCGAAATTTTGACATTCTTTATTGGACAAACTACGCAAGTTTGCAAACTCAAACTTTGATAGGTGATAGATTTTCAAAAGTTCTACTCACTATGAAATCAGCGGTTCTCAAAACGATCAAGTTTCGATGCAACTTTGGAACAAAAACTGACACGAAATTTCCGTGAGTTTGGGTGAGTTTCAAAACATGTTTGTCCGGGGTTTTGGTGATACTTGAGAGTTCGAGCAGTTGACATCTTATTCGAAAAGCTTGGTCCTAGTTGCAGCAAGTTTTACAGAGTGCCATCTTTCGAAATTCAAATTTTGTGCAACTTTAAAGTTGAAGTAAAAAAACGCGTTTTTTCAAAGGTCATTTTTGGCCGCCATTTGTGACGTTGTTTGACCGAGTGAGGACTTCAAAAGTTGATACCACCCAGATTTAAACTTTTTCTCAAAGGTATCAAGTTTACAGTTTGCCATGAGTGATGCTTTTCTCAAAAAAATGTCCCAAACACAAGCCCCAAACCCTCAAAAAACCGCCTCAAACTTGTTTGAGGAAAATGGGTGCGACCCACGAAAAACTTTATTTAACACTTTCTGCTCGGTTTTTGGTCGTACATACCATAATTCTTTTGCTGGTCGAATTTCGGCTTCGTTTGAGCGTCAGAATTTTTTTTCCATTTTTTCAGCTTATTTCGGATATTCGTCCCCCCCAAAAGCCCACTTGCTCACCTTCGACAGAGTTGAAAAAACACTTGAATGATGCGCCTCGACGAGACCTTTCGTTTGGTACCACGCTCAAAGTTGTAGCTCATCAAACTTTTGGAAAAAGTCCAAAAAACTAAAATTGGGGCTCAAATCTCGTGAATTTTTCTAAGTCCTTAGGGGTGAAATATTCGATCCCAATTTAAGGCCTTTAAAAGGCTTTTCATGGGTTTTCGACCACTCGCATGTCCAAGTAACGACAGGAAATTGATGTTTTCGTTAGTTTTGTTAAGAAATGAGTGCTTGATAATGATTTTTTCGATTTCGAAGTTTTACTCATTTTATGTCCATTTAGGCACTCGCAGCTATTTTTCAAGGCTTCGACAGTGTTACTAGAGTTGTTAGAAATATTTGTTCTCTTCGAAGTGACCCCGAAAACACGTATTTTTGAGCACTCATTTTTCACTCAATTAGAGTATGCATCAATTTTTACTTTTTTGATGCGTTTATCGACGTCCTACGAAAAAATTTATAGAGATGAAATGTGTTGAAAATTGCCGATTTACCCTATGGTAAAGTCTTTGCACCTCCGAAGGCTTGTTTGAAATTATTTTTTTCAAATCCAAAATTTCGAGTCGTAAAATTTACAAGTCCAGATGCTTAGAGACAAGGGGCCGATGACTGCAAGTCGACGTAATATTTGATATCGATTTTCTCTAAATGTTTCGATGTTTTAAACGTCAATTTTTGATGACTATAGCACATTATTTGAATGTTAAGAAATCCATTGATTGATACATACCAGAAAATGAGTTCATTTTTTTCTCGTACATCGATTTCGCTGTTAATTTGTGCGACGCTAGTCCTAAGAACCGCGATGCCATTTGTTTCAAACTTGAGGTAAGCACTAATGTTGTTCGTTTCAATGTATGCCACCATGAATAAAGTCTTGTAATAGATGCTCTCATATACATGCAAAGTGAGTGAAATTTTAAAACGCTCATTTCTGCTCACTTTGCGTTTGAAGAGGAAGAAACTGTTGGCGACTGATGAAGAATAAGAGGGTTTGCAGAGTTGCCGGCTAGTGATTTTAGTTATGGTACATTGAGCGTGCAAACAATATAATACTCGGCATATGTCATCAATGACTCATCAAAATCGAGCGATATCTCGTATTTGAGCTCTTTAATTGTGGGTCAAAATTCATGATGAGTTTTTATTGGCGTATTTTATTCATGGAATTTTGAAATATGCCTGCAAATGGTCGAGATACTGATACACACATTTCGTATTGGAGACGGCTCATTAATAAACAAGCGTTTTGGAATAGAGCGCATCATGCTGGGGCTGTCGATCACGATATGGGGTACTGTGAGTTGATGTTTCACTCATTAATTTTGATGATTGAGAGAAGATATTGGAGGGTGTTTTGAGTCAGGAACTTTTGAGCTGTGCACTGAAACTTTGTTTGGGAATAAGTACGAGAACTCATTGATTTACTCACTCATATTCCCATCAGTTGCACGTATCGTTTCTAGGAAAAACTGAGTGTAAGTGAGTAGACACCATTTCGACGCTCACTCATGGCTCATATTTTGTGAGTGTGTGTTCCTGATATGGTTTGAATTTTTGAGAGGTTTTGCGGATCTCAAATATTTTATTTACGGAAACTAAAATATTATTACTGAAATATTTCCGAAAATTCGTAAATTCTCACTCGGACTTTGTTCAGGCTTCTATTTCGGTCAGAAATTTGGACATAGAGGTGGTAACACATTTAAATTGTTTCCGCTCATGAAATGCCTCATTTTGAGGAATTATGATCTTAAATGGGGAATTTAACTCACTCAAACGTAGATGCTGTTAGTGAGTTCATTGGGGGCTGCAAATCGGTCAAGCTATTGTATATGATGAGACAAAAGATTTTGTAATGTTTTTCGGGACGAAAATTGACCAGTTGCGTGTTCAAATCCCAAAACATGAATTTATTTAGAAATTCAGAAAATCACTCATTTCACATTCTTCAGTGCCGAAATTTGCATGATACGTGAGGATGTAGATATGTGATAGCATTTCTTTCGTCTTCAGCAAGTGGGAGTTATCTAAGATATTGATTTTTTTTCATTTTCAATGATGTTGCATCGGTGAACTCGGTCAACAATTGAGTGAAATTTTAATTAGGCATATCTTTTTCTGCATTGAAGCTATATGTCCGATATTTTGATACAACGTAGATATGAATGAGTAGTGTCTATATTGACATTTTGAGAACGGTGCAAATGATATTTTGGGGAAAATGAGTAATTTTCTAAAATTCCATACTTGTTTAATTTGACGATTTGGGGTACTTAGAAATAAGCTAGAAACTTCATTTTGGGCTCAAATGAAGCGGAATCCAAAGCAGGGTGTGAATTATGGGGTTAAAATTTTTTTCATTCATTAATTTTTGATATATGGACAAATGAGTTTTTAAAAATGTTTTGGCCGTTATTTCGTCATTGGAACGTGTTTTGAACCGTTTTTGGGGCCAAATGGGACATTTCGACTTGTGCAATGACCACGCATTTGAAAAAATTGGGAAAAATTCGATAAAAGTCCACGGATATTAAAATGTTATTTTCAATGGAAATACGCTAAAAAATGAGAATCGCTGCAACTACCAATTTGATCACTATACAGACAGATACTTTTAGGGCCGTTAGTAAACTCTACGGGGTGAATACGCTAAAAATGCGTAAAAATGGCACAAAAATTGTATTTTTCAGAGTTTGGAAGTGATTCGAAGTAAATGCAGTGTCCCTCGAGTTAGACTAATATCTGAGCAACAATTATGCCGCTCGGCGAGTTGCGTAGCGCTCGTCGAGCGGCCCCAAAACTTAAGCTCGATTTACTCGACCCCTGAATTTAACGCGCGACAGCGCGTTCCCCAATGATTATCTGTAAGGAGCTGAACAGGTGTCGATATTTTTCTATTAAACGAGAATTATCTTTGGTTTTGATGCCGGATTGCGGTTGTAGTTCCATTTAGTGATTTTTATTTTATTGATGATTTATTGATGTTTAGTTTTTGATTGTTGCGGGATTGGATTATTTAAAGGCTCTGCATGAATAACTGAGACGCCATCTGATGTGTGGTGATTTACAGCTAATTCACATCAATTATTCCTGGAAACAAATATATTTCAGATTTTTGGGATTCATTTGAGAGTGTTGATAGTAATTGGATCTGTTATGAAGTTGGTGAGTATTTGGCGTTTTCTGTTGAAGGTTTCAAATGAATTTTCAGAACGAAAGGTTTGTATCGCTTTTGAAACTGAGTAATCTATTTTGATTTGAGAGGTAGCAATTTTTGTGGGTTATGGGAAGCCAAATTTTCGTGCGTCTGTGTTTGGTAAAATTTCGAATAGCTTTTAAAGAATATATTTTTTTTAACCGCATGTATAAGTAAAATTTTGAATGAGGCTTATTTAATTCAACTTGGGACCAGGAATTGTTTAATATGTTCTGGTCGAATGGACAATCATATTTATAGGGTTTTAAGTATGTTCGACCGGAGGTTAATTCTGGATTTTACACTGAAAGTTCCCTTTCTTCTTGACTCGGTTTAGAATATTGTGAAGCAACTTACAGTCGATCTTCATGTAAGGGTTTTAGGTAATTTTAAGTTTTGATTTAGGTGAAGGTATTCCATTCTTTGCAGCATAGGTTGAATTCCGTTGGGTGAATTGATACGAAACAGAGGTTGGACGTCAAGTTAGATGGAATAAAATAAGAGAGGTCAAAAATTCAACAATAAAATATGATAGAATAGGTTTTCTTTTCTACTCAGGATAAAATAGCTTTGGTTGGTTTAGAATAGACTAGGTTGGGTTAGATTAGACTAGGTTGGGTTATATTAGTTTAGGTTGGCTTAGATTAGTTTAGGTTGGGTTAGATTAGTTTAGGTTGGGTTAGATTAGTTTAGGTTGGGGTAATAATATAAGACGTTTCCATCTGATTGATTTGTTAAGGATGTGTTATTCATAAGAAGAGGTCGAAGAAATGATTTTTGACCTGTAAATACATGGTTGGGGAGTTTTATACATGGTATTTGTTAATGGTATCGGAAAATGAATTGATGTTGGTGTTTGAAAGTTCAACATAGAGCATAGAGTGAAGGAAAATGCAGATATCGTTTTGTGATTTGAGACGATGGTGTATCTGATTGTGTTGGATAATTGTGGTTATTTTTAGAAGTGTGCACTGCATGTGTGTGTATGTGTGTGTCTGTGTGTGGGAGTGTGTGTAAGAGTGTGAATGTTTGGGGTTATGAGGTGTTTGTGTGTGTTTGTGTGTGTGTGTGTGGTCCGCCCCCGGTCTGTGCTGGTTTTTGCGCGGGCGGACCTCTCTTTGAGGTTCCGAAGGAAAACTAAAAAAAAAATGCGCAAAAAAAAAAAAAAAAAAAATTTCATAAAAATCTGGGTGGCCGCGCCGAGTAAAGAAGGACTGTAGTGCGTACGTGTAGTGCATGGGCGCATTCTCGGAAACGGCTGGTCCCAGCGCGCTCAAATTTGGTGAGCAGAAAGACCCCCATCTCGACATTATCTGTGCCAAGTTTCGTTTCGATCGTGCGAAAATTTTAAATTTAATGAAGGTTCAATGGTGAAAAATAGCCAAAAATTGCACTTTTTCAAACTGCTGCCAAACATACTTAGAATGCACCTAGGCGGCCCAAATTACAGGATGTGGTAGATAAAATGTTGGAGTAGGTGCTGAGGTTGCCATTTTGCGATACGTTGATAAAAAATATCCCTTTGAGCTCCTCAAAGTTGACCAAAAATTTTTTTTCGATTTCAGTCGAAATTTTGACATTCTTTATTGGACAAACTACGCAAGTTTGCAAACTCAAACTTTGATAGGTGATAGATTTTCAAAAGTTCTACTCACTATGAAATCAGCGGTTCTCAAAACGATCAAGTTTCGATGCAACTTTGGAACAAAAACTGACACGAAATTTCCGTGAGTTTGGGTGAGTTTCAAAACATGTTTGTCCGGGGTTTTGGTGATACTTGAGAGTTCGAGCAGTTGACATCTTATTCGAAAAGCTTGGTCCTAGTTGCAGCAAGTTTTACAGAGTGCCATCTTTCGAAATTCAAATTTTGTGCAACTTTAAAGTTGAAGTAAAAAAACGCGTTTTTTCAAAGGTCATTTTTGGCCGCCATTTGTGACGTTGTTTGACCGAGTGAGGACTTCAAAAGTTGATACCACCCAGATTTAAACTTTTTCTCAAAGGTATCAAGTTTACAGTTTGCCATGAGTGATGCTTTTCTCAAAAAAATGTCCCAAACACAAGCCCCAAACCCTCAAAAAACCGCCTCAAACTTGTTTGAGGAAAATGGGTGCGACCCACGAAAAACTTTATTTAACACTTTCTGCTCGGTTTTTGGTCGTACATACCATAATTCTTTTGCTGGTCGAATTTCGGCTTCGTTTGAGCGTCAGAATTTTTTTTCCATTTTTTCAGCTTATTTCGGATATTCGTCCCCCCCAAAAGCCCACTTGCTTACCTTCGACAGAGTTGAAAAAACACTTGAATGATGCGCCTCGACGAGACCTTTCGTTTGGTACCACGCTCAAAGTTGTAGCTCATCAAACTTTTGGAAAAAGTCCAAAAAACTAAAATTGGGGCTCAAATCTCGTGAATTTTTCTAAGTCCTTAGGGGTGAAATATTCGATCCCAATTTAAGGCCTTTAAAAGGCTTTTCATGGGTTTTCGACCACTCGCATGTCCAAGTAACGACAGGAAATTGATGTTTTCGTTAGTTTTGTTAGGAAATGAGTGCTTGATAATGATTTTTTCGATTTCGAAGTTTTACTCATTTTATGTCCATTTAGGCACTCGCAGCTATTTTTCAAGGCTTCGACAGTGTTACTAGAGTTGTTAGAAATATTTGTTCTCTTCGAAGTGACCCCGAAAACACGTATTTTTGAGCACTCATTTTTCACTCAATTAGAGTATGCATCAATTTTTACTTTTTTGATGCGTTTATCGACGTCCTACGAAAAAATTTATAGAGATGAAATGTGTTGAAAATTGCCGATTTACCCTATGGTGAAGTCTTTGCACCTCCGAAGGCTTGTTTGAAATTATTTTTTTCAAATCCAAAATTTCGAGTCGTAAAATTTACAAGTCCAGATGCTTAGAGACAAGGGGCCGATGACTGCAAGTCGACGTAATATTTGATATCGATTTTCTCTAAATGTTTCGATGTTTTAAACGTCAATTTTTGATGACTATAGCACATTATTTGAATGTTAAGAAATCCATTGATTGATACATACCAGAAAATGAGCTCATTTTTTTCTCGTACATCGATTTCGCTGTTAATTTGTGCGACGCTAGTCCTAAGAACCGCGATGCCATTTGTTTCAAACTTGAGGTAAGCACTAATGTTGTTCGTTTCAATGTATGCCACCAAGATAAAAGTCTTGTAATAGATGCTCTCATATACATGCAAAGTGAGTGAAATTTTAAAACGCTCATTTCTGCTCACTTAGCGTTTTGAAGAGAAAGAAACTGTTGGCGACTGATGAAGAATAAGAGGGTTTGCAGAGTTGCCGGCTAGTGATTTTAATTATTGTACATTGAGCGTGCAAACAATATAATACTCGGCATATGTCATCAATGACTCATCAAAATCGAGCGATATCTCGTATTTGAGCTCTTTGATTGTGGATCAAAATTCATGATGAGTTTTTATTGGCGTATTTTATTCATGGAATTCTGAAATATGCCTGCAAATGATCGAGATACTGACACACACATTTCGTATTGTAAACGGCTCATTAATAAACGAGCGTTTTGGAATAGAGCGCATCATGCTGGGGCTGTCGATCACGATATGGGGTACTGTGAGTTGATGTTTCACTCAGTAATTTTGATGATTGAGAGAAGATATTGGAGGGTCTTTTGAGTCAGGAACTTTTGAGCTGTGCACTGAAACTTTGTTTGGGAATAAAAACGATAACTCATTGATTCATATTCCCATCAGTTGCATGTTTCGCTTTTAGGAAAAACTGAGTGTGAGTGAGTAGACACCATTTCGACGCTCACTCATGGCTCATATTTTGTGAGTGTGTGTTCCTGATATGGTTTGAATTTTTGAGAGGTTTTGCGGATCTCAAATATTTTATTTACGGAAACTAAAATATTATTACTGAAATATTTCCGAAAATTCGTAAATTCTCACTCGGACTTTGTTCAGGCTTCTATTTCGGTCAGAAATTTGGACATAGAGGTGGTAACACATTTAAATTGTTTCCGCTCATGAAATGCTTCATTTTGAGGAATTATGATCTTAAATGGGGAATTTAACTCACTCAAACGTAGATGCTGTTAGTGAGTTCATTGGGGGCTGCAAATCGGTCAAGCTATTGTATATGATGAGACAAAAGATTTTGTAATGTTTTTCGGGACGAAAATTGACCAGTTGCGTGTTCAAATCCCAAAACATGAATTTATTTAGAAATTCAGAAAATCACTCATTTCACATTCTTCAGTGCCGAAATTTGCATGATACGTGAGGATGTAGATATGTGATAGCATTTCTTTCGTCTTCAGCAAGTGGGAGTTATCTAAGATATTGATTTTTTTTCATTTTCAATGATGATGCATCGGTGAACTCGGTCAACAATTGAGTGAAATTTTAATTAGGCATATCTTTTTCTGCATTGAAGCTATATGTCCGATATTTTGATACAACGTAGATATGAATGAGTAGTGTCTATATTGACATTTTGAGAACGGTGCAAATGATATTTTGGGGAAAATGAGTAATTTTCTAAAATTCCATACTTGTTTAATTTGACGATTTGGGGTACTTAGAAATAAGCTAGAAACTTCATTTTGGGCTCAAATGAAGCGGAATCCAAAGCAGGGTGTGAATTATGGGGTTAAAATTTTTTTCATTCATTAATTTTTGATATATGAACAAATGAGTTTTTAAAAATGTTTTGGCCGTTATTTCGTCATTGGAACGTGTTTTGAACCGTTTTTGGGGCCAAATGGGACATTTCGACTTGTGCAATGACCACGCATTTGAAAAAATTGGGAAAAATTCGATAAAAGTCCACGGATATTAAAATGTTATTTTCAATGGAAATACGCTAAAAAATGAGAATCGCTGCAACTACCAATTTGATCACTATACAGACAGATACTTTTAGGGCCGTTAGTAAACTCTACGGGGTGAATACGCTAAAAATGCGTAAAAATGGCACAAAAATTGTATTTTTCAGAGTTTGGAAGTGATTCGAAGTAAATGCAGTGTCCCTCGAGTTAGACTAATATCTGAGCAACAATTATGCCGCTCGGCGAGTTGCGTAGCGCTCGTCGAGCGGCCCCAAAACTTAAGCTCGATTTACTCGACCCCTGAATTTAACGCGCGACAGCGCGTTCCCCAATGATTATCTGTAAGGAGCTGAACAGGTGTCGATATTTTTCTATTAAACGAGAATTATCTTTGGTTTTGATGCCGGATTGCGGTTGTAGTTCCATTTAGTGATTTTTATTTTATTGATGATTTATTGATGTTTAGTTTTTGATTGTTGCGGGATTGGATTATTTAAAGGCTCTGCATGAATAACTGAGACGCCATCTGATGTGTGGTGATTTACAGCTAATTCACATCAATTATTCCTGGAAACAAATATATTTCAGATTTTTGGGATTCATTTGAGAGTGTTGATAGTAATTGGATCTGTTATGAAGTTGGTGAGTATTTGGCGTTTTCTGTTGAAGGTTTCAAATGAATTTTCAGAACGAAAGGTTTGTATCGCTTTTGAAACTGAGTAATCTATTTTGATTTGAGAGGTAGCAATTTTTGTGGGTTATGGGAAGCCAAATTTTCGTGCGTCTGTGTTTGGTAAAATTTCGAATAGCTTTTAAAGAATATATTTTTTTTAACCGCATGTATAAGTAAAATTTTGAATGAGGCTTATTTAATTCAACTTGGGACCAGGAATTGTTTAATATGTTCTGGTCGAATGGACAATCATATTTATAGGGTTTTAAGTATGTTCGACCGGAGGTTAATTCTGGATTTTACACTGAAAGTTCCCTTTCTTCTTGACTCGGTTTAGAATATTGTGAAGCAACTTACAGTCGATCTTCATGTAAGGGTTTTAGGTAATTTTAAGTTTTGATTTAGGTGAAGGTATTCCATTCTTTGCAGCATAGGTTGAATTCCGTTGGGTGAATTGATACGAAACAGAGGTTGGACGACAAGTTAGATGGAATAAAATAAGAGAGGTCAAAAATTCAACAATAAAATATGATAGAATAGGTTTTCTTTTCTACTCAGGATAAAATAGCTTTGGTTGGTTTAGAATAGACTAGGTTGGGTTAGATTAGACTAGGTTGGGTTATATTAGTTTAGGTTGGCTTAGATTAGTTTAGGTTGGGTTAGATTAGTTTAGGTTGGGGTAATAATATAAGACGTTTCCATCTGATTGATTTGTTAAGGATGTGTTATTCATAAGAAGAGGTCGAAGAAATGATTTTTGACCTGTAAATACATGGTTGGGGAGTTTTATACATGGTATTTGTTAATGGTATCGGAAAATGAATTGATGTTGGTGTTTGAAAGTTCAACATAGAGCATAGAGTGAAGGAAAATGCAGATATCGTTTTGTGATTTGAGACGATGGTGTATCTGATTGTGTTGGATAATTGTGGTTATTTTTAGAAGTGTGCACTGCATGTGTGTGTGTATGTGTGTGTCTGTGTGTGGGAGTGTGTGTAAGAGTGTGAATGTTTGGGGTTATGAGGTGTTTGTGTGTGTTTGTGTGTGTGTGTGGTCCGCCCCCGGTCTGTGCTGGTTTTTGCGCGGGCGGACCCTCGCAGAGGTTCCGGAGGAAAACTAAAACAAAATAGCGCAAAAAAAAAAAAAAAAAAAAATTTCATAAAAATCTGGGTGGCCGCGCCGAGTAAAGAAGGACTGTAGTGCGTACGTGTAGTGCATGGGCGCATTCTCGGAAACGGCTGGTCCCAGCGCGCTCAAATTTGGTGAGCGGAAAGACCTCCATCTAGACATTATCTGTGCCAAGTTTCGTTTCGATCGTGCGAAAATTTTAAATTTAATGAAGGTTCAATGGTGAAAAATAGCCAAAAATTGCACTTTTTCAAACTGCTGCCAAACATACTTAGAATGCACCTAGGCGGCTCAAATTACAGGATGTGGTAGATAAAATGTTGGAGTAGGTGCTGAGGTTGCCATTTTGCGATACGTTGATAAAAAGTATCCTTTTGAGCTCCTCAAAGTTGACCAAAAATTTTTTTTCGATTTTAGTCGAAATTTTGACATTTTTTATTGAACAAACTACGCAAGTTTGCAAACTCAAACTTTGATAGGTGATAGATTTTCAAAAGTTCTACTCACTATAAAATCAGCGGTTTTCAAAACGATTAGGTTTCGATGTAAATTTGGATTTAATTTTTTTCAAAAATTTATAAGATTTCGGGACGTCGTCCAAACATAGTCCTGAGTTTTGGGGACGATACCTGGAGGTCTCAAACCTTGAGGGCTTGTTCGAAAAGCTTTGTAGTATTCCAAATATGTTTTACAGAGTGCCATCATGGGTTACTTAGATTTTGTGCAACTTTAAAGTTGAAGTAAAAAAACGCGTTTTTTTAAAGGTCATTTTTGGCCGCCATTTCTGGCGTTGTTTGATCGAGTGGAGATTTCAAACTTTGATACCTTCGAGAATGAATCTTTTTCTCAAAGTTATCAAATTTACAGACCATCATGAGCAATACTTTTTCTAAAAAACTGTCCCAAACACAGCCCCCAAAACCTCTGAAAATCTTTCCAAGCGTGCGTGTGGAAAATGGGTGCGACCCACGAAAAACTTTATTTAACATTTTTTGCGAGTTTTGCGGTCCTACATACGAAGACTTTTTTGTGGAAAGATTGCTTGAAATTTTTTTTCGTTTTATCTAATTTTGCGATTTCAACAGTAAAATAGCACTATCTATCTTCTCTAAGACCCCCTTTTCCATGCCTCAGGATATCGAAATTCTCATAAGTGATGCGCCTTGGCGAGACCTTTCGTTTGGTACCAAACTCAAAGTTGTAGCTCAATAAACTTTTGAGAAAAATCCAAAAAACTAAAATTGGGGCTCAAATCTCGTGATTTTTCTAAGTCCTTAGGGGTGAAACATTCGATATCAATTTAAGGCATCTATAAGGCTTTTCATGGATTTTCGACCACACCCATGTTTAAGTACCGACAGAAAATTGATGTTTTCGTTAGTTTTGTTAAGAAATGAGTGTTTGGTGATGATTTTTTCGATTTCGAAGTTTTACTCATTTTACATTCATTTAGGGACACGCAGCAATTTTTAGAGGCATCGAGAGTGTTGCTAGAGTTGTTAGAAATATTTGTTCTTTCAAAAGTGACCCCGATAAAACGTATTTTTGAGCACTCATTTTTCACTCAATTAGAGTATGCATCAATTTTTACTTTTTTGATGCGTTTATCGACGTCGTACGAAAAAATTTATAGAGATGAAATGTGTTGAAAATGGCCGATTTACCCTTAGGTAAAGTCTTTGCACCTCCGACGGCTCATTTGAAATTTTTTTTGCAGATCCAAAATTTCGAGTCGTGAAATTTACAAGTCCAGATGCTTAGAGGCAATGGGCCGAATACTGCAAGTCGACGCAATATTTGATATCGATTTTCTCGAAAAGTTTCAGTGTCTCAAACGTCAATTTTTGATGAATATATCACATTATTTTAATGTTAAGAAATCCATTGAATGATATATACCAGAAAATGAGCTCATTTTTTTCTGGTACATCGATTTCGCTGTTAATTTGTGCGACGCTAGTCCTAAGAACCGCGATGCCATTTGTTTCAAACTTGAGGTAAGCACTATTGTTGTTCGTTTCAATGAATGCCGCCATGATGAAAGTGTTGTAATAGATGCTCTCATATACATGCAAAGTGAGTGAAATTTTAAAACGCTCATTTCTGCTCACTTAGCGTTTTGAAGAGGAAGAAACTGTTGGCGACTGATGAAGAATAAGAGGGTTTGCAGAGTTGCCGGCTAGTGATTTTAGTTATGATACAATGAGCATGCAAACAATATAATATTCGGGAAATGTCATCAATGACTCATCAAAATCGAGCGATATCTCGTATATGAGCTCTTTGATTGTGGGTCAAAATTCATGATGAGTTTTTATTGGCGTATTTTATTCATGGAATTCTGAAATATGCCTGCAAATGGTCGAAATACTGATACACACATTTCGTATTGTAAACGGCTCATTAATAAACGAGTGTTTTGGAATAGAGCGCATCATGCTGGGGCTGTCGATCACGATATGGGGTACTGTGAGTTGATGTTTCACTCATTAATTTTGATGATTGAGAGAAGATATTGGAGGTTTTTTTGAGTCAGGAACTTTTGAGCTGTGCACTGAAACTTTGTTTGGGAATAAAAACGATAACTCATTGATTCATATTCCCATCAGTTGCATGTTTCGCTTTTAGGAAAAACTGAGTGTGAGTGAGTAGACACCGTTTCGAAGCTCACTCAGGGTTCATATTTTGTGAGTGTGTGTTCCTGATATTGATTGAATTTTTGAGAGGTTTTGCGGATCTCAAATATTTTATTTACGGAAACTAAAATATTATTACTGAAATATTTCCGAAAATTCGTAAATTCTCACTCGGACTTTGTTCAGGCTTCTATTTCGGTCAGTGATTGGGATATAGGTGTGGTAACCAATGAAAATTGTTTCTGCTCATGAAATGCCTAATTTTGAGGAATTATGATCTTAAATGGGGAATTTCACTCATTCAAACGTAGATGCTATTGGTGAGTTCAGTGGGGGCTGCAAATCGGTCAAGCTATTGTGTTTGATGACACGATGGATTTTGTAATGTTTTCGGGATGAAAATTGACAAGTTGCGGGTTCGAATCCCAAAACATGAATTTATTTCGAAATTCGAAAAATCACTCATTTCACATAGTTCAGTGCCGAAATTTGCATGAAACGTGCGTCATGATGTAGAGAAGCGATAGCATTTCTTTCGTCTTCAGCAAGTGGGAGTTATCTAAGATATTGATGTTTTTCATTTTCAATGATGATGCATCGGTGAACTCGGTCAACAATTAAGTGAAATTTTAATTAGGCATATCTTTTTCTGCATTGAAGCTATATGTCCGATATTTTGATACAACGTAGATATAAATGAGTAGTGACTATATTGACATTTTGAGAACGGTGCAAATGATACTTTGGGGAAAATGAGTAATTTTCTAAAATTCCATACTTGTTTAATTTGACGATTTGGGGTACTTAGAAATAAGCTAGAAACTTCATTTTGGGCTCAAATGAAGCGGAATCCAAAGCAGGGTGTGAATTATGGTGTTAAAGTTATTTTCTTTCATTAATTTTTGATATATGGACAAATGAGTTTTTAAAAATGTTTTGGCCGTTATTTCGTCATTGGAACGTGTTTTGAACAGTTTATGGGGCCAAATGGGACATTTCGAGTTGTGCAATGACCACGCATTTTGAGAATTTATGAAAAAATTCGATAAAAGTCCACGGATATTAAAATGTTATTTTCAATGGAAATACGCTAAAAAATGAGAATCGCTGCAACTACCAATTTGATTACCATACAGACAGATACTTTTAGGGCCGTTAGTAAACTTTACGGGGTGAATACGCTAAAAATGCATAAAAATGACACAAAAATTGTATTTTTCAGAGTTTGGAAGTGATTCGAAGTAAATGCAGTGTCCCTTGAGTTAGACTAATATCTGAGCAACAATTATGCCGCTCGGCGAGTTGCGTAGCGCTCGTCGAGCGGCCCCAAAACTAAAGCTCGCTTTACTCGACCCCTGAATTTAACGCGCGACAGCGCGTTCCACAACTATTATCTGTAAGTAGATGAATTGGTGTCTATGTTTTTCTATTAAATGAGAATTATCTTTGGTTTTGATGTCGGATTGCGATGGTAGTTTTATTTAGTGATGATTTTTATTTTGGTGTGGATTAATGGTTGTTTTGTTTTAGATTGGAGCATGTTTAGTTTATTCAAGGGCCCTGCATGAATTACTGAGACTCTATCTGAGGTATGCTAATTTACCGCTTGTTTGATCATTTAATCCTGAAAACAAATATGAATTGGGTTGTTGGGGTTAATTTGAGAAATTATTGATAGTAATTGGATGTGTAATGAAGTTGGTGAATATTTGGCGTTTTCTGGTGAAGGTTTCAAATGAATTTTCAGAACGAAAGGTTAGTATCGCCTGTGAAAGTGAGTATTCTATTCTGATTTGAGAGGTGGCTAATTTTAGTGGGTTATGGGAAGCCAAATTTCCGTACGTCTGGGTTTGGTGAAATTTGAATTGCTTTTAAAGAATGCATTTTTTTTAACCACATGTGTAAGTAGAATTTTGAATGAGGCTTATGTAGTTCAACTTGGGACTAGGAATTGTTTAATGTATTCTGGTCGAATAGACCATCATATTTATATGGTTTTAAGTGTGTTCGACCGGAGGTAATATCTGGATTTTATACTGTAATTTCTCTTTCTTCTTGACTCGGTTTAGAATGTTGTGAAGCAACTTGCAGTCGATCTTCATGTAAGGGATTTAGGTAATTTTAAGTTTTGATTTAGGTGAAGGTATTCCATTTTTTGCAGCATAGGTTAAATTCCGTTGGGTAAATTGATACGAAACAGAGGTTGGACGTCAAGTTAGATGGAATAAAATAAGAGAGGTCAAAAATTCAACAATAAAATATGATAGAATAGGTTTTCTTTTCTACTCAGGATAAAATAGCTTTGGTTGGTTTAGAATAGACTAGGTTGGGTTAGATTAGACTAGGTTGGGTTAGATTAGTTTAGGTTGGGTTAGATTTGTTTAGGTTGGGTTAGATTAGACTTTTTGGGTTAGGTTAGTTTAGGTTGGGTTAATAATATAAGACGGTTCCATCTGATTGATTTGTTAGGGATGTGTTATTCATAAAAAGAGGTCGGTGAAATGATTTTTGACCTGTAAATATATGGTTGGGAAGTTTTATACATGTTATTTGTTAATGGAATCGGAAAATGAATTGATGTTGGTGTTTGGAAGTTAAACATAGAGCGTAGAGTGGAATATTTATATTGTACGTATCGTTTTGTAATTTGAGACGATGGTGTATCTGATTGTGTTGGATAATTGTGGTTATTTTTAGAAGTGTGCACTGCATGTGTGTGTGTATGTGTGTGTGTGTGGGAGTGTGTGTAGAGTGTGAGCGTTGGGATGATGGGGTGTGTGTGTGTTTGTGTGTGTGTGTTTGTGGTCCGCCCCCGGTCTTTGCTGGTTTTTGCGCGGGCGGACCTCTCTTTGAGGTTCCGAAGGAAAACTAAAAAAAAAATGCGCAAAAAAAAAAAAAAAAAAAAATTTCATAAAAATCTGGGTGGCCGCGCCGAGTAAAGAAGGACTGTAGTGCGTACGTGTAGTGCATGGGCGCATTCTCGGAAACGGCTGGTCCCAGCGCGCTCAAATTTGGTGAGCAGAAAGACCGCCATCTCGACATTATCTGTGCCAAGTTTCGTTTCGATCGTGCGAAAATTTGAAATTTAATGAAGGTTCAATGGTGAAAAATAGCCAAAAATTGCACTTTTTCAAACTGCTGCCAAACATACTTAGAATGCACCTAGGCGGCCCAAATTACAGGATGTGGTAGATAAAATGTTGGCGTAGGTGCTGAGGTTGCCATTTTGCGATACGTTGATAAAAAATATCCCTTTGAGCTCCTCAAAGTTGACCAAAAATTTTTTTTCGATTTCAGTCGAAATTTTGACATTCTTTATTGGACAAACTACGCAAGTTTGCAAACTCAAACTTTGATAGGTGATAGATTTTCAAAAGTTCTACTCACTATGAAATCAGCGGTTCTCAAAACGATCAAGTTTCGATGCAACTTTGGAACAAAAACTGACACGAAATTTCCGTGAGTTTGGGTGAGTTTCAAAACATGTTTGTCCGGGGTTTTGGTGATACTTGAGAGTTCGAGCAGTTGACATCTTATTCGAAAAGCTTGGTCCTAGTTGCAGCAAGTTTTACAGAGTGCCATCTTTCGAAATTCAAATTTTGTGCAACTTTAAAGTTGAAGTAAAAAAACGCGTTTTTTCAAAGGTCATTTTTGGCCGCCATTTGTGACGTTGTTTGACCGAGTGAGGACTTCAAAAGTTGATACCACCCAGATTTAAACTTTTTCTCAAAGGTATCAAGTTTACAGTTTGCCATGAGTGATGCTTTTCTCAAAAAAATGTCCCAAACACAAGCCCCAAACCCTCAAAAAACCGCCTCAAACTTGTTTGAGGAAAATGGGTGCGACCCACGAAAAACTTTATTTAACACTTTCTGCTCGGTTTTTGGTCGTACATACCATAATTCTTTTGCTGGTCGAATTTCGGCTTCGTTTGAGCGTCAGAATTTTTTTTCCATTTTTTCAGCTTATTTCGGATATTCGTCCCCCCCAAAAGCCCACTTGCTCACCTTCGACAGAGTTGAAAAAACACTTGAATGATGCGCCTCGACGAGACCTTTCGTTTGGTACCACGCTCAAAGTTGTAGCTCATCAAACTTTTGTAAAAAGTCCAAAAAACTAAAATTGGGGCTCAAATCTCGTGAATTTTTCTAAGTCCTCAGGGGTGAAATATTCGATCCCAATTTAAGGCCTTTAAAAGGCTTTTCATGAGTTTTCGACCACTCGCATGTCCAAGTAACGACAGGAAATTGATGTTTTCGTTAGTTTTGTTAAGAAATGAGTGCTTGATAATGATTTTTTCGATTTCGAAGTTTTACTCATTTTATGTCCATTTAGGCACTCGCAGCTATTTTTCAAGGCTTCGACAGTGTTACTAGAGTTGTTAGAAATATTTGTTCTCTTCGAAGTGACCCCGAAAACACGTATTTTTGAGCACTCATTTTTCACTCAATTAGAGTATGCATCAATTTTTACTTTTTTGATGCGTTTATCGACGTCCTACGAAAAAATTTATAGAGATGAAATGTGTTGAAAATTGCCGATTTACCCTATGGTAAAGTCTTTGCACCTCCGAAGGCTTGTTTGAAATTATTTTTTTCAAATCCAAAATTTCGAGTCGTAAAATTTACAAGTCCAGATGCTTAGAGACAAGGGGCCGATGACTGCAAGTCGACGTAATATTTGATATCGATTTTCTCTAAATGTTTCGATGTTTTAAACGTCAATTTTTGATGACTATAGCACATTATTTGAATGTTAAGAAATCCATTGATTGATACATACCAGAAAATGAGTTCATTTTTTTCTCGTACATCGATTTCGCTGTTAATTTGTGCGACGCTAGTCCTAAGAACCGCGATGCCATTTGTTTCAAACTTGAGGTAAGCACTAATGTTGTTCGTTTCAATGTATGCCACCAAGAATAAAGTCTTGTAATAGATGCTCTCATATACATGCAAAGTGAGTGAAATTTTAAAACGCTCATTTCTGCTCACTTTGCGTTTGAAGAGGAAGAAACTGTTGGCGACTGATGAAGAATAAGAGGGTTTGCAGAGTTGCCGGCTAGTGATTTTAGTTATGGTACATTGAGCGTGCAAACAATATAATACTCGGCATATGTCATCAATGACTCATCAAAATCGAGCGATATCTCGTATTTGAGCTCTTTAATTGTGGGTCAAAATTCATGATGAGTTTTTATTGGCGTATTTTATTCATGGAATTTTGAAATATGCCTGCAAATGGTCGAGATACTGATACACACATTTCGTATTGGAGACGGCTCATTAATAAACAAGCGTTTTGGAATAGAGCGCATCATGCTGGGGCTGTCGATCACGATATGGGGTACTGTGAGTTGATGTTTCACTCATTAATTTTGATGATTGAGAGAAGATATTGGAGGGTGTTTTGAGTCAGGAACTTTTGAGCTGTGCACTGAAACTTTGTTTGGGAATAAGTGCGATAACTCATTGATTCATATTCCCATCAGTTGCATATTTCGCTTCTAGGAAAAACTGAGTGTGAGTGAGTAGACACCGTTTCGACGCTCACTCAGGGTTCATATTTTGTGAGTGTGTGTTCCTGATATGGATTGAATTTTTGAGAGGTTTTGCGGGTCTCAAATATTTTATTTACGGAAACTAAAATATTATTAGTGAAACATTTTCGAAAATTCGAAAATTCTCACTCGGACTTAGTTCAGGCTTCTATTTCGGTCAGTAATTGTGATTTAGGTGTGGTAACACATGAAAATTGTTTCCGCTCATGAAATGCCTCATTTTGAGGAATTATTCTCTTAAATGGGGAATTTCACTCATTCAAACGTAGATGCTGTTGGTGAGTTCATTGGGCGCTGCAAATCGGTCAAGCTATTGTGTTTGATGAGACGATGGATTTTGTAATGTTTTTCAGGACGAAAATTGACAAGTTGCGGGTTCAAATCCCAAAACATGAATTTATTTCGAAATTCGAAAAATCACTCATTTCGCTCAGTTCAGTGCCGAATTTTGCATGAAACTTGCATCATTGAGTACATAAGCGATAGCATTTCTTTCGTCTTAAGAAAGTGAGAATTGTGAACGATATTGAATTTTTTTAATTTTCAATGATGATGCATCGGTGAACTAGGTCAGCAATTGAGTGAAATTTTAATTAGGCATATCTTTCTTTGCATCGAAGGTAGAAGTCCGAAATTTTGATACAACGTAGACATCAATGAGTAGTGTCTATATTGTCATTTTGAGAACGGTCCAAATGATATTTTGGGGAAAATGAGTAATTTTCTAAAATTCCATACTTGTTTAATTTGACGATTTAGGGTACTTAGAAATAAGCTAGAAACTTCATTTTAGACTCAAATGAAGCAGAATCCAAAGCAGGGTGTGAATTAAGGTGGTAAAATTTTTTTTATTCAATACTTTTCAAAATATGGACAAATGAGTTTTTAAAAACGTTTTGGCTGTTATTTCGTTATAGGAACTTGTTTTGAACCGTTTTTGGGGGCCAAATCGGAAATTTCGACTTGTGCAATGACCACGCATTTGAAAAAATTAGAAAAAATTCGATAAAAGTCCACGGATATTAAAATGTAATTTTCAATGGAAATACGCTAAAAAATGAGAATCGCTGCAACTACCAATTTGATTACCATACAGACCGATACTTTTGGGGTTTTTAGTAAACTCTACGGGGTAAATACGCAAAAAATGCGTAAAAAGGACACAAAAATTGCATTTTTCAGAGTTTGAAAGTGATTCGAGGTAATTGCAGTGTCCCGCGAGTTTGACTAATATCTGAGTAACAATTATGCCGCTCGGCGAGTTGCGTAGCGCTCGTCGAGCGGCCCCAAAACTTGAGCTCGATTTACTCAACCCCTGAATTTAACGCGCGACAGCGCGTACCCCAATTATTATCTGTAAGGTGATGAACAGGTGTCGATGTTTTTCTATTAAACGAGAATTATCTTTGGTTTTTAATCCGGATTGCGATTGTAGTTTAATTTAGTAATGATTTTTATTTTATTGATGATTGATTGCTGTTTTGTTTTTGATTGTTGCGGGATTGGATTATTTAAGGGGCTCTGCACGAATAACTGAGACGCCATCTGATGAATGGTGATTTACAGAGACGCCATCAGATGTATGGTGATTTACAGCTAATTCACATCATTTATTCTTGGAAACAAATATATTTTAGAATTTTGGGGTTGTTTCGAGAATATTGATGATAATTGGATATGTCATGAAGTTGGTGAATATTTGGCGTTTTCTGTTGAAGGTTTCGTCGAATGAATTTTCAGAACGAAAGGTTAGTATCGCCTTTTAATGTGAGTAATCTATTCTGATATGAGAGGTGGAAATTATTGTGGGTTATGGAAAGCCAAATTTTCATACTCCTGGGTTCGGTGAAATCTTAAATAGCTTTCAGAGAATTTAATTATTTTTCCCGCATGTTTAAGTATAATTTTGAATGAGGCTTATGTAATTGAACTCGGGTCTTGGTATTGTTTACTGCATTCTGGCCAAATGGACAATCAGATTTTGAGGATTATTCAGGTTCTACAGGAGGGTAATTCAGACTACGACTTTGTACTGAAATTTCACTATCTTCTTGACTCTGTTTAGAATATTGATTAGCAGCCTGCCGTCGCTCATCATATTAGGGATTTAGCTAATTTTAGGCTTTGATTTAGGTGAAGGTATTTAATTTTTGCAGGGTAGGTTAAATTCCGTTGGGTAAATTGATTAGAAACAAAGGTCGGATGTTAAGTTAGATGGAATAAAATAGGAGTGGTCAAAAATTCAACAATAAAATGAGATTAATTGGGTAATCATATGCAGTCGGGATTAAATAGCTTTTGTTTGATTAGATTTGACTAGGTTGGGTTAGAATAGTTTAGGTTGGGTTAATAATATAAGACGTTGCCACATGATTGATTTGGTGCGGATGTGTTTTTCATAAAAAGAGGTCGGTTAAATGATTTTTGATCTGTAAATATATGGTTAGGTAAATTGTACACTTGGAATATGTTAATGGTATCGGAAAATGAATTGATGTTGGTGTTTGAAAGTTTAACATAGAGCGTAGAGAGGAATATTTTGTACGTATCGCTCTGTGATTTGAGACGATGGTGTATCTGATTGTGTTGGATAATTGTGGTTATTTTTAAAAGTGTGCGCGATATGTTGGTGTGTATATGTGTGTATGTGTGTGTGGGAGTGTGTGTAGAGTGTGAGCGTTGGGATGATGGGGTGTGTGTGTGTGTTTGTGTGAGTGTGTGTTGGTCCGCCCCCGGTCTTTGCTGGTTTTTGCGCGGGCGGACCTCTCTTTGAGGTTCCGAAGGAAAACTAAAAAAAAAATGCGCAAAAAAAAAAAAAAAAAAAATTTCATAAAAATCTGGGTGGCCGCGCCGAGTAAAGAAGGACTGTAGTGCGTACGTGTAGTGCATGGGCGCATTCTCGGAAACGGCTGGTCCCAGCGCGCTCAAATTTGGTGAGCAGAAAGACCCCCATCTCGACATTATTTGTGCCAAGTTTTGTTTCGATCGTGCGAAAATTTTAAATTTAATGAAGGTTCAATGGTGAAAAATAGCCAAAAATTGCACTTTTTCAAACTGCTGCCAAACATACTTAGAATGCACCTAGGCGGCCCAAATTACAGGATGTGGTAGATAAAATGTTGGAGTAGGTGCTGAGGTTGCCATTTTGCGATACGTTGATAAAAAATATCCCTTTGAGCTCCTCAAAGTTGACCAAAAATTTTTTTTCGATTTCAGTCGAAATTTTGACATTCTTTATTGGACAAACTACGCAAGTTTGCAAACTCAAACTTTGATAGGTGATAGATTTTCAAAAGTTCTACTCACTATGAAATCAGCGGTTCTCAAAACGATCAAGTTTCGATGCAACTTTGGAACAAAAACTGACACGAAATTTCCGTGAGTTTGGGTGAGTTTCAAAACATGTTTGTCCGGGGTTTTGGTGATACTTGAGAGTTCGAGCAGTTGACATCTTATTCGAAAAGTTTGGTCCTAGTTGCAGCAAGTTTTACAGAGTGCCATCTTTCGAAATTCAAATTTTGTGCAACTTTAAAGTTGAAGTAAAAAAACCTGTTTTTTCAAAGGTCATTTTTGGCCGCCATTTGTGACGTTGTTTGACCGAGTGAGGACTTCAAAAGTTGATACCACCCAGATTTAAACTTTTTCTCAAAGGTATCAAGTTTACAGTTTGTCATGATTGATGCTTTTCTCAAAAAAATGTCCCAAACACAAGCCCCAAACCCTCAAAAAACCGCCTCAAACTTGTTTGAGGAAAATGGGTGCGACCCACGAAAAACTTTATTTAACACTTTCTGCTCGGTTTTTGGTCGTACATACCATAATTCTTTTGCTGGTCGAATTTCGGCTTCGTTTGAGCGTCAGAATTTTTTTTCCATTTTTTCAGCTTATTTCGGATATTCGTCCCCCCCAAAAGCCCACTTGCTTACCTTCGACAGAGTTGAAAAAACACTTGAATGATGCGCCTCGACGAGACCTTTCGTTTGGTACCACGCTCAAAGTTGTAGCTCATCAAACTTTTGAAAAAAGTCCAAAAAACTAAAATTGGGGTTCAAATCTCGTGAATTTTTCTAAGTCCTTAGGGGTGAAATATTCGATCCCAATTTAAGGCCTTTAAAAGGCTTTTCATGGGTTTTCGACCACTCGCATGTCCAAGTAACGACAGGAAATTGATGTTTTCGTTAGTTTTGTTAAGAAATGAGTGCTTGATAATGATTTTTTCGATTTCGAAGTTTTACTCATTTTATGTCCATTTAGGCACTCGCAGCTATTTTTCAAGGCTTCGACAGTGTTACTAGAGTTGTTAGAAATATTTGTTCTTTTCGAAGTGACCCCGAAAACACGTATTTTTGAGCACTCATTTTTCACTCAATTAGAGTATGCATCAATTTTTACTTTTTTGATGCGTTTATCGACGTCCTACGAAAAAATTTATAGAGATGAAATGTGTTGAAAATTGCCGATTTACCCTATGGTAAAGTCTTTGCACCTCCGAAGGCTTGTTTGAAATTATTTTTTTCAAATCCAAAATTTCGAGTCGTAAAATTTACAAGTCCAGATGCTTAGAGACAAGGGGCCGATGACTGCAAGTCGACGTAATATTTTATATCGATTTTCTCTAAATGTTTCGATGTTTTAAACGTCAATTTTTGATGACTATAGCACATTATTTGAATGTTAAGAAATCCATTGATTGATACATACCAGAAAATGAGCTCATTTTTTTCTCGTACATCGATTTCGCTGTTAATTTGTGCGACGCTAGTCCTAAGAACCGCGATGCCATTTGTTTCAAACTTGAGGTAAGCACTAATGTTGTTCGTTTCAATGTATGCCACCAAGATAAAAGTCTTGTAATAGATGCTCTCATATACATGCAAAGTGAGTGAAATTTTAAAACGCTCATTTCTGCTCACTTAGCGTTTTGAAGAGGAAGAAACTGTTGGCGACTGATGAAGAATAAGAGGGTTTGCAGAGTTGCCGGCTAGTGATTTTAATTATGGTACATTGAGCGTGCAAACAATATAATACTCGGCATATGTCATCAATGACTCATCAAAATCGAGCGATATCTCGTATTTGAGCTCTTTGATTGTGGATCAAAATTCATGATGAGTTTTTATTGGCGTATTTTATTCATGGAATTCTGAAATATGCCTGCAAATGATCGAGATACTGACACACACATTTCGTATTGTAAACGGCTCATTAATAAACGAGCGTTTTGGAATAGAGCGCATCATGCTGGGGCTGTCGATCACGATATGGGGTACTGTGAGTTGATGTTTCACTCAGTAATTTTGATGATTGAGAGAAGATATTGGAGGGTCTTTTGAGTCAGGAACTTTTGAGCTGTGCACTGAAACTTTGTTTGGGAATAAGTACGAGAACTCATTGATTTACTCACTCATATTCCCATCAGTTGCACGTATCGTTTCTAGGAAAAACTGAGTGTAAGTGAGTAGACACCATTTCGACGCTCACTCATGGCTCATATTTTGTGAGTGTGTGTTCCTGATATGGTTTGAATTTTTGAGAGGTTTTGCGGATCTCAAATATTTTATTTACGGAAACTAAAATATTATTACTGAAATATTTCCGAAAATTCGTAAATTCTCACTCGGACTTTGTTCAGGCTTCTATTTCGGTCAGAAATTTGGACATAGAGGTGGTAACACATTTAAATTGTTTCCGCTCATGAAATGCCTCATTTTGAGGAATTATGATCTTAAATGGGGAATTTAACTCACTCAAACGTAGATGCTGTTAGTGAGTTCATTGGGGGCTGCAAATCGGTCAAGCTATTGTATATGATGAGACAAAAGATTTTGTAATGTTTTTCGGGACGAAAATTGACCAGTTGCGTGTTCAAATCCCAAAACATGAATTTATTTAGAAATTCAGAAAATCACTCATTTCACATTCTTCAGTGCCGAAATTTGCATGATACGTGAGGATGTAGATATGTGATAGCATTTCTTTCGTCTTCAGCAAGTGGGAGTTATCTAAGATATTGATTTTTTTTCATTTTCAATGATGATGCATCGGTGAACTCGGTCAACAATTGAGTGAAATTTTAATTAGGCATATCTTTTTCTGCATTGAAGCTATATGTCCGATATTTTGATACAACGTAGATATGAATGAGTAGTGTCTATATTGACATTTTGAGAACGGTGCAAATGATATTTTGGGGAAAATGAGTAATTTTCTAAAATTCCATACTTGTTTAATTTGACGATTTGGGGTACTTAGAAATAAGCTAGAAACTTCATTTTGGGCTCAAATGAAGCGGAATCCAAAGCAGGGTGTGAATTATGGGGTTAAAATTTTTTTCATTCATTAATTTTTGATATATGGACAAATGAGTTTTTAAAAATGTTTTGGCCGTTATTTCGTCATTGGAACGTGTTTTGAACCGTTTTTGGGGCCAAATGGGACATTTCGACTTGTGCAATGACCACGCATTTGAAAAAATTGGGAAAAATTCGATAAAAGTCCACGGATATTAAAATGTTATTTTCAATGGAAATACGCTAAAAAATGAGAATCGCTGCAACTACCAATTTGATCACTATACAGACAGATACTTTTAGGGCCGTTAGTAAACTCTACGGGGTGAATACGCTAAAAATGCGTAAAAATGGCACAAAAATTGTATTTTTCAGAGTTTGGAAGTGATTCGAAGTAAATGCAGTGTCCCTCGAGTTAGACTAATATCTGAGCAACAATTATGCCGCTCGGCGAGTTGCGTAGCGCTCGTCGAGCGGCCCCAAAACTTAAGCTCGATTTACTCGACCCCTGAATTTAACGCGCGACAGCGCGTTCCCCAATGATTATCTGTAAGGAGCTGAACAGGTGTCGATATTTTTCTATTAAACGAGAATTATCTTTGGTTTTGATGCCGGATTGCGGTTGTAGTTCCATTTAGTGATTTTTATTTTATTGATGATTTATTGATGTTTAGTTTTTGATTGTTGCGGGATTGGATTATTTAAAGGCTCTGCATGAATAACTGAGACGCCATCTGATGTGTGGTGATTTACAGCTAATTCACATCAATTATTCCTGGAAACAAATATATTTCAGATTTTTGGGATTCATTTGAGAGTGTTGATAGTAATTGGATCTGTTATGAAGTTGGTGAGTATTTGGCGTTTTCTGTTGAAGGTTTCAAATGAATTTTCAGAACGAAAGGTTTGTATCGCTTTTGAAACTGAGTAATCTATTTTGATTTGAGAGGTAGCAATTTTTGTGGGTTATGGGAAGCCAAATTTTCGTGCGTCTGTGTTTGGTAAAATTTCGAATAGCTTTTAAAGAATATATTTTTTTTAACCGCATGTATAAGTAAAATTTTGAATGAGGCTTATTTAATTCAACTTGGGACCAGGAATTGTTTAATATGTTCTGGTCGAATGGACAATCATATTTATAGGGTTTTAAGTATGTTCGACCGGAGGTTAATTCTGGATTTTACACTGAAAGTTCCCTTTCTTCTTGACTCGGTTTAGAATATTGTGAAGCAACTTACAGTCGATCTTCATGTAAGGGTTTTAGGTAATTTTAAGTTTTGATTTAGGTGAAGGTATTCCATTCTTTGCAGCATAGGTTGAATTCCGTTGAGTGAATTGATACGAAACAGAGGTTGGACGTCAAGTTAGATGGAATAAAATAAGAGAGGTCAAAAATTCAACAATAAAATATGATAGAATAGGTTTTCTTTTCTACTCAGGATAAAATAGCTTTGGTTGGTTTAGAATAGACTAGGTTGGGTTAGATTAGACTAGGTTGGGTTATATTAGTTTAGGTTGGCTTAGATTAGTTTAGGTTGGGTTAGATTAGTTTAGGTTGGGTTAGATTAGTTTAGGTTGGGGTAATAATATAAGACGTTTCCATCTGATTGATTTGTTAAGGATGTGTTATTCATAAGAAGAGGTCGAAGAAATGATTTTTGACCTGTAAATACATGGTTGGGGAGTTTTATACATGGTATTTGTTAATGGTATCGGAAAATGAATTGATGTTGGTGTTTGAAAGTTCAACATAGAGCATAGAGTGAAGGAAAATGCAGATATCGTTTTGTGATTTGAGACGATGGTGTATCTGATTGTGTTGGATAATTGTGGTTATTTTTAGAAGTGTGCACTGCATGTGTGTGTGTATGTGTGTGTCTGTGTGTGGGAGTGTGTGTAAGAGTGTGAATGTTTGGGGTTATGAGGTGTTTGTGTGTGTTTGTGTGTGTGTGTGTGGTCCGCCCCCGGTCTGTGCTGGTTTTTGCGCGGGCGGACCCTCGGAGAGGTTCCGGAGGAAAACTAAAACTAAATAGCGCGAAAAGAAAAAAAAAAAAAAAAAATTCTGGTCGCCCGCTGCGAGTCCCGGAGACGTGTATATCACGACATGTCGGTAAAACCCCTACAAACTCCTAAACGCGCGGTCGCAGCGCGCTCAAATTTGCTGGGCAGAAAGATCCCCGTCTCGACATTACCGGTGCCTCATTTCGTCCTGATCGTGCGAATAGTTTACCCTCAACGGGGGGTCAAAGGTCGAAAATCGCCCAAAATTGGCTCTTTTCAAACTGCTCAACGAAAATTTCTATGGCACTTGAGATGCTCTCCACTCAGTATGTTGTAGGAAAAATCTTCAAGTGTGTGACCGTTTACGTGCCAAGGTCAAAAGTTTAGAAAAAGTATCCCTATTGGTGCCTCAAAGTTGATCAAAAATTTTTTTTCGATTTCAGACGAATTTTTGATATTTTTTTTTGAACAAACTGAGAAAGTTGGCGGGCTCAAACTTTGATAGCTGATAGATTTTCGGAAGTTCTATGCTATAAAAAATCAAGAACGTTCAAAACGATCAAGTTTCGATGCAACTTTGGCTTGAATTTGTTCTAAAAATATATTAGATTTTGGGAGGTCGTCCAAACATAGTCCAGATGTTCGTAGGCGATACGTGGTGGTCTCAAAGTTTGAGGGCACGTTCAAAAAGCTTTGTAGTATTCCAAATATGTTTTACAGAGTGCCATCTTAAGAAACTCAGATTTTGTGCAACTTTAAAGTTGAAGTAAAAAAATGCGTTTTTTCACAGGTCATTTTTGGCCGCCATTTTTGGCGTTGTTTGATCGAGTGGAGACTTCAAACTTTGATACCACCTAGATTCAATCTTTTTCTCAAAGTTGTCAAGTTAACAGTTCATCTTGACCTATACTTTTCTCGAAAAATCGTCCCCAAAACAGCTCCCAAATCCTCGAAAAACCGCCCCAAACACGTTTGAGGAAAATGGGTGTGACCCACGAAAAACTTTATTTAACATTTTTTGCGAGTTTTTCGATCCTACATACGAAGAGAGTTTTGTGGAAAGATCCCTCGAAAATTTTTTTCGTTTTATTGAATTTTGCAACTTTAACAGTAAAATGGCACATTCCATCTCTTCTAAGGCCTCCTTTTTCATGCCTCAGGATATCGAAATTCTGATGAGTGATGCGCCTCAGCGAGACCTTTCGTTTGGTACCAAAGCTAAAGTTGTAGCTCAACAAACTTTTGAGAAAAATCCAAAAAACAAAAATTGGGGCTCATCTCTCGTGAATTTTTCTAAGTCCTAAGGGGTGAAATATTCGATCCCAATTTATGGCCTCTATAAGGCTTTTCATGGATTTTCGACCACACCCATGTTTAAGTAACGACAGAAAATTGATGTTTTCGTTAGTTTTGTTAAGAAATGAGTGCTTGATAATGATTTTTTCGATTTCGAAGTTTTACTCATTTTATTTCAATTTAGGGACTCGCAGCAATTTTTAAAGGCATCGACAGTGTTTCTAGAGTTGTTAAAAATATTTGTTCTCTCAGAAGTGACCCCGATAACACGTATTTTTGAGCACTCATTTTTCACTCAATTAGAGTATGCATCAATTTTTACTTTTTTGATGCGTTTATCGTCTTCCTACGGAAAATTTTATAGAGACGAAATGTCTTGCAAATTGCTGATTTACCCTTAGGTAAGGTTTTTTCACTTCCGACGGCGTTTTAAAATATTTTTTTCAGGTCCGGCTATTCGAGCCCAAAAATTACCAAGTCCAAATGCCAATAGATATAAGGCCCCGATGACTTCAAGATGACGCAATTATTGATATCGAATTTCTCGAAAAGTTTTGGTGTCTCAAACGTCAATTTTTTATGAATATATCACATTTTTGACACGTAAAGAAATCCATGGAATGAAGTATACCAGAAAATGAGCTCATTTTTTTCTCGTACATCGATTTCGCTGTTAATTTGTGCGACGCTGGTCCTATAGGAGTCGCGATGCCATTTGTCTCAACCTTGGATTAAGCATTAATGCTGTTCGTCTCAAAGAGTGTCACCATGATCAAAGACTTGTAATAGATGCACTCATATATGGAAAGTGAGTAAAATTCAAAAACGCTCATTTCTGCTCACTTAGCATTTTGAGCCGGAACAAACTGTCTGCGAATGTTGAAGAATAAGAGGGTTTGCAGAGTTGCCACCTAGTGATTTTAGTCGCGGTACAGTGTGACTGCAAACCGTACAGCACTCAAAAAATGTCATCACTAACTCATCAAAATGATGCGATATGTCGTTTTAAGCTCTTCTTGTGGTTCGAAATTGATGAAGTGTTTTTCAGAGCATATTTTATTGTTGGAAATCAGAAATTTGACTTGCACATGGGGGAAGAATTGATACTCTAATTTCGTGTTGAAAAAGAACTCATTCATGATCGAGCGTTTAGTAATAAAGCGCATCATGCTGACGCTGTCGTTAACGTTAGAGGGTATTGTGAGTTGATATTTCACTCATTAATTTTGATGATTGAGAGAAGAAATAGGAGGATCTTTTGTTTCACGAACGTTTGAGCTGTGCACTCAAATTTGGTTCTGGAATAGATATTAGAACTCGTTGATTTACTACCTCATATTCCCATCAGTTGCATGTTTCGCTTGTAGGGAAAACTGAGTGTGAATTAGTAGACACCGTTTCGAGGCTCACTCAGGGTTCATATTTGGGGAGTATGTGTCCCTGACATGGATTGAATTTTTGAGTGGGTTTACGTGTCTCAAATATGTTATTCACGGAAACTAAAATATTATTACTGAAATATTTTCGAAAATTCGAAAATTCTCACTCGGACTTTGTTCAGGCTTCTATTTCGGTCAGTAATTGGGATATAGGTGTGGTCCCCCATGAAAATTGTTTCCGCTCATGAAATGCCTCATTTTGAGGAATTATGATCTTGAATGGGGAATTCCACTCACTAAAACGTAGATGCTGTTGGTGAGTTCATTGAAGGCTGCAAATCGGTCAAGCTATTGTGTTTGATGAGACGATGGATTTTGTAATGTTTTTCGGGATGAAAATTGACAAGTTGCGGGTTCGAATCCCAAAACATGAATTTATTTCGAAATTCGAAAAATCACTCATTTCACATAGCTCAGTGCCGAAATTTGCATGAAACTTGGGTCATGATGTAAAGAAGCGATAGCATTTCTTTCGTCTTCAGAAAGTGGGAGTTTTGAAAGATATTGAATTTTTTTCATTTTCAATGATGATGCATCGGTGAACTCGGTCAGCAATTGAGTGAAATTTTAATTAGGCATATCTTTCTTTGCATTGAAGGTAGAAGTCCGAAATTTTGATAAAGCGTAGACATCAATGAGTAGTGTCTATATTGACATTTTGAGGACGGTCCAAATGATATTTTGGGGAAAATGAGTAATTTTCTAAAATTCCATACTTGTTTAATTTGACGATTAAGGGTACTTAGAAATAAGCTAGAAACTTCATTTTGGGCTCAAATGAAGCGTAATCCAAAGCAGGGTGTGAATTGTGCTGTGAATTTTTTTTTTTGTTCATTAATTCTCAAAATATGGACAAATGAGTTTTTAGAAATGTTTTGGCCGTTATTTGGTCATTGGAACGTGTGTTGAACCGTTTTTGGGGCCAAATGGGACATTTCTACTTGTGCAATGACCACGCAATTGAAAATTTTTGGAAAAAATTCGATAAAAGTCCACGGATATTGAAATGTTATTTTCAATGGGAAATCGTTAAAAAATGAGAATCGCTTCAGCTACCAATTTGATTACCAAACAGACAGATACTTTTAGGGCCTTTAGTAAACTCTACGGGGTAATTACGCAAAAAATGCGTAAAAATGACACATAAATTGCATTTTTCAGAGTTTGAAAGTGATTCGAAGTAAATGCAGTGTCCCTCGAGTTTGACTAATATTTGAACAACAATTATGCCGCTCGGCGAGTTGCGTAGCGCTCGTCGAGCGGCCCCAAAACTCAAGCTCAATTTACCCAACCCCTTAATTTAACGCGCGACAGCGCGTTCCACGATTATTATATGTAAGGAGATGAACAGGTGTCGATGTTTTTCTATTAAACGAGAATTATCTTAGATTTTGCTGTCGGATTGCAATTGTAGTTTCATTTAGTGATGATTTTCATTTTATTGATGATTTATTGCTGTTTTGTTTTAGATTGTTGCGGGATTGGATAGTTTTAGGGCTCTGCATGAATAACTGAGACGCCATCTGATGTGTGTTAATATGCCGCTCATTCACATAATTTATTCGGGAGAGCACATATATATTGGGTAATAAAGTTCATTTGAGGAAGTATTGATACTAATTGGATTTGTCAAGAAGTTGGTGAATATTTTACGTTTTCTTCTGAAGGTTTTAAATTAGTTTTCGGAACGAAAGGTTATCTATCGCTTATGAAACAGAGGAATCTATTTTGATGTCAGAGGTGGCAATTTTTGTGGGTTACGGGAAGCCTAATTTTCGCACCTCCGGCTTTGGCGGAATTTTAAATAGCTTATAAAGAGTTTCATTCATTTTAAAGACGCATGTATAAGTAAAATTTTGAATGAGGCACATGTAATTGAACTTGGGAACAGGTATTATTTAATGTATTCCGATTCAATGTAAAATCATATTGATAGGGTTTCAAACCAGTTCGACCGGAGGTTAATTCTGGATTCAATATCAAAATTTACCTTTTTCACGACTCTGTTTAGAATATTGTTAAGCACACATTAGGAATTTCAGTAGTTTTTAGTTGTGATTTAGGTGAAGGTATGTTATTATGTGTATGTTAGATTAAATTACGTTGGTTACGATGGATGGACGTTTAGTTGAATGGAATAAAATAAAAGGGATCGAAAATTCAACAGTAAAATAGGATAGATTAGGTTATAAAGTCAATTAAGGATAAAATAGGTTAGGTTGGGTTAGGTTAGGCTAGGTTGGGTTAGATTAGTTTAGGTTGGGTTAGGTTCGAGTGTGATTTGTAAACTGATTTATTCTCCTTTGAATCGTGATTGGTGTAGTCATTTTATAGAAGAAGTTGGCACCTGATTGATGTGGTAAGGATGTGTTATTCATAAAAAGAGGTCGGTGAAATGATTTGTAACCTTTTTATATGTGGTTAAGTTACGTTTTATTTGGTATTTTTTAATCGTGTATGAAAAGGAATTGATGTTGGTGTTTGAAAGTTGAACATAGAAATTTGAAGACAATACACATAAAGGTTTGTGATTTGAGACGATGGTGTATCTGATTGTGAGGGATAATTGTGGGTATTTTTAGAAGTGTGCACTGCATGTGTGTGTGTATATGTGAGTGTGTGTGTGTGGGAGTGTGTGTAAGAGTGTGAAGGTTTGGGGTTATGAGGTGTTTGTGTGTGTTTGTGTGTGTGTGTGTGGTCCGCCCCCGGTCTTTGCTGGTTTTTGCGCGGGCGGACCCTCGCAGAGGTTCCGGAGGAAAACTAAAACTAAATAGCGCAAAAAAAAAAAAAAAAAAAAATTTCATAAAAATCTGGGTGGCCGCGCCGAGTAAAGAAGGACTGTAGTGCAGACGTGTAGTGCATGGGCGCATTCTCGGAAACGGCTGGTCCCAGCGCGCTCAAATTTGGTGAGCGGAAAGACCATCATGTAGACATTATCTGTGCCAAGTTTCGTTTCAATCGTGCGAAAATTTAAAATTTAATGAAGGTTCAATGGTGAAAAATAGCCAAAAATGGCAATTTTTCAAACTGCTGCCAAACATACTTAGAATGCACTTAGGCGGCTCAAAATCCAGGATGTGGTAGATAAAATGTTGGAGTAAGTGCTCAGGTTGCCATTTTGCGATACGTTGATAAAAAGTATCCCTTTTAACTCCTCAAAGTTGACCAAAATTTTTTTTTTGATTTCAGTTGAAATTTTGACATTTTTTTTTCGACAAACCACAAGAGTTTGCAATTTCAAACTTTAATAGGTGATAGAGTCCAAAAAGTTCTACTCACCATAAAATCAGCAATTCTCAAAACGATCAAGTTTGGACGCAACTTTGGAACAAAAATTGACACGAAATTTCCGTGAGTTTGGGTGAGTTTCAAAACATGTTTGTCCGGGGTTTTGGTGATACTTGAGAGTTCGAGCAGTTTACATCTTATTCGAAAAGCTTGGTCCTAGTTGCAGCAAGTTTTACAGAGTGCCATCTTTCGAAATTCAAATTTTGTGCAACTTTAAATTTGAAGTAAAAAAACGCGTTTTTTCAAAGGTCATTTTTGGCCGCCATTTGTGACGTTGTTTGACCGAGTGGGAACTCCAAAAATTGATACCACCCAGATTTAAACTTTTTCTCAAAGTTATCAAGTTTACAATTTGCCATGATTGATGCTTTTCTCAAAAAATTGTCCCAAACACAACCTCCAAACCCTCAAAAAACCGCCTCAAACTTGTTTGAGGAAAATGGGTGGGACCCACGAAAAACTTTATTTAACATTTTTTGCGAGTTTTTGGATCCTACATACGAAAAAAGTTTTGTGGAAAGATCCCTCGAAAATTTTTTTCGTTTTATTGAATTTTGCGACTTTAACAGTAAAATGGCACATTCCATCTCTTCTAAGGCCTCCTTTTTCATGCCTCAGGATATCGAAATTCTTATGAGTGATGCGCCTCAGCGAGACCTTTCGTTTGGTACCAAACTTAAAGTTGTAGCTCAACAAACTTTTGAGAAAAATTCAAAAAACTAAAATTGAGGCTCAA
Organism: Morinoia aosen; assembly: GCA_030386875.1. Classification (NCBI taxonomy): domain Eukaryota; kingdom Metazoa; phylum Arthropoda; class Malacostraca; order Amphipoda; family Talitridae; genus Morinoia; species Morinoia aosen. The sequence continues at coordinate 54,480,311 of CM059575.1, read as the reverse complement.
ATCGCGTGAATTTTTCTAAGTCCTTAGGGGTGAAATATTCAATCCCAAATTAAGGCCTCAATTAGGCTTTTCGGGGATTTTCGACCACTCTCATGTCCAAGTAACGACAGGAAAGTGATGTTTTCGTTTGATTTGTTGAAAAATGAGTGCTTGATAATGATTTTTTCGATTTCGAAGTTTTTCTCATTTTATATGCATTTAGGGACTCACAGCAATTTTTCGAGGCATTGACAGTGTTGCTAGAGTTGTTAAAAATATTTGTTCTCTTAGAAAGGAACTCGATAACACGTATTTTTGAGCACTCATTTTTCACTCAATTAGAGTATGCATCATTTTTTACTTTTTTGAGGCGTTTATCGACGTTGTACGAAAAAATTTATAGAGATGAAATGTGTTGTAAATTGCCGATTCACCCTTAGGTGAAGTTTTTGCACCTCCGACGGCTCGTTTAGAATTTTTTTTTTCAAATCCATAATTTCGAGTCGTAAAATTTACAAGTCCAGATGCTTGTAGACAAGGGGCCGATGACTGCAAGTGGACGCAATATTTGACTTCGATTTTCTCGAAAAGTTTTGGTGTCTCAAACGTCAATTTTTGATGACTCTATCACATTATTTTCATGTTAAGAATTTCATTCAATGATATATACCAGAAAATGAGCTCATTTTTTTCTCGTTCATCGATTTCGCTGTTAATTTGTGCGACGCTGGTCCTATAGGAGTCGCGATGCCATTTGTCTCAACCTTAGATGAAGCATTAATGCTGTTCGTTTCAACGAGTGTCACCATGATCAAAGTCTTGTAATAGATGCTCTCATATATGGAAAGTGAGTGAAATTTAAAAACGCTCATTTATGCTCACTTAGCATTTTGAACAGGAACAAACTGACGGCGAATGTTGAAGAATAAGAGGGTTTGCAGAGTTGCCACCTAGTGATTTCAGTCACGGTACAGTGTGACTGCAAACCGTATAGCACTCGAAAAATGTCATCACTATCTCATCAAAATGATGCGATATGTCGTTTTAAGCTCTTCTTGTGGTTCAAAATTGATGAAGTGTTTTTCAGAGCTTTTTTTGTTGTTGGAAATCAGAAATTTGACTTGCACATGGTGGATTAATTGATACTCTAATTTCGTGTTGAAAATGAACTCATTAATGATCGAGCGTTTTGTAATAAAGCGCATCATGCTTACGCTGTCGTTAACGATAGAGGGTATTGTGAGTTGATATTTCACTCATTAATTTTGTTGATTGAGAGAAGAAATAGGAGGGTCTTTTGAGTCAGGAACGTTTGAGCTGTGCACTCAAATTTAGTTCTGGAATAGATATGAGAATTCGTTGATTTACTCACTCATATTCTCATCAGTTGCATGTTTCGCTTCTAGGAAAAACTGAGTGTGAGTGAGTAGACACCGTTTCGACGCTCACTCAGGGTTCATATTTTGGGAGTGTGTGTTCCTGATATGGATTGAATTTTTGAAAGGTTTTGCGGGTCTCAAATATTTTATTTACGGAAACTAAAATATTATTAGTGAAATATTTTCGAAAATTCGAAAATTCTCACTCGGACTTAGTTCAGGCTTCTATTTCGGTCAGTAATTGGGATTTAGGTGTGGTAACCCATGAAAATTGTTTCCGCTCATGAAATGCCTCATTTTGAAGAATTATGACCCCAAATGGTGAAAATCACTCATTCTAACGTAAATGATGATGATAAGTTTTTTGGGAGCTGTAAATCAGTCAAGGTGTTGTGTTTGATGAGACGGTCGATTTTGTAATGTTTTTCGTGATGAAAATTGATAAGTTGCGGGTTAAAGTCCCAAAACATGAATTTATTTCGAAATTCGAAAAATCACTCATTTCACATAGTTAAGTGCCGAAATTTGCATGATACTTGCGTCATGATGGAGAGAAGCGATAGCATTTCTTTCGTCTTCAGAAAGTCGGAGATATGAAAGATATTGATTTTTTTTCATTTTCAATGATGATGCATCGGTGAACTCGGTCAGCAATTGAGTGAAATTTTAATTAGGCATATCTTTCTTTCCATCGAAGGTAGAAGTCCGAAATTTTAATAGAACGTAGACATCAATGAGTAGTGTCTATATTGTCATTTTGAGAACGGTCCAAATGATATTTCAGGGAAAATGAGTAATTTTCTAAAATTCCATACTTGTTTAATTTGATGATTTAGGGTACTTAGAAATAAGCTAGAAACCTCATTTTGGGCTCAAATGAAGCGGAATCCAAAGCAGGGTCTGAATTATGGTGTTAAAAATTTTTTTATTCATTATTTTTTAATATATGGACAAATGAGTTTTTAAGAATGTTTTGGTCGTTATTTCGTCATTGGAACGTGTTTTGAATCGTTTTTGGGGCCAAATGAGACATTTCGACTTGTTCAATGACCATGCATTTGACAAATTAAAAAAAAAATTCGATGAAAGTCCACGGATATTAAAATGTTATTTTCAATGGAAAATCGCTGAAAAATGAGAATCGCTGCAACTACCACTTTGATTACCATACAGACAGATTCTTTTAGGGCCGTTTGTAAACTCTACGGGGTAAAAACGCAAAAATGCGTAAAAATGACACAAAAATAGCATTTTTCAGGGTTAGAAAGTGATTCGAAGTGAATGCAGTGTCCCTCGAGTTTGACTAATATCATAGCATCAACTATGCCGCTCGGCGAGTTGCGTAGCGCTCGTCGAGCGGCCCAAAAACTCAAGCTCGATTTACTCAACCCCTGAATTTAACGCGCGACAGCGCGTTCCACAATTATTATCTGTAAGGAGATTAACAGGTGTCGATGTTTTTCTATTAAACGAGAATTATCTTTGGTTTTGATGTCGGATTGCGATGGTAGTTTCAGTTAGTGGTGATTTTTATTTTATTGAGGATTTATTTCTGTTTTGTTTTAGATTGTTGCGGGATTAGATTATTTAAGGGCTCTGCATGAATAACTGAGACGCCATCTGATGTATGGTGATTTACAGCTCATTCACATCATTTATTCCTGGAAACAAATATATTTTAGATTTTTGATGTTCATTTGAAAGTATTGATAGTAATTGGATCTGTCATGAAGTTGGTTAATATTTTGCGTTTTCTGAGGAAGGTTTCAAATGAATTTTCAGAACGAAAGGTTAGTATCGCCTATGAAAGTGAGTAATGTATTCTGATATGCAAGGTGGCTTTTTTTGTGGGTTATGAGAAACCAAATTTTCGTACGTCTGGGTTTGGTGAAATTTTACATAGCTTCTTGAGAATTTCATTTTTTTAACCGCATGTATGAGTAAAATATTAAATTAGGGCCATGTTATTCAAATTGGGACTAGGAATCGTTCAATATATTCTGGTCGAATGGACAATCATATTTATAGGGTTTTGAGTATGTTCGACCGGAGGTTAATTCTGGATTTTATACTGAAATTTCCCTTTCTTCTTGACTCGGTTTAGAATATTGTGAAGCAACTTGTAGTCGATCTTCATGTAAGGGATTAAGGTAATTTTAGGTTTTGATTTAGGTGAAAGTATTTCATTTTTTGCAGGATAGGTTAAATTCCGTTGGGTAAATTGATACGAAACAGAGGTCGGACGTTAAGTTAGATGGAATAAAATACGAGTGATCAAAAATTCAACAATAAAATATGATAGAATAGGTTTTCTTATCCAGTCAGGATAAAATAGCTTTGGTTGGTTTAGATTAGACTAGGTTGGGTTAGATTAGACTAGTTTGGGTTAGATTAGACTAGGTTGGGTTAGATTAGCTTAGGTTGGGTTAATAATATAAGACGTTGCCATCTGCTTGATTTTATAAGAATGTGTTCCTTATGAAAAGAGGTCGGTGATATGATATTTTGACATAAATGTATGGGGTTAGGTCGGGTTTTTTTGATAATTGTTAATGGTGTCGGAAAATCCATTGACGGTGGTGTTTGAATGTTCAACATAGTGCTTAGAGTGGAATGAACTGTACATATCGTTTTGTGACTTGAAACGATGGTGTATCTGATTGTGTTGGATAATTGGGGTTATTTTTACAAGTGTGCGCGACATGTTGGTGTGTATATGTGTGTGTGTGTGTGTGGGAGTGTGTGTAAGAGTGTGAAGGTTTGGGGTGTAGAGGTGTGCGTGTCTGTTTGTGTGTGTGTGTGTGTGGTCCGCCCCCGGTCTGTGCTGGTTTCTGTGCGCCCGGCGGACGTCTTAGCGAAAATCCGGTGAAAAAACCAAGACCCATACGCGCACAGATTCAAAGGAAGATGAACACCACTTACCCTAGACGCCGCGTGGCGTTCACCGAAGGATTGTTCCTTCTATTGATGTCGCCTTTTTATAGGGTAGCCCCTCGAACGCGTCGTCGCAGCGCCTTCAAATTTGGCAGGCACATAAAAGGCCCTTTCGACACGAACCTAAGCTTTTTTCTTCGAGATCGTGCGAGAACTTTTCCTTCAATGGCCGTTCAAAGGTCGAAAATCGACCGAAATGACACATTTTCAAACTGCTGCCAAACACCCATAGAATGCCTCTAGGCGGCTCTTATTTCAGCATCTGGTAGACGAAACAATGGAGTATACGCCAACGTTGCCACTTTGCGATCCGTTCATAAAAACTATCCCTCTTTGCCCCTCAAAGTTGGCAAAAAATTTTTAGGGTATTTTTGACGAAATTTGGAGAATTATTTTGAGAAAACCACGGAGGTTAAATCTTTCAAAGTTTGATAGCTCGTACATTTCCAAAAGTTCTAAGCCTCATAAAATCAACGGCTCTCGAAGCAATCAAGTTTCGACACAACTTCGGGTCAAAGTTTTCCTCCAAATTTTCGAAAATTTTGTGTGAGGTTTGAGTTTGCGTAAGTATTGAACGGTAATACCTGGGGGTGTCAAACTTTGTGGTCCCGTTTAGAAAGCTTTGTAATATACCCAGCGAGTTTTACAGAGTGCCAGCTATGGAAACTTGAGTGGTGCGCAACTTTAAAGTTGAAGTAAAAAAACGCGTTTTTTATAAGGTCATTTTCGCCCGCCAGTTGTGACGTTGTTTGATTGATTGGTGACTTGAAAATTTGATACGACCTAGTTTTAATCTTTTTCTCAAAGTTATCAAGTTTACAGTTCATCATGAGCGAAACTTTTCTCAAAAAATGATTCCAAACACAACCCCCAAAACCACCAAAAAATGTTCCGAACATGTTTTAGGAAAATGGGGGCGATCTACGGAAAACTTCATTTAACATTTTCTGCTCGGTTTTTTGTCGTGCATTCAAAAGTTTTTGGGCAGGTTGAATTTCGGGTTTGTTTGAGCGTGAGACATTATTTTCACTTTTCCAGGCCATTTTTGCCTTTCCTTCACCCCTGAAGCCCACTTCCTCACCTTCGAGGGAGCTGAAAATCACTTGAAATATGCGTCTTGAGGAGATCTTTCGATTGATACTCGTGTCTCAAAGTTGTAGGCCTTCAACTTTTTGTTTAAATTTGAAAAAACATCAAACCTTAGGGAGGAATCCCGAAAATTGACAAATCTAGGGCAAAAATTGGATACCGATCCAGCTTGTAATGAAGTCTCCAGAATGCGAATTTTTTTTAATGACTGAATTTGGGGTCTGAAATGTAACTTTATTGAGTTTAAAGGTTTTGTATGGATGCCCATTTTTATGAACTTGATGCTGTGATGTTTTCGATTGCGAAACAATATATTTAAATGAATTGGTAAAGTTCAAAGTTTTTCGTGATTTTTTTGTCATTCTAGGCGGTTTTGCGTATTTTTAAGAGTTGTACTGTGTTGTTAGAGTACAAATAAATTTATTTGGACTCGCAAGTCAACTTTCTAAGTGGCTTATTTCACCTTGAAATTCCTATAACTTTTTTACATGACGCGTAATTCATTAATTTCAATGGTTTATATTCGTTTCACAGGAAAGTTTATAGAGAACAAATGTGTTTAAAATAGGCGATTTACCTTATGGTAGGATTATTTCACTTCGAACATGTCATGGTATGGAAAAAAAATTTCGGATCTACGATCAATTTTTCTCCAAGTCCCGAAAATTTTGACGCATCTCGATTTCCATTTGCATTACGTCATTGAGGTTCAGAATTTGAGGCTCAAATCTTCTGCTGCTTGTAGAAGTTGTAATGTGAAAGATGTTACAACTACAAAGATGTTACAACTAATGTTGAAGTGTCCGCATCATCGTAATAAGTAAGTAAAGGACCTCATATATAACTGATATTTTGAATGGATTTGTTAACCCTAAAAAAATTGTCTTTCTAATTAATAGAAAATGATTTAAATGGGATACTTGTTGATTATATGTCATTGGTAAGAGAATAACATGCTTCTGTGACACTGCAGTCATTTCGGACGGTGACGTGTTACATGAGGTTTTCATGAAATAGATACAAAAACATTACATAAGTTTTTAAAAGTGGAAAGTGTCACGTTTCTTTAATGAAACGAAACTTGAAAAGAAGTTTTTAATATTGTCTAATGAAAATGAACATGATACGCAAATTTCAAAAGATGAGAACTCGCCAAATTTCGTAATACAAAGAGAAATTATACATTTCGTAGGTTTATTACTTTCTCAAAGGTTTATTCGATGGTCCAATTACTCCTCAAAGACGCGGACTGCCGTGGCCCTGATGGTATGGATACCAAGCAAGATGGATACTTAATAGTTATTATTTGTTGATATAAGTCGGTACTATTAATGTATAACTCATTTATGTATGTCAAGCTTCGTTGTTACTTTAATGTTTGCCTCATATACTTAGATATTGAGTGACGTAAAAGCAGCATTTTTTACTTGAGTTACCCATCAAACCTTTGCTTTGGTTCGGTATATGTTCGGTAATTTTGGGGTGTACGCTGGAAATTGTTGTACTGAGTTTAACTAAATAATGCAGACTTTGTAAAGGGTTCTACATGTAGGTGATTTACCGAGGAAAATTTGTGGTAAGGGAAGGGAATTTATCAGTTCATGAATCATGAAAGACCTGTTTCGGAAGAAGTTAATGACGTGATACAACTCGCATTCGAACGTTGATAATGGTGATAAGCTGTTTGGGCGGTGTTAAACCAGTCTAGGTATTGAATATGATGGAAGGATCGATTTTATGTTTTTCGGGAGGTAAATTGAACATTTACGGGTTGAAATCACGAACATGAATTCATATATTGAAATTATAGAAATGGCTCATATCACTTATTTCGATGCCGAAATTTGAATGAATCTTTAATGAGAACTCACTTCATGTATGTCAAGCTTCGTGTTTGCTTCAAAGGTGTAAATATTGAGTAAATGCATAAAAGGATTTCTTACTTGAGTTACCCCTCAAAGCTCTTCCTGGAGCAGTGCATGTTTTCAGTTATTTTGAGATACACAATGTCTCTTCTTGGAAAGAAAATTGAATTTGGATGTTCGAGAAATCACTCATTTCACTTAGATCCTGGTAGCAGTTTGCACGAAGCGTGCGGCGTGATGTAGGGAGGCGATAGCAATTTTTTCCGTGTGGAGAAAGTGATATTGAGTTATATTGATAGGTAATGGGTTTGCTTTCATTGTAAATGATGATGCATTGGTGAGCGCGGTTATCAATGGAGTGTAGTTTGAATTAGGCATATCATTTTTTGTGCATTGCAGGTAGATGTTCGGAATTTTGATACAATGTACATATGTATGTCTGTTTATGCTGACATTTTGAGAACTGACCTATCGATATTTTAGGGTGACTGAGTAATTTTCGAAATTTCTATGCATGTTTCAATTTACGATTAAGGGTACTTTGAAATGAGCTAGAGAATTTATTTTTGGCTGATATGAAGCGGAATAAAAAGCAGGGTGTCAATGTTGGTGAATGAATTATGTTTATTCATGATTGTTAGATATATAGGGAAATGAGTTTAGTTAAATGTTTTGTCCGTTATTTCGTCAGTGGAACGTGTTGTGAACTATTTTTGAGGCAATTTCGGACATTTCGACTTGTGCAATGACCAAGCATGTGGAAAATGTAGGAAGAGTTCGACAAAAGTTGAGGGATATTAAAATGCTATTTCCAATGCAAAATCGCAAGGAAGACGAAAATCGCTGGAGATCATACTTTCATAACAATACACACTGATACCTTTGAGGCCGTTAGTAAAGTGTAGGGGGTAACTACATTGGAAATGGGTAAAAATGAGACAGAAATGACATTTTTCAGAGTTTCAAAGTGATTCGAAGGTGAATGCAGTGCCTTTCGAGTATGACTAATATCAGAGCTGCAATTATGCCGCTCAACGAGGTGCGTAGCACTCGTTGAGCGGCTCGAGAAGTTAGATTCAATTTTCTCAACCCTTGAATTTGACCGCGCGACGGCGCGTTCCATCATTATGAACCCAATGAAGATGAACAGGTGTCGATGTTGTTGTATGAAACGAGAATTAGCTTTCGTTTTGATGTGGTATTGCGATGTTTGTTTATTTTGGTGATGATTTATATTTTATTGAGGATTTATGGTTGTTTGTTATAGTTTGGAGAAGGATTGGATTATTTAATGGCTCTGCATGAATAACTGCGACGCTATCTGATGTATGGTAATGTACAGCTCATTCGCGTGATTTATTCGTGAGAACAAGAATACATTTGGTTCTTGTGGTTAGTTTGAAAAAGTATTGATAGTAATTGGATGTGACACGAAGTTGGCGGATATTTGTTGTTTTCTCTTGAAGGTTTGAAATTAATTTTAATAACGTAAGGTTATTTCTCGCTTATGCAGGTGAGTAATGTATTTTGATGTCTGAGGTGGCAATTTTGGAGGGTTATGGGAAGCCTAATTTCCCTACGTCAGGCTTTGGCGGAATTTGAAATAGGTTTGGTAGAATTTCATTTATTTTTGAAACGCATGTATAATTAAAATTTGGAATTAGGCTCATGTAATATAAATGAGTTATATGTAACATGTAATGTATTCTGGTAGAATGAAGGAACATATTTATAGTCTTGTAAGCATTTTTGACCTTAGGTGAATTCGTGATTTAATATTAAAATATCATTCTCCCAGGATTCTGTATATAATATTGTGAAGAAAGTTTCAGTCGCGCTTCATATAAAGGAATTATGTAATTTTAAGTTTTGTTTGAGGTGAAGCTATATAATTGTGAGTAGGAAAGGTTAAATGACTTTGTGTAAATTGATGAGAACCAAGGGATGGACGCTAAGTTGAATGGAATACAACATGAGTGGTTAAAAATTAAACCAAAGAATTGGATACATGAGGTTATAAAGTCATGTGAGGATATAATTGCTTATGCTAGGTTTGATTAGACTAGGTTGGGTTAGATTACTTGAGGTTGGGTTGAGTTGGTTATATTATTTTGGGTTTGGTTCGGAAGTGATTGGTGAACTTATTAGTTGAATTGTGATTGGTGTAGTCATTTTAACAGAGAAGATCTGATTGATTTGTTGAGGATGTGTTATTCATAAAAAATTTTAGTTACCCCTCAAAGCTCTGCTCCAGCAGCGCATGTGTTCAGTTATTCGGATATACACCATGAAAGTTCCCCGGAAGAAAATAAATTTCCATATTCAGTGTGTAACCGATGTCTCTTAGATCCGTGTCATAATTTGAGAGATCACGGTCTGTGAAATAATTTTGAAACTGTAAATATGGGCTTAGGTTACGTTTTTATTTGGTATTTGGGAATGGTGTCGTAAAATCAATTGATTTCGGTGTACGATAGGTAAACATAGAGGCTAAAATGAAATACATTGTACACATCGGTTTGTGATTTGAGACGATGGTGTATCTGATTGTGTTGGCTAATTGTGGTTATTTTTACAAGTGTGCTTGGCATGTATTTGTGTATATGTGTGTCTGTGGGTGTGTGGGAGTGTGTGTAGGAGTGTGAGCGTCTGGGTTTTGATGTGTTTGTGTGTGTTTGTGTGTGTGTGTGTGGTCCGCCCCGGTCTGTGCTGGTTTCTGTGCGCCCGGCGGACCCCTCTGCGACATTCCGGTGAAAAACCAAGACCCATACGCGCACCGATTCGAAGAAGGATGAACACCACTTACCCTAGGGGCCGCGCTGGCGTTCACCGAAATGGTGTTATACCCCGACGTGTCGTCCATGAATAGGGTAGCCCCTCGAACGCGTCGTCGCAGCGCCTTCAAATTTGGCAGGCACATAAAAGTCCCTCTGGACACGAACCTAAGCTTTTTTCTCGCAGATCGTGCGAGAACTTTTCCTTTAATGGCGGTTCAAAGGTCAAAAATCGACCAAAATGGGTCATTTTCAAACTGCTGCCAAACACCCATAGAATGCCTCTAGGCGGCTATAATTTCAGCGTGTGGTAGACGAAACAATGGAGCATGCGCCAACGTTGCCATTTTGCGATCCGTTTGTAAAAAGTATCCCTCTTTGCCCCTCAAAGTTGACGAAAAATTTTTAGGGTAATTTTGACGAAATTTGGAGACTTTTTTTGAGAAAACCACGCACTTTTAAACTTTCAAACTTTGATAGCTCGTACATTTCCAAAAGTTCTACGCCTCATGAAATCAACGGCTCTCGAAACGATCAAGTTTCCACACAACTTCGGGTCAAAGTTTTCCTAAAAATATTTGGACAATTTTGGTGAGGCGGGAGTTTTGCCCTGAGTTCGACGGCAATACCTGTGGCTTTCAAACTTTGTAGTCTCGTTCAGAAAGCTTTGTAATATACCCAGCGAGTTTTACAGAGTGCCAGCTATGAAAACTTGAGTGGTGCGCAACTTTAAAGTTCAAGTAAAAAAACGCGTTTTTTATAAGGTCATTTTCGAACGCCAGTTGTGACGTTGTTTGATCGATTGGTGACTTGAAAATTTGATACGACCTAGTTTTAACCTTTTTCTCAAAGTTATCAAGTTTACAGTTCATCATAAGCGAAACTTTTTTCAAAAAATGGTTCCAAACACAACCCCCAACACCCCCAAAAAACGTTCCGAACATGTTTTTGGAAAATGGGGGTGACCTACGAAAAACTTCATTTAACACTTTGTGCTCGGTTTTTCGTCGTGCATTCAAAAGTTTTTGGGCGGGTTGAATTTCGGCTTCGTTTGAGCGTGAGACATTATTTTCACTTTTCCAGGCCATTTTTGCCTTTCCTTCACCCCTGAAGGCCACTTCCTCACCTTCGAGGGAGCTGAAAATCACTTCAAAGATGCGTCTTGAGGAGATCTTTCGATTGATACTTGTGTCTCAAAGATGTAGGCCTTCAACTTTTTGTTTAAATTGGAAAAAACCTCAAACCTTAGGGAGGAATCGCGAAAATTTGCCAATCTAGGGCAAAAACTGGATACCAATCCACCTTGTATTGAAGTCTCCAAAATGCGAAATTTTTTTAATGACTGAATTTGGGGCCTGAAATGAAACTTTATGGAGTTTAAAGGTTTTATATGGATGCCCATTTTCATGAACTTGGTGCTGTGTTGTTTTTCGATTGCGAAACAATATAATTAAATGAATCGTTGAAGTTCAAAGTTTTTTTTAATTTTTTTCCATTGGAAGCGATTTTGCTAAGTTTTGAGTGTTTTAATGTGTTGTTAGAGCTCATAAAAATATATTGTATTTCGAAGTAAACGTTGTAAGTGCCTGTTTTTGCCTTGAAATTCATAATTTTTTTTTGCATGACGCGTAATTCATCATTTTCAATGGTTTATATTCGTTTCACAGGGAATTTTATAGAGAACAAATGTGTTTAAAATAGGCGATTTACCTTATGGTAGGATTATTTCACTTCCAACATGTCATGGTATGGAAAAAAAATTTCGGATCCACCATCAATTTTTCTCCAAGTCCCGAAATTTTTGACGCATCTCGATTTCCATTTGCATTACCTCATTGAGGTTCAGAATTTGAGGCTCAAATCTTCTGCTGCTTGTAGAAGTTGTAATGTGAAAGATGTTACAACTACAAAGATGTTACAACTAATGTTGAACTCTCCGCATCATCGTAATAAGTAAGTAAAGGACCTCATATATAACTGATATTTTGAATGGATTTGTTAACCCTAAAAAAATTGTCTTTCTAATTAATAGAAAATTATTTAAATGGGATACTTGTTGATTATATGTCATTGGTAAGAGAATAACATGCTTCTGTGACACTGCAGTCATTTCGGACGGTGACGTGTTACATGAGGTTTTCATGAAATAGATACAAAAACATGACATAAGTTTTTAAATGTGGAAAGTGTGACGTTTCTTTAATGAAACGAAACTTGAAAAGAAGTTTTTAATATTGTCTAATGAAAATGAACATGATACGCAAATTTCAAAAGATGAGAACTCGCCAAATTTCGTAATACAAAGAGAAATTATACATTTCGTAGGTTTATTACTTTCTCAAAGGTTTATTCGATGGTCCAATTACTCCTCAAAGACGCGGACTGCCGTGGCCCTGATGGTATGGATACCAAGCAAGATGGATACTTAATAGTTATTATTTATTGATATAAGTCGTTACTATTAATGTATAACTCATTTATGTATGTCAAGCTTCGTTGTTACTTTAATGTTTGCCTCATATACTTAGATATTGAGTGACGTAAAAGCAGCATTTTTTACTTGAGTTACCCATCAAACCTTTGCTTTGGTTCGGTATATGTTCGGTAATTTTGGGGTGTACGCTGGAAATTGCTGTACTGACTTTAACTAAATAATGCAGGCTTTGTGAAGGGTTCTACATGTAGGTGATTTACCGAGGAAAATTTGTGGTAAGGGAAGGGAATGTATCAGTTCATGAATCATGAAAGACCTGTTTTGGAAGAAGTTAATGACGTGATACAACTCGCATTCGAACGTTGATAATGGTGATAACCTGTTTGGGCGGTGTTAAACCAGTCTAGGTATTGAATATGAGGGAAGGATCGATTTTATGTTTTTCGGGAGGTAAATTGAACATTTACGGGTTGAAATCACGAACATGAATTCATATATTGAAATTATAGAAATGGTCTCATTTCACTTATTTCGATGCCGAAAATTGAATGAATCTGTAATGAGAGCTCACTTCATGTATGTCAGGCTTCGTTTTTGCTTCAATGTTTGCTTTAAAGATGGAAATATTGAGTAAATGCATTACATGATTTCTTACTTGAGTTACCCCTCAAAGCTCTTGCTGGAGCAGTGGATGTTTTCAGTCATTTTGAGATACACAATGTCTCTTCTTGGAATGAAAACTGATTTTTTGGAGATTCGAGAAATCACTCGTTTCACTTAGATCATGGTTGTAATTTGCACACGAGGCGTGCGTCCTGATGGAGGGAGGCGATAGAATTATTTTCGTGTTGAGAAAGTGAGATTGAGTTATATTGATAGGTAATGGGTTTGTTTTCATTGTAAATGATGATGCATTGGTGAACGCGGTTATCAATGGAGTGTAGTTTGAATTAGGCATATCATTTTTTGTGCATTGCAGGTAGATGTTCGGAATTTTGATACAATGTATATCTCTGTTTATGCTGACATTTTGAGAACTGACCTATCGATATTTTAGGGTGACTGAGTAATTTTGCGAAATTTCTATGCATGTTTCAATTTACGATTAAGGGTACTTTGAAATGAGCTAGAGAATTCATTTTGGGCTCATATGAAGCGGAATAAAAAGCAGGGTGTCAATGTTGGTGAATGAATTATGTTTATTCATGATTGTTAGATATATAGGGAAATGAGTTTAGTGAAATGTTTTGTCCGTTATTTCGTCAGTGGAACGTGTTGTGAACTATTTTTGAGGCAATTTCGGACATTTCGACGCGTGCAATGACCAAGCGTGTTGATAATTTAGGAAGAGTTTGAGAAAAGTTGAGGGATATTAAAATGCTATTTCCAATGCAAAATCGCAAGGAAGATAAAATCGCTGCAGATAATACTTTCATAACCATACAGACTGATGCCTTCAAGCCCGTTAGTAAACTGTAGGGGGTAACTACACTGAAACTGGGAAGGAATGAGACAGAAATGACATTTTTCCGAGTTTCAAAGTGATTCGGAGGTGAATGCAGTGCCCTTGGAGTATAACTAATATAAGAGCTGCAATTTTGCCGCTCAACGAGGTGCGTAGCACTCGTTGAGCGGCTCGAGAAGTCAGATTTAATTTTTTCAAGCCTTGAATTTGACCGCGCGACGGCGCGTTCCATCATTATGAACCCAATGAAGATGAACAGGTGTCGATGTTGTTGTATGAAACGAGAATTAGCTTTCGTTTTGATGTGGCATTGCGATGGCATTTTTATTTTGTGATGATTTTTATGTTATTGAGGATGAATGATTGTTTTGTTGTACACTGGAGCAGGATTGGATGATTTAAGGGCTCTGCATGAATAAGTGAGACGCCATCTGATGTATGTAAATGTAACGCTCATTCGCATCATTTATTTGTGGAAAGAAAGATATACAGTATTGGGTTTTTGAGGTTCGTTTCAGAAATTATTGATAGTAATTGGATGTGTCAAGAAGTTGGTGAATATTTTGCGTTTTTTGTGGAATATTTGAAATGAATTTTCAGAACGAAAGGATATTGTTCCCATACGAAAGCGAGTTATCAATTTTGAAATGAGAAGTGGCTATTTTTGTGGGTTTCGGGAAGACTAATTTTCGTGCGTCTGGCTTTGAGGGGATTTTGAATAGCTTTGGTAGAATTTCATAATTTTTTGAACCGCATGTATAAGTAAAATTTGGAATGAGGCTCATGTAATTGAAATTAGTTATAGGTAACATGTAATGTGTTCTGGTGGGATGAACGAACATATTGATAGTCTTGTAAGCATTTTTGACCTTAGGGGAATTCGTGATTTAACATGAAAATATCATTCTCCCAGGATTCTGTATATAATATTGTTAAGAAATTTTCAGTCGCGCTTCATATAAGGGATTTATGTAATTTTAAGTTTTGATTTAGAGGAAGCTATATAATTTTGAGTAGGAAAGGTTGAATGACTTTGTGTAAATTGATGAGAAATAAGGATGGACGGTAAGTTAAATGGAATACAATGAGAGTGGTGAAAAATGCAACCAAAAAATTGGATACATGAGGTTATAAAGTCAGGTGAGGATAAAATTGCTTATGCTATGTTTGATTAGAATAGGTTGGGTTAGATTACTTGAGGTTGGGTTGAGTTGGTTATATTATTTTGGGTTCGGTTCGGAAGTGATTGGTGAACTTATTGGTTGATTTGTGATTGGTGTAGTCATTTTAACAGAGAAGATCTGTTTGATTTGTTGAGGTTGTGTTACTCATGAAAAATGTTAGTTACCCCTCAAAGCTCTTCTCCTGCAGCGCATATTTTCAGTTATTGGGATATACACCGTGAAAGTTGCCCGATAGAAAAGAAATTTGAAAATTCAGTGTGTAACCGATTTCTCTTAGATCAGTGTGAAAATTTGAGAGATCACGGTCTGTGAAATGATTTTTAAAGTGTAAATATGGGATTAGGTTACGTATTTATTTGGTATTTGTGAATGGTGTGGGGAAATAAATTGATTTTGGTGTTTTAAAGGTAAACGTAGAACTTCGAGGGGAATTCATTGTACACATCCGTTTGTGATTTGAGACGATGGTGTATCTGATTGCGTTGGCTAATTGTGGTTATTTTTACAAGTGTGCGCGACATGTATTTGTGTATATGTGTGTCTGTGGGTGTGGGAGTGTGTGTAGGAGTGTGAGCGTCTGGGTTTTGATGTGTTTGTGTGTGTGTGTTTGTGTGTGTGTGTGGTCCGCCCCGGTCTGTGCTGGTTTCTGTGCGCCCGGCGGACGTCTTAGCGAAAATCCGGTGAAAAAACCAAGACCCATACGCGCACAGATTCAAAGGAAGATGAACACCACTTACCCTAGACGCCGCGTGGCGTTCACCGAAGGATTGTTCCTTCTATTGATGTCGCCTTTTTATAGGGTAGCCCCTCGAACGCGTCGTCGCAGCGCCTTCAAATTTGGCAGGCACATAAAAGGCCCTTTCGACACGAACCTAAGCTTTTTTCTTCGAGATCGTGCGAGAACTTTTCCTTCAATGGCCGTTCAAAGGTCGAAAATCGACCGAAATGACACATTTTCAAACTGCTGCCAAACACCCATAGAATGCCTGTAGGCGGCTTTAATTTCAGCATGTGGTAGACGAAACAATGGAGTATACGCCAACGTTGCCATTTTGCGATCCGTTCGTAAAAAGTATCCTTCTTTGCCCCTCAAAGTTTGCAAAAAATTTTTAGGGTATTTTTGACGAAATTTGGAGAATTATTTTGAGAAAACCACGGAGGTTAAATCTTTCAAAGTTTGATAGCTCGTACATTTCCAAAAGTTCTAAGCCTCATAAAATCAGGGGCTCTCGAAGCGATCAAGTTTCGACACAACTTGGGGTCAAAGTTTTCCTCAAAATTTTCGAAAATTTTGTGTGAGGTTTGAGTTTGCGTAAGTATTGAACGGTAATACCTGGGGGTGTCAAACTTTGTGGTCCCGTTTAGAAAGCTTTGTAATATACCCAGCGAGTTTTACAGAGTGCCAGCTATGGAAACTTGAGTGGTGCGCAACTTTAAAGTTGAAGTAAAAAAACGCGTTTTTTATAAGGTCATTTTCGCCCGCCAGTTGTGACGTTGTTTGATTGATTGGTGACTTGAAAATTTGATACGACCTAGTTTCAACCTTTTTCTCAAAGTTATTAGGTTTACAGTTCATCATGAGCAAAACTTTTCTCAAAAAATGGTTCCAAACACAACCCCCAACACCCCCAAAAAATGTTCGGAACATGTTTTAGGAAAATGGGGGCGATCTACGGAAAACTTCATTTAACATTTTCTGCTCGGTTTTTTGTCGTGCATTCAAAAGTTTTTGGGCAGGTTGAATTTCGGCTTTGTTTGAGCGTGAGACATTATTTTCACTTTTCCAGGTCATTTTTGGCTTTCCTTCACCCCTGAAGCCCACTTCCTCACCTTCGAGGGAGCTGAAAATCACTTGATAGATGCGTCTTGAGGAGATCTTTCGATTGATACTCGTGTCTCAAAGTTGTAGGCCTTCAACTTTTTGTTCAAATTTGAAAAAACATCAAACCTTAGGGAGGAATCGCAAAAATTTGCCAATCTAGGGCAAAAACTGGATACCGATCCACCTTGTAATGAAGTCTCCAGAATGCGAATTTTTTTTAATGGCGAAATTTATGGCCTGAAATGAAACTTTATGGAGTTTGAAAGTTTTATATGGATGCCCATTTTCATGAACTTGGTGCTGTGTTGTTTTTCGATTGCGAAACAATATAATTAAATGAATCGTTGAAGTTCAAATTTGTTTTAAATTTTTTTCCATTGGAAGCGATTTTGCTAAGGTTTGAGTGTTTTAATGTGTTGTTGGAGCTCATAAAAATATATTGTATTTCGAAGTAAACGTTGTAAGTGCCTGTTTTTGCCTTGAAATTCATAATTTTTTTTTGCATGACGCGTAATTCATCATTTTCAATGGTTTATATTCGTTTCACAGGAAATTTTATAGAGAACAAATGTGTTTAAAATAGGCGATTTACCTTATGGTTGGATTATTTCTCTTCCAACATGTTTTGGTACAGAAAAAAAAAATGTTAATTGAGCTTAAAATTTTCGTCTAAGTCGAGAAAATCGGTATGCAAGGCGGTTTGCAGTTGCAATACCTAAATGAGGTTCAGAATTTGAGGCTGAAATTTTGTGCTGCTTGTAGAAGTTGTAATGTAAATGATGTTAGAACTAGAAAGATGACAATACTAATGTTAAAGTGTCCGCATCATCGTACTGAGCATGTAAAGTGACTTCAATTATAACTTATTTTTGGAATGGAATTCTTAACCGTCATAAAATTGTCTTTGTAATGGATAGAAAATTATTTCAATGGGATACTTGTTGATTAAAGGGCGTTGTTAGGAGAATCCATCCTTCTGTCCCACTGCAGTCATTCCGCACAGTCAACTGTTACATCAGTTTTTCATGAAGAGAGATACGAAATCAACCCATAAGTTGTTGAAAGTGAAAAGTGTCCCCTTTCTTCAATGAAACGAAACTTGAAAAGAAATTGTTAACATTGTCTACTGAAGATTAACATGATACGTACATTTAAAATGATTCCAACTCGATAAATTTCGTAATAGGAACAGAAATTATTGATTTCCCATATTCATAAATTTCAAGTGTAATGCCTGTTCGATGGGCGAATTGGTCCTCAAAGACGCGGCCTGCCGTGTGTGTGTCCTTTATGACTGGGATAACAAGCAAGATGTGGATACAAAATAGTTATTATTTGTTTATATAACTCCTATCTATTAATGTATAACTCATTTATGTACGTCAAGCTTCGTTGTTACTTGAATCTTTGCCTGAAATACTTAGATATTGAGTGAAGTAGGAACAGCATTTTTGACTTGAGTTACCCCTCGAAGCCGTGCTCAAGCAGGAGGTATGTTCAGTCATTTTGAGACACTGTACAAGTTTGGGTAGTGACTTGAAAAACAAAACGAAAGCATTGTTCAAAGCTTCGTATGTCGGTGAGTTTTTGAGAATTATTTGTGGTACTACATGGAAATATTATCGGCTCATGAGTCGGAAATACCTTTGTATGAGAATTCAAGATATGGAAGAACTCGCATTTTAACATAGAAAATGGTGCTAAGTTGTTTAGGTGGTGTAAACCAGTGAAGCTATTGAATATGATGCAAGGATCGATTCTATTATGTTTTTTGGGAGTTAAATTGAACATTCACGGGTGAAATCACGAACATGAATTCATTTAGAAATTATAGAAATGGGTCATTTCACTGATTTCGATGCCGAAATTTGAATGAATCTTTAATGGAAACTCACTTTATGTATGTCAAGGTTCGTTTTTGCTTCAATGTTTGCTTTAAAGATGTAAATATTGAGTGAATGCATAACAGGATTTCTTACTTGAGTTACCCCTGAAAGCTCTCCCTTGAGCAGTGGATGTCTTCAGGTTTTTTAGATACACAATGTCTCTTTTTAGAACGAAAACTCAATTTAGAGGTTCGAAGAAATCACTTATTTCACTTAGATCATGGTTGTAGTTTGGATACACGAAGCGTGCGTCCTGATAAAGGGAGGCGATAGAATTTTTTTCGTGTGGAGAAAGTGAGATTGATAGGTAATGGGTTTGTTTTCATTGTAAATGATGATGCATTGTTGAACTAGGTGGGCAATTGTGTGTAGTTTTAATTAGGCATATCATTTTTTGTGTGCATTGCAGGTAGATGCTCGAAATTTTGATACAATGTACATATGTATGTCTGTGTCTCTGCTGACATTTTGAGAATGGACCTATCGATATTTTGGGGTGAATGAGTAATTTTCGAAAATTATATGCATGTTTAAATTTACGATGAAGGGTACTTTGAAATCATCTAGAGAATTAATTTTGGGCTTATATGACGCGGAATGAAAAGCAGGGTGTGAATGTTGTTGATTATATCATGTTTATTCATGATTGTTTGATACATGGGGAAATGAGTTGTGTTAAATGTTTTGTCCGTTATGTCGTCCGTGGAACGTGTTGTGAGCTATTTTTGTGGCAATTTCGGACATTTCGACTTGTGCAATGACCAAGCATGTGGAAAATTTAGGAAGAGTTAGAAAAAAGTTGAGGGATATTAAAATGCTATTTCCAATGCAAAATCGCAAGAAAGACAAAAAACGCTCCAGATAATACTTTCATAATCATACAGACTGATGCCTTCAAGCCCGTTAGTAAACTGTAGGGGGTAACTACACTGAAACTGGGTAGAAATGAGACAGAAATGACATTTTTCAGAGTTTCAAAGTGATTCGAAGGTGAATGCAGTGCCCTTCGGGTATGACTAATATAAGAGCTGCAATTTTGCCGCTCAACGAGGTGCGTAGCACTCGTTGAGCGGCTCGAGAAGTCAGATTTAATTTTTTCAAGCCTTGAATTTGATCGCGCGACGGCGCGTTTCCTCATTGTGAACCCAATGAAGATGAACAGGTGTCGATGTTGTTTTATTAAACAAGAATTATATTTCGTTTTGATGTGGCATTGCGATGGCCTTTTTATTTTGTGATGATTTTTATGTTATTGAGGATTAATGATTGTTTTGTTGTACAATGGAGCAGGATTGGATGATTTAAGGGCTCTGCATGAATAAGTGAGACGGCATGTGATGTATGTAAATGTAACGGTCATTCGCATCATTTATTCGTGGAAAGAAAGATATACAGTATTGGGTTTTTGAGGTTCATTTCAGAAATTATTGATAGTAATTGGATGTGTGAAGAAGTTGGTGAATATTTTGCGTTTTTTGTGGAATATTTCAAATGAATTTTCATAACGAAAGGATATTGCTCCCATACGAAAGCGAGTAATCAATTTTGAAATGAGAAGTGGCTATTTTTGTGGGTTTCGGGAAGAGTAATTTTCGTGCGTCTGGCTTTGGGGGAATTTTGAATAGCTTTGGTAGAATTTCATTATTTTTTGAAGCGCATGTATAAGTAAAATTTGGAATGAGGCTCATGTAATTGAAATTAGTTATAGGTAACATGTAATGTGTTCTGGTGGGATGAACGAACATATTGATAGTCTTGTAAGCATTTTTGACCTTAGGGGAATTCGTGATTTAACATTAAAATTTCATTCTCCCAGGATTCTGTAAATAATATTGTTAAGAAAGTTTCAGTCGCGCTTCATATAAGAGATTTATGTAATTTTAAGTTTTGATTTTGGTGAAGCTATATAATTCTGAGTAGGAAAGGTTAAATGACTTTGTGTAAATTGCTGAGAAACAGGGGATGGACGGTAAGTTAAATGGAATACAATAAGAGTGGTGAAAAATTGAACCAAGAAATCGGATACATGAGGTTATTAAGCAAGGTGAGGATAAAATTGGTTATGTTAGGTTTCATTAGACTAGGTTAGGTTAGATTAGTTTAGGTTGGGTTTAGTTGGTTATATTAGTTTGGGTTTGGTTCGGAAGTGATTGGTGAACTTATTGGTAGAATTGTGATTGGTGTAGTCATTTTATAAGAGTAGATGTGATTGATTTGTTGAGGTTGTGTTACTCATGAAAAATGTTAGTTACCCCTCAAAGCTGTGCTCCTGCAGCGCATATCTTCAGTTATTCGGATATAGACCAAGAAAATTCCGAGAAAGAAAAGAAACTTCAGAATTCAGTGTGTAACCGATGTCTCTTAGATACGCGTTGAAATTTGAGAGATCACCGTCTGTGGAATGATTTTTGAAGTGTAAAAATGGCCATGTTACGTTTTTAAATGGCAATGGTGTCGGAGAATCAATTCATTTTGATGTTTGAAAGGTTAACATAGAGCTTAGAGTAAAATGTACTGTATACTTATCGATTTGTGACTTGAGACGATGGTGTATCTGATTGTGTTGTCTAATTGTGGTTATTTTTAAAAGTGTGCTTGGCATGTATTTGTGTATATGTGTGTCTGTGTGTGTGTGGGAGTGTGTGTAGGAGTGTGAGCGTCTGGGTTTTGATGTGTTTGTGTGTGTGTGTGTGTGTGTGTATGTGGTCCGCCCCGGTCTGTGCTGGTTTCTGCGCGCCCGGCGGACCCGTTGCGATAATCCGGTGAAAAAACCAAGACCCATACGCGCACCAATTCGAAGAAGGATGAACACCACTTACCCTAGGGGCCGCGCTGGCGTTCACCGAAATGGTGTATACCCCGACGTGTCGTCCATGAATAGGGTAGCCCCTCGAACGCGTCGTCGCAGCGCCTTCAAATTTGGCAGGCACATAAAAGGCCTTTTGGACACGAACCTAAGCTTTTTTCTTTCAGATCGGGCGAGAACTTTTCCTTTAATGGCGGTTCAAAGGTCAAAAATCGACCAAAATGGGTCATTTTCAAACTGCTGCCAAACACCCATAGAATGCCTCTAGGCGGCTATAATTTCAGCGTGTGGTAGACGAAACAATGGAGCATGCGCCAACGTTGCCATTTTGCGATCCCTTCGTAAAAAGTATCCCTCTTTGCCCCTCAAAGTTGACGAAAAATTTTTAGGGTAATTTTGACGAAATTTGGAGAGTTATTTTGAGAAAACCACGCACTTTTAAACTTTCAAACTTTGATAGCTCGTACATTTCCAAAAGTTCTACGCCTCATGAAATCAACGGCTCTCGAAACGATCAAGTTTCCACACAACTTCGGGTCAAAGTTTTCCTAAAAATTTTTGGACAATTTTGGTGAGGCGGGAGTTTTGCCCTGAGTTCGACGGCAATACCTGTGGCTCTCAAACTTTGTAGTCTCGTTCAGAAAGCTTTGTAATATACCCAGCGAGTTTTACAGAGTGCCAGCTATGAAAACTTGAGTGGTGCGCAACTTTAAAGTTCAAGTAAAAAAACGCGTTTTTTATAAGGTCATTTTCGAACGCCAGTTGTGACGTTGTTTGATTGATTGGTGACTTGAAAATTTGATACGACCTAGTTTTAATCTTTTTCTCAAAGTTATCAAGTTTACAGTTCATCATGAGCGAAACTTTTCTCAAAAAATGGTTCCAAACACAACCCCCAACACCCCCAAAAAATGTTCGGAACAAGTTTTAGGAAAATGGGGGCAACGTACGGAAAACTTCATTTAACATTTTCTGCTCGGTTTTTTGTCGTGCATTCAAAAGTTTTTGGGCTGGTTGAATTTCGGCTTCGTTTGAGCGTGAGACATTATTTTCACTTTTCCAGGCCATTTTTGCCTTTCCTTCGCCCCTGAAGCCCACTTACTCACCTTCGAGGGAGCTGAAAATCACTTGAAAGATGCGTCTTGAGGAGATCTTTCGATTGATACTCGTGTCTCAAAGTTGTAGGCCTTCAACTTTTCGTTTAAATTTGAAAAAACATCAAACCTTAGGGAGAAATCGCGAAAATTTGCCAATCTAGCGCAAAAACTGAATACCGATCCACCTTGTAATGAAGTCTCCAGAATGCGAATTTTTTTTAATGACTGAATTTGGGGCCTGAAATAGGACTTTATTGAGTTTAAAGTTTTTATATAGATGCCCATTTTCATGAACTTAATGCTGTGATGTTTTCGATTGCGAAACAATATATTTAAATGAATAATTGAAGTTCAAAGTTTTTGCTGATTTTTTTGTCATTCTAGGCGGTTTTGCGTACTTTTAAGAGTTGTACTGTGTTGTTAGAGTTGAATTAAATTTATTAGGACTCGCAAGTCAACCTTCTAACTGGCTTATTTGACCTTGAAATTCTTAAAACTTTTTTACATGACGCGTAATTCATTAATTTCAGGAATTTATAGTGGTTTCACAGGAAATTTTATAGAGAGAAAATGTGTTTAAAATAGGCGATTTACCCTATGGTAGGGTTATTTCACTTCCAACAAGTTTTGGTAGAGAAAAAAAATGTTGGTTGCGCGATCAATTTTTCTCAAAGTCCAGAAAAATTTTACGCATCTCCATCTCGATTTGTAATATGTCATTGAGGTTCAGAATTTGAGGCTCAAATCTTCTGATGCTTGTAAAAGTTGTCATGTAAAAGATGTTTACAAAGTTTCACCTACTGGTAAGGTCTATAGTGTAACTATCATGGTACTGAATAAGTGAAATGAGGTAAAATATTTCAATTTGTGGAATGGATTTGTTAACCCTACAAAAAGTTTTCTTTGGAATTCATCGAAAATAATTGAAAAGGTATACTAATTCATTAAACATATTCTTAATATGTAGAATTCCGTAGTTATGAGAATACATAGTACGTAACATTCATGAAAGAATGCATGCTAATGTAAGGAAGATAAAGCTTGTAATTATTCACCAGATTATTCAAGAAGCAAGGAATGAATGCTCGAGGTTATCTGAATGTAATATTTTCGAACATTTTGTAATATTTTGTCTCGTACGTCGGGAAGTGTAACTTCTGGGAGGTGTTGAAGAGATTTGGATTTGGGCTAGTGAAATTCACGCAAAATTAACGTACTGGTATGGCTGAAGGTGTGACCATGATAGTAGTCGCAAAGTAATGAGAGCTCAAACATGCAAAGTGATTAGTTTTCGACGGGGAAAATTCGTCGCAAGTAAAGACCTATTCATTATGATAGAAATTTTATTATTTTGCCCTCCATTTTTGCGGTATCTGTAATTATTTTTAGTGTTTATTGTTTGCAACGAAAACAATGCGCATTCTTAATACTTCCAACTGCATTTGGTATTCGATGGTCGAATTACTCCTGAGAGACGCGGACTGGCGTATGGCCTTTATGACCTTGATACCAAGCAAGATGGCTACTAAATAGTTATTACTTGTTTATATAACTCCTTTCTATTCATGTATAACTCATTTATGTATGTCAAGCTTCGTTGTTACTTGAATCTTTGCCTTAAATACTTAGATATTGAGAGAAGTAGGAACACCATTTTTTACTTGAGTTACCCCTCGAAGCCGTGCTTAATGAGGAGGTATGTTCAGTAATTTTGAGACACTGTACAACTTTTGGTAGTGACTTGAAAAAGAAACGAAAGCGTTGTTCAAAGCTCCATATGTCGGTGAGTTTTTGAGAAATATTTGTGGTACTACATGGAAATATTATCGGCTCATGAGTCGGAAATACCTCTGGATGAGAATTCAAGATATGAAATAACTCGCATTTGAACATAGAAAATGGTGCTAAGTTGTTAAGGCGGTGTTAAACAGTGAAGCTATTGAATATGATGGAAGGATCGATTCTATTATGTTTTTCGGGAGGTTAATTGAACATTTACGGGTGAAATCACGAACATGAATTCATTTAGAAATTATAGAAATGGGTCATTTCACTGATTTCGATGCCGAAATTTGAATGAATCTGTAATGAGAACTCACTTGATGTATGTCAAGCTTCGTATTTGCTTCAATGTTTGCTTTCAAGATGTAAATATTGAGCAAGTGCATAACAGGATTTCTTACTTGAGTTACCCCTGAAAGCTCTCCCTTGAGCAGTGCATGTTTTCAGTTAGTTTGAAATGCACAATGTCTCTTCATGGAAAGAAAACTTAAATTTGATGTTCGCTAAATCACTCATTTCGCATAGCTCATGGTTGCAGTTTGCACGAAGCGTGCGGTCTGATGTAGGGAGGCGATAGCACTTTTTTCGTGTGGAGAAAGTGATATTGAGTTATGTTGATAGGTAATGGGTTTGCTTTCATTGTAAATGATGATGCATTGGTGAACTCGGTTGTCAATGGAGTGTAGTTTGAATTAGGCATATATTTTTTTGTGCATTGCAGGTAGATGTTCGAAATTTTGATACAATGTACATATGTATGTCTGTTTATGCTGACATTTTGAGAACGGACCTATAGATATTTTGGGGTGAATGAGTAATTTTCGAAATTTCTATGCATGTTTCAATTTACGATTAAGGGCACTTTGAAATGAGCTAGAGAATTCATTTTGGGCTCATATGAAGCGGAATGAAAAGCAGGGTGTCAATGTTGGTGAATAAATTATGTTTATTCATGATTTTTAGATATATAGGGAAATGAGTTTATTTAAATGTTTTGTCCGTTATTTCGTCAGTGGAACGTGTTGTGAACTATTTTTGAGGCAATTTCAGACATTTCGACTTGTGCAATGACCAAGCGTGTTGATTTTTTAGGAAGAGTTTGAGAAAAGTTGAGGGATATTAAAATGCTATTTCCAATGCAAAATCGCAAGGAAGATAAAATCGCTGCAGATAATACTTTCATAACCATACAGACTGATGCCTTCAAGCCCGTTAGTAAACTGTTGGGGGTAACTACACTGAAAGTGGGAAGGAATGAGACAGAAATGACATTTTTCAGAGTTTCAAAGTGATTCGGAGGTGAATGCAGTGCCCTTGGAGTATAACTAATATAAGAGCTGCAATTTTGCCGCTCAACGAGGTGCGTAGCACTCGTTGAGCGGCTCGAGAAGTCAGATTTAATTTTTTCAAGCCTTGAATTTGATCGCGCGACGGCGCGTTCCCTCATTGTGAACCCAATGAAGATGAACAGGTGTCGATGTTGTTTTATTAAACGAGAATTATCTTTCGTTTTGATGTGGCATTGCGATGGCATTTTTATTTTGTGAGGATTTTTATGTTATTGAGGATTAATGATTGTTTTGTTGTACAATGGAGCAGGATTGGATGATTTAAGGGCTCTGCATGAATGAGTGAGACGCCATCTGATGTATGTAAATGTTACGCTCATTCGCATCATTTATTCGTGGAAAGAAAGATATTCAGTATTGGGTTTTCGAGGTTCATTTCAGGAATTATTGATAGTAATTGGATGTGTGAAGAAGTTGGTGAATATTTTGCGTTTATTGTGGATTATTTTAAATGAATTTTCAGAACGAAAGGATATTGCTCCCATACGAAAGGGAGTAATCAATTTTGAAATGAGAAGTGGCTATTTTTTTGGGTTTCGGGAAGACTAATTTTCGTGCGTCTGGCTTTGGGGGAATTTTGAATAGCTTTGGTAGAATTTTATTATTTTTTGAACCGCATGTATAAGTAAAATTTGGAATGAGGCTCATGTAATTTAAACTAGTTATAGGTAACATGTAATGTGTTCTGGTGGGATGAACGATCATATTGATAGTCTTGTAAGCATTTTTGACCTTAGGTGAATTCGCAATTAAATTTTAAAATGTCATTCTCCCAGGATTCTGTATATAATATTGTTAAGAAAGTTTCAGTCGCGCTTCATATAAGGGATTTATGTAATTTTAAGTTTTGATTTAGGTGAAGCTATATAATTTTGAGTAGGAAAGGTTAAATGACTTCGTGTAAATTGCTGAGAAACAAGGGATTGACGGTAAGTTAAATGGAATACAATAAGAGTGGTGAAAAATTAAACCAAAAAATTGGATACATGAGGTTATAAAGGCAGGTGGGGATAAAATTGGTTATGTTAGGTTTGATTAGACTAGGTTGGGTTAGATTACTTTAGGTTGGGTTGAGTTGGTTATATTAGTTTGGGTTTGGTTCGGAAGTGATTGGTGAACTTATCGATTGAATTGTGATTGGTGTAGTCATTTTATAAGAGTAGATCTGATTGATTTGTTGAGGTTGTGTTACTCATGAAAAATATTAGTTACCCCTCAAAGCTCTTCTCCTGCAGCGCATATTTTCAGTTATTCGGATATACACCGTGAAAGTTCCCCGATAGACAAGAAATTTGAGAATTCAGTGTGTAACCGATGTCTCTTAGATCAGTGTGAAAAATTGAGAGATCACGGTCTGTGAAATGATTTAGAAACTGTAAATATGGGCTTAGGTTACGTTTTTATTTGGTATTTGGGAATGGTGTCGTAAAATCAATTGATTTCGGTGTACGATAGGTAAACATAGAGGCTAAAATGAAATACATTGTACACATCGGTTTGTGATTTGAGACGATGGTGTATGTGATTGTGTTTGCCAATTGTGGTTATTTTTACAAGTGTGCGCGACAAGTATTTGTGTATATGTGTGTCTGTGGGTGTGGGAGTGTGTGTAGGAGTGTGAGCGTCTGGGTTTTGATGTGTTTGTGTGTGTGTGGGTGTGTGTGTGTGTGGTCCGCCCCGGTCTGTGCTGGTTTCTGTGCGCCCGGCGGACGTCTTAGCGAAAATCCGGTGAAAAAACCAAGACCCATACGCGCACAGATTCAAAGGAAGATGAACACCACTTACCCTAGACGCCGCGTGGCGTTCACCGAAGGATTGTTCCTTCTATTGATGTCGCCTTTTTATAGGGTAGCCCCTCGAACGCGTCGTCGCAGCGCCTTCAAATTTGGCAGGCACATAAAAGGCCCTTTCGACACGAACCTAAGCTTTTTTCTTTGAGATCGGGCGAGAACTTTTCCTTTAATGGCGGTTCAAAGGTCAAAAATCGACCGAAATGACACATTTTCAAACTGCTGCCAAACACCCATAGAATGCCTGTAGGCGGCTTTAATTTCAGCATGTGGTAGACGAAACAATGGAGTATACGCCAACGTTGCCATTTTGCGATCCGTTTGTAAAAAGTATCCTTCTTTGCCCCTCAAAGTTTGCAAAAAATTTTTAGGGTATTTTTGACGAAATTTGGAGAATTATTTTGAGAAAACCACGGAGGTTAAATCTTTCAAAGTTTGATAGCTCGTACATTTCCAAAAGTTCTAAGCCTCATAAAATCAGTGGCTCTCGAAGCGATCAAGTTTCGACACAACTTGGAGTCAAAGTTTTCCTCAAAATTTTCGAAAATTTTGTGTGAGGTTTGAGTTTGCCTAAGTATTGAACGGTAATACCTGGGGGTGTCAAACTTTGTAGTCTCGTTTAGAAAGCTTTGTAATATACCCAGCGAGTTTTACAGAGTGCCAGCTTTGAAAACTTGAGTGGTGCGCAACTTTAAAGTTCAAGTAAAAAAACGCGTTTTTTATAAGGTCATTTTCGAACGCCAGTTGTGACGTTGTTTGATTGATTGGTGACTTGAAAATTTGATACGACCTAGTTTCAACCTTTTTCTCAAAGTTATTAGGTTTACAGTTCATCATGAGCAGAACTTTTCTCAAAAAATGGTTCCAAACACAACCCCCAACACCCCCAAAAAATGTTCCGAACATGTTTTAGGAAAATGGGGGCGATCTTCGGAAAACTTCATTTAACATTTTCTGCTCGGTTTTTTGTCGTGCATTCAAAAGTTTTTGGGCAGGTTGAATTTCGGGTTTGTTTGAGCGTGAGACATTATTTTCACTTTTCCAGGCCATTTTTGCCTTTCCTTCACCCCTGAAGCCCACTTCCTCACCTTCGAGGGAGCTGAAAATCACTTGAAAGATGCGTCTTCAGGAGATCTTTCGATTGATACTCGTGTCTCAAAGTTGTAGGCCTTCAACTTTTTGTTCAAATTTGAAAAAACATCAAACCTTAGGGAGGAATCGCAGAAATTTGCCAATCTAACGCAAAAAGTGGATACCGATCCACCTTGTAATGAAGTCTCCAGAATGCGAATTTTTTTTAATGGCGAAATTTATGGCCTGAAATGAAACTTTATGGAGTTTAAAGGTTTTATATGGATGCCCATTTTTATGAACTTGGTGCTGTGTTGTTTTTCGATTGCGAAACAATATAATTAAATGAATCGTTGAAGTTCGAAGTTTTTTTTAATTTTTTTCCATTGGAAGCGATTTTGCTAAGTTTTGAGTGTTTTAATGTGTTGTTAGAGTTCATAAAAATATATTGTATTTCGAGGTAAACATTGTAAGTGCCTTTTTTTGCCTTGAAATTCATGGTTTTTTTTACATGACGCGTAATTCATCATTTTCAATGGTTTATATTCGTTTCAGAGGAAATTTTATAGAGAACAAATGTGTTTAAAAGAGGCGATTTACCTTATGGTAGGATTATTTCACTTCCAACAAGTTTTGGTAAAGAAAAAAAATTTTGGTTCCGCGATCAATTTTTCTCAAAGTCCAGAAAAATTTTACGCATCTCGATGTCGATTTGTAATATGTAATTGAGGTTCATAATTTGAGGCTCAAATCTTCTGATGCTTGTAAAAGTTGTCATGTCAAAGATGTTTGCAAAGTTTCACGTACTGGTAAGGTCAAAAGTGTAACTATCATGGTACTGAGTAAGTGAAATGAGGTCAAATATTTCAATTTTTGGAATGGATTTGTTAACCCTACAAAAAGTTTTCTTTGGAATTCATCGAAAATAATTGGAAAGGTATACTAATTCATTAAAGATTTTCTTCATATGTAGAATTCGGTAGTTATGAGAATACATAGTACGTAACATTCATGAAAGAGTGCATGCTAATGTTAGGAAGATAAAGCTTGTAATTACTCACCAGATTATTCCAGGAGCAATGAATTAATGCTCCCGTTTACGTGAATGTAATATTTTCAAAAATTTTGTAATATAAGGACTTTTAGGTCGGGAAGAGGAACTGCTTAGAGGTGTTGATGTGATTGGGATTTTGGCTATTGAAATTCACCCGAAATTGACCTACTGGTATCGCTGAAGGTGTGACCATGATCGTCGTCGCAGAATAATGGGAGCTGAAACATGCAAGCTGATTATTTGTAGACGCAAAAAATTGTCCGCAACTAATGTCGTTTGCGGTTTGAGAGTAATTTGATTCCTTTGCCTTCCTTTTGTGCGGTACCGTAAATAATTTGTACTGTTTTACGGTTGCAACGAAAGCAATGCGTATTCGTAGAGAATTTTCGAAATGGAAGCAAATTCGAAGTTATTCAAGTTGAAATTTATCATATGTATAGATTTGAAGCATGAATGTGTAGTTCTCTTGCGGCACATCCTTTTGATGCTATTAGTGTGTGTTTTAAACCGTGTATATAGACGTTGTAGTGTAAAGATTTTAGCTATTTGACTAGCCGCGTGAACTTTAATGAAATTAAATGGGGTAAGAGATGAAGTTTGATGTTATATGATCGCGTTCCTGAAGTTTATAATATCGGTCACAAAACGAGATGATAGGAAGAGCTATCTGAATGGGTGAAACAGTAGATACTTAAAATGTAATGGGAGCGTTGGTTACATATACCTGTACATTTTATGGAAATGAAGAATTTACGGATAATGTTTTATTAAGTATTGCTCGTGTCTTACGTAGCATGAAAGAAAAAAGAACGTTTTTGGATTCGAATTGCAGCGGCACTCGGCTCCGACTGTCGGGCTTCATTTTTAATTTCAGCGAAATGGTATGCTAAGCGTGTTTGATGATGTAGAAATGTGTTTTGAGAAGGTTATTTTCTCTCAGGGTCTTTTGTTAAGAAAAGGATAATAATAACATAGACTCGATTTATAATTGTTGGAGCATTTTTTGAGTCGGAAATCATGGCAAGGCTTATGTGTTTAATATTTAAATATTGAGTAAATGCATATCAGAATTTTTTACTTCAGTTACCGTTGAAAGCTCTGCCTTCAGTAGTGCATATTTTCAGTTATTTTGAAATACACGATGTAAATTGTCCGAACGTAAAACTTATTCGAAAAATTACTGATTTCACTTAGTTCAGGGTCGAAATTTTCATGAAACTTGCGTCCTGATGTAGGGAAGCGATAGCATTTCACTCATATGGAGGAAGTGAGATTGATTTGTATTGATTGGTGTTGGGTTAGCTTTCATTGTAAATGATGATGCATTGGAGAACTCGGTGGGCAATTGTGTGTAGTTTAAATGAGGCATATCATTTTTTTGTGCATTGCAGTTAGATGTTCGGAAATTGGATACAATGTAGATATGTATGTCTTTTTATGCTGACATTTTGAGAAGGGACCTATCGATATTTAGGGGTGAATGAGTAATTTTCGAAAATTCTATGCATGTTTAAATTAACGATGAAAAGTACTTTGAATTCAGCTAGAGAATTCATTTTGGGCTCATATGACGCGGAATGAAAAGCAGGGTGTGAATGTTGTTGATTATATCATGTTTATTCATGATTGTTTGATATATGGGGGAAATGAGTTGTGTTAAATGTTTTGTCCGTTATTTCGTCCGTGGAAAGTGTTGTGAGCTATTTTTGTGGCAATTTCGGACATTTCGACTTTTGCAATGACCAAGCATGTGGAAAATTTAGGAAGAGTTAGACAAAAGTTCAGGGATATTGAAATGCTATTTCCAATGCAAAATCGCAAGGAAGACAAAAATCGCTGCAGATAATACTTTCATAACCATACAGACTGATGCCTTCAAGCCCGTTAGTAAACTGTAGGGGGTAACTACACTGAAACTGGGTAGAAATGAGACAGAAATGAAATTTTTCAGAGTTTCAAATTGATTCGAAGGTGAATGCAGTGCCCTTCGAGTATGACTAATATAAGAGCTGCAATTTTGCCGCTCAACGAGGTGCGTAGCACTCGTTGAGCGGCTCGAGAAGTCAGATTTAATTTTTTCAAGGCTTGAATTTGATCGCGCGACGGCGCGTTCCCTCATTGTGAACCCAATGAAGATGAACAGGTGTCGATGTTGTTGTATTAAACGAGAATGATGTTTCGTTTTGATGTGGCATTGCGCTGGCATTTTTATTTTGTGATGATTTTTATGTTATTGAGGATTAATGATTGTTTTGTTGTACAATGGAGCAGGATTGGATGATTTAAGGGCTCTGCATGAATAAGTGAGACGCCATCTGATGTATGTAAATGTTACGCTCATTCGCATCATTTATTCGTGGAAAGAAAGATATTCAGTATTGGGTTTTTGAGGTTCATTTCAGGAATTATTGATAGTAATTGGATGTGTCAAGAAGTTGGTGAATATTTTGCGTTATTTGTGGATTATTTTAAATAAATTTTCAGAACGAAAGGATATTGCTCCCATACGAAAGGGAGTAATCAATTTTGAAATGAGAAGTGGCTATTTTTGTGGGTTTCGGGAAGACTAATTTTCGTGCGTCTGGCTTTGGGGGAATTTTGAATAGGTTTGGTAGAATTTCATTATTTTTTGAATCGCATGTATAATTAAAATTTGGAATGAGGCTCATGTTATTCAAATTAGTTATAGGTAACATGTAATGTGTTCTGGTGGGATGAACGATGATATTGATAGTCTTGTAAGCATTTTTGACCTTAGGTGAATTCGCAATTTAATTTTAAAATGTCATTCTCCCACGACTCTGTAAATAATATTGTTAAGAAAGTTTCAGTCTCGTTTCATATAAGGGATTTCTGTAATTTTAAGTTTTGATTTAGGGGAAGCTATATAAGTTTGAGTAGGAAAGGTTGAATGACTTCGTGTAAATTGCTGAGAAACAAGGGATTGACGGTAAGTTAAATGGAATACAATAAGAGTGGTGAAAAATTAAACCAAAAAATTGGATACATGAGGTTATAAAGTCAGGTGAGGATAAAATTGGTTATGTTAGGTTTGATTAGACTAGGTTGGCTTAGATTACTTTAGGTTGGGTTGAGTTGGTTATATTAGTTTGGGTTTGGTTCGGAAGTGATTGGTGAACTTATTGGTTGAATTGTGATTGGTGTAGTCATTTTATAAGAGTAGATCTGATTGATTTGTTGAGGTTGTGTTACTCATGAAAAATGTTAGTTACCCCTCAAAGCTCTTCTCTTGCAGCGCATGTTTTCAGTTATTCGGATATACACCGTGAAAGTTCCCCGAAAGAAAACAAAATTTGAAAATTCAGTGTATAACTGATGTCTCTTAGATCCGTGTGGAGATTTGAGAGATCATCGTCTGTGGAATGATATTGAACTGTAAATATGGGCATAGGTTACGTTTTTATTTGGTAATGGTGTCCGAGAATCAATTGATTTTGGTGTTTGAGAGGTAAACATGGAGCTTAGAGTAAAATGTATTGTATACATATCGATTTGTGACTTGAGACGATGGTGTATCTAATTGTGTTGGCCAATTGTGGTTATTTTTACAAGTGTGCGCGACATCTGTAGGTGTATATGTGTGTCTGTGTGTGTGTGGGAGTGTGTGTAAGAGTGTGAAGGTTTTGGGTGTTGATGTGTGTGTGTGTGTGTGTGTGTGTGTGTGTGTGGTCCGCCCCGGTCTATGCTGGTTTCTGTGCGCCCGGCGGACGTCTTAGCGAAAATCCGGTGAAAAAACCAAGACCCATACGCGCACAGATTCAAAGGAAGATGAACACCACTTACCCTAGACGCCGCGTGGCGTTCACCGAAGGATTGTTCCTTCTATTGATGTCGCCTTTTTATAGGGTAGCCCCTCGAACGCGTCGTCGCAGCGCCTTCAAATTTGGCAGGCACATAAAAGGCCCTTTCGACATGAACCTAAGCTTTTTTCTTCGAGATCGGGCGAGAACTTTTCCTTCAATGGCCGTTCAAAGGTCGAAAATCGACCGAAATGACACATTTTCAAACTGCTGCCAAACACCCATAGAATGCCTGTAGGCGGCTTTAATTTCAGCATGTGGTAGACGAAACAATGGAGTATACGCCAACGTTGCCATTTTGCGATCCGTTCGTAAAAAGTATCCTTCTTTGCCCCTCAAAGTTTGCAAAAAATTTTTAGGGTATTTTTGACGAAATTTGGAGAATTATTTTGAGAAAACCACAGAGGTTAAATCTTTCAAAGTTTGATAGCTCGTACATTTCCAAAAGTTCTAAGCCTCATAAAATCAGCGGCTCTCGAAGCGATCAAGTTTCGACACAACTTCGGGTCAAAGTTTTCCTCAAAATTTTCGAAAATTTTGTGTGAGGTTTGAGTTTGCCTAAGTATTGAACGGTAATACCTGGGGGTGTCAAACTTTGTAGTCTCGTTTAGAAAGTTTTGTAATATACCCAGCGAGTTTTACAGAGTGCCAGCTTTGAAAACTTGAGTGGTGCGCAACTTTAAAGTTCAAGTAAAAAAACGCGTTTTTTATAAGGTCATTTTCGAACGCCAGTTGTGACGTTGTTTGATTGATTGGTGACTTGAAAATTTGATACGACCTAGTTTCAACCTTTTTCTCAAAGTTATTAGGTTGACAGTTAATCATGATCAAAACTTTTCTCAAA
This sequence comes from Morinoia aosen, assembly GCA_030386875.1. NCBI lineage: Eukaryota > Metazoa > Arthropoda > Malacostraca > Amphipoda > Talitridae > Morinoia > Morinoia aosen. Next base: position 54,445,886 of record CM059575.1, on the reverse strand, counting down.
AAATGGTTCCAAACACAACCCCCAACACCCCCAAAAAATGTTCCGAACATGTTTTAGGAAAATGGGGGCGATCTTCGGAAAACTTCATTTAACATTTTCTGCTCGGTTTTTTGTCGTGCATTTAAAAGTTTTTGGGCAGGTTGAAGTTCGGGTTTGTTTGAGCGTGAGACATTATTTTCACTTTTCCAGGCCATTTTTGCCTTTCCTTCACCCCTGAAGCCCACTTCCTCACCTTCGAGGGAGCTGAAAATCACTTGAAATATGCGTCTTGAGGAGATCTTTCGATTGATACTCGTGTCTCAAAGTTGTAGGCCTTCAACTTTTTGTTAAAATTTGAAAAAACATCAAACCTTAGGGAGGAATCGCAAAAATTTGCCAATCTAGGGCAAAAACTGGATACCGATCCACCTTGTAATGAAGTCTCCAGAATGCGAATTTTTTTTAATGGCGAAATTTATGGCCTGAAATGGAACTTTATGGAGTTTAAAGGTTTTATATGGATGCCCATTTTCATGAACTTGGTGCTGTGTTGTTTTTCGATTGCGAAACAATATAATGAAATGAATCGTTGAAGTTCAAAGTTTTTTTTAATTTTTTTCCATTGGAAGCGATTTTGCTAAGTTTTGAGTGTTTTAATGTGTTGTTAGAGCTCATAAAAATATATTGTATTTCGAAGTAAACGTTGTAAGTGCCTGTTTTTGCCTTGAAATTCATAATTTTTTTTTGCATGACGCGTAATTCATCATTTTCAATGGTTTATATTCGTTTCACAGGGAATATTATAGAGAACAAATGTGTTTAAAATAGGCGATTTACCTTATGGTTGGATTATTTCACTTCCAACAAGTTTTGGTACAGAAAAAAAAAATGTTAATTGAGCTTAAAATTTTCGTCTAAGTCAAGAAAATCGGTATGCAAGGCGGTTTGCAGTTGCAATACCTAAATGAGGTTCAGAATTTGAGGCTGAAATCTTGTGCTGCTTGTAGAAGTTGTAATGTAAATGATGTTAGAACTAGAAAGATGACAAAACTAATGTTAAAGTGTCCGCATCATCGTACTGAGCATGTAAAGTGACTTCAATTATAACTTATTTTTGGAATGGAATTGTTAACCCTCATAAAATTGTCTTTGTAATGGATAGAAAATTATTTCAATGGGATACTTGTTGATTAAAGGGCGTTGTTAGGAGAATCCATCCTTCTGTCCCACTGCAGTCATTACGCACAGTCAACTGTTACATAAGTTTTTCATGAAGAGAGATACGAAATCAACCCATAAGTTGTTGAAAGTGAAAAGTGTCCCCTTTCTTCAATGAAACGAAACTTGAAAAGAAATTGTTAACATTGTCTACTGAAGATTAACATGATACGTACATTTAAAATGATTCCAACTCGATAAATTTCGTAATAGGAACAGAAATTATTGATTTCCCATATTCATAAATTTCAAGTGTAATGCCTGTTCGATGGGCGAATTGGTCCTCAAAGACGCGGCCTGCCGTGTGTGTGTGTCCTTTATGACTGGGATAACAAGCAAGATGTGGATACAAAATAGTTATTATTTGTTTATATAACTCCTATCTATTAATGTATAACTCATTTATGTATGTCAAGCTTCGTTGTTACTTGAATCTTTGCCTGAAATACTTAGATATTGAGTGAAGTAGGAACAGCATTTTTGACTTGAGTTACCCCTCGAAGCCGTGCTCAAGCAGGAGGTATGTTCAGTCATTTTGAGACACTGTACAAGTTTGGGTAGTGACTTGAAAAACAAAACGAAAGCGTTGTTCCAAGCTTCGTATGTCGGTGAGTTTTTGACAATTATTTGTGGTACTACATGGAAACATTATCGGCTCATGAGTCGGAAATACCTCTGTATGAGAATTCAAGATATGAAAGAACTCGCATTTTCACATAGAAAATTATGCTAAGTTGTTTAGGCGGTGTAAACCAGTGAAGCTATTGAATATGATGGAAGGATCGATTCTATTATGTTTTTCGGGAGTTAAATTGAACATTTACGGGTGAAATCACGAACATGAATTCATTTAGAAATTATAGGAATGGGTCATTTCACTTATTTCGATGCCGAAATTTGAATGAATCTTTAATGAGAACTCACTTTATGTATGTCAAGCTTCGTTTTTGCTTCAATGTTGTCTTTAAAGATGAAAATATTGAGTAAATGCATAACAGAATTTCTTACTTGAGTTACCCCTCAAAGCTCTCCCTTGAGCTGTGCATGTTTTCAGTTAGTTTGGGATACACAATGTCTCTTCTTGGAACGAAAATTTAAATTTGATGTTCGCTAAATCACTTATTTCGCATAGATCATGGTTGCAGTTTGCACGAAGCGTGCGGTCTGATGTAGGGGGGCGATAGCTCATTTTTCGTGTGGAGAAAGTGAGATTGAGTTTTATTGAGAGGTAATGGTTTTGTTTTCATGGTAAATGATGATGCATTGGTGAACTCGGTTATCAATTGAGTGTAGTTTGAATTAGGCATATGATTTGATGTGCATTGCAGGTAGATGTTGGAAATTTTGATACAATGTACATATGTATGTCTGTTTATGCTGACATTTTGAGATTTGACCTATCGACATTTTGGGGTGAAGGAGTAATTTTCGAAAATTGTATGCATGTTCAAATTTACGATGAAGGGTACTTTGAAATCAGGTAGAGAATTCATTTTGGGCTCATATGAAGCGGAGTCAAAAGCAGGGTGTTAAAGTGGTTTATTATATTATGTTTATTCATAATTGTTTGATAGATGGGGGAAATGAGTTTGTGAAATGTTTTTGCCGTTATTTCATCATTGGAACGTGTTTTGAACCGTTTTGTGAGTAATTTCGGCTATTTCGATCTGTGTAATGATCACGGATTTGGAAAATTTAGGGAAAAGTTCGATAAAAGTGTACGGATATGAAAATGTTATTATCAATGCAAAAAGGGATGCATATGAGAATTGCTGCAAATGAAAATGTCAGTACCATGCGGACAGGTATTTTTTAGGCTGTTAGTGAAGTGTAGGGGGTAAGTACGGTGAAAAAGGGGTAAAAATGAGACAGAAATGTTTTTTTTTGTAGAGTTTGAAAGTGTTTCTAAGGTAAATGCAGTGTCCCTCGAGTATGACTAATATAAGAGCTGTAATGATGCCGCTCTGCGAGGTGCGTAGCACCCGTAGAGCGGCGCAAGAAGTCAGATAAAATTGTCTCAACCTTCGAATTTAACCGCGCGACGGCGCGTTCCATCATTATGAACCCAATGAAGATGAACAGGTGTCGATGTTGTTGTATGAAACGAGAATTAGCTTTCGTTTTGATGTGGTATTGCGATGTTTCTTTATTTTGGTGATTATTTATATGTTATTGAGGATTTATGGTTGTTTCTTATAGTTTGGAGAAGGATTGGATTATTTAATGGCTCTGCATGAATAAGTGCGACGCTATCTGATGTATGGTAATGTACAGCTCATTAACATGATTTATTCGTGAGAACAAGAATACATTTGGTTCTTGTGGTTAATTTGAAAAAGTATTGATAGTAATTGGATGTGACACGAAGTTGGTGGATATTTTTTGTTTTCTCTTGAAGGTTTGAAATGAATTTTAAGAACGCAAGGTTATTTCTCGCTTATGCAGGTGAGTAATGTATTTTGATGTCTGAGGTGGCAATTTTGGAGGGTTATGGGAAGCCTAATTTCCCTACGTCAGGCTTTGGCGGAATTTGAAATAGGTTTGGTAGAATTTCATTTATTTTTGAAACGCATGTATAATTAAAATTTGGAATTAGGCTCATGTAATATAAATGAGTTATATGTAACATGTAATGTATTCTGGTAGAATGAAGGAACATATTTATAGTCTTGTAAGCATTTTTGACCTTAGGTGAATTCGTGATTTAATATTAAAATATCATTCTCCCAGGATTCTGTATATAATATTGTGAAGAAAGTTTCAGTCGCGCTTCATATAAAGGAATTATGTAATTTTAAGTTTTGTTTGAGGTGAAGCTATATAATTGTGAGTAGGAAAGGTTAAATGACTTTGTGTAAATTGATGAGAACCAAGGGATGGACGCTAAGTTGAATGGAATACAACATGAGTGGTTAAAAATTAAACCAAAGAATTGGATACATGAGGTTATAAAGTCATGTGAGGATATAATTGCTTATGCTAGGTTTGATTAGACTAGGTTGGGTTAGATTACTTGAGGTTGGGTTGAGTTGGTTATATTATTTTGGGTTTGGTTCGGAAGTGATTGGTGAACTTATTAGTTGAATTGTGATTGGTGTAGTCATTTTAACAGAGAAGATCTGATTGATTTGTTGAGGATGTGTTATTCATAAAAAATTTTAGTTACCCCTCAAAGCTCTGCTCCAGCAGCGCATGTGTTCAGTTATTCGGATATACACCATGAAAGTTCCCCGGAAGAAAATAAATTTCCATATTCAGTGTGTAACCGATGTCTCTTACATCCGTCTCAAAATTTGAGAGGTCACGGTCTGTGAAATAATGTGTAAATATGGGCTTAGGTTACGTTTTTATTTGGTAATGGTGTCGGAGAATCAATCGATTTTGGTGTTTGAAAGGTAAACATAGAGCCTAAACTGAAATACATTGTACACATCGGTTTGTGATTTGAGACGATGGTGTATCTGAGTGTGTTGGCTAATTGTGGTTATTTTGAAAAGTGTGCGCGACATGTCGGTGTGTATATGTGTGTGTGTGTGTGTGTGGGAGTGTGTGTAGAGTGTGAGCGTCTGGGTTTTGGGGTGTTTGTGTGTGTGTGGTCCGCCCCGGTCTGTGCTGGTTTCTGTGCGCCCGGCGGACCCCTCTGCGACATTCCGGTGAAAAACCAAGACCCATACGCGCACCGATTCGAAGAAGGATGAACACCACTTACCCTAGGGGCCGCGCTGGCGTTCACCGAAATGGTGTTATACCCCGACGTGTCGTCCATGAATAGGGTAGCCCCTCGAACGCGTCGTCGCAGCGCCTTCAAATTTGGCAGGCACATAAAAGGCCTTTTGGACACGAACCTAAGCTTTTTTCTCGTAGATCGGGCGAGAACTTTTCCTTTAATGGCGGTTCAAAGGTCAAAAATCGACCAAAATGGGTCATTTTCAAACTGCTGCCAAACACCCATAGAATGCCTGTAGGCGGCTATAATTTCAGCGTGTGGTAGACGAAACAATGGAGCATGCGCCAACGTTGCCAATTTGCGATCCGTTTGTAAAAAGTATCCCTCTTTGCCCCTCAAAGTTGACGAAAAATTTTTAGGGTAATTTTGACGAAATTTGGAGACTTTTTTTGAGAAAACCACGCACTTTTAAACTTTCAAACTTTGATAGCTCGTACATTTCCAAAAGTTCTACGCCTCATGAAATCAACGGCTCTCGAAACGATCAAGTTTCCACACAACTTCGGGTCAAAGTTTTCCTAAAAATATTTGGACAATTTTGGTGAGGCGGGAGTTTTGCCCTGAGTTCGACGGCAATACCTGTGGCTTTCAAACTTTGTAGTCTCGTTCAGAAAGCTTTGTAATATACCCAGCGAGTTTTACAGAGTGCCAGCTATGAAAACTTGATTGGTGCGCAACTTTAAAGTTCAAGTAAAAAAACGCGTTTTTTATAAGGTCATTTTCGAACGCCAGTTGTGACGTTGTTTGATCGATTGGTGACTTGAAAATTTGATACGACCTAGTTTTAACCTTTTTCTCAAAGTTATCAAGTTTACAGTTCATCATGATCGAAACTTTTTTCAAAAAATGGTTCCAAACACAACCCCCAACACCCCCAAAAAACATTCCGAACATGTTTTTGGAAAATGGGGGTGACCTACGAAAAACTTCATTTAACACTTTGTGCTCGGTATTTCGTCGTGCATTCAAAAGTTTTTGGGCGGGTTGAATTTCGGCTTCGTTTGAGCGTGAGACATTATTTTCACTTTTCCAGGCCATTTTTGCCTTTCCTTCGCCCCTGAAGCCCACTTCCTCACCTTCGAGGGAGCTGAAAATCACTTGAAAGATGCGTGTTGAGGAGATCTTTCGATTGTTACTCGTGTCTCAAAGTTGTAGGCCTTCAACTTTTTGTTTAAATTGGAAAAAACCTCAAACCTTAGGGAGGAATCCCGAAAATTTGCCAATCTAGGGCAAAAACTGGATACCAATCCACCTTGTATTGAAGTCTCCAAAATGCGAATTTTTTTTAATGGCGAAATTTATTGCCTGAAATGAAACTTTATGGAGTTTAAAGGTTTTATATGGATGCCCATTTTCATGAACTTGGTGCTGTGTTGTTTTTCGATTGCGAAACAATATAATTAAATGAATCGTTGAAGTTCAAAGTTGTTTTTAATTTTTTTCCATTGGAAGCGATTTTGCTAAGTTTGGAGTGTTTTAATGTGTTGTTAGAGCTCATAAAAATATATTGTATTTCGAAGTAAACGTTGTAAGTGCCTGTTTTTGCCTTGAAATTCATACTTTTTTTTTGCATGACGCGTAATTCATCATTTTCAATGGTTTATATTCGTTTCACAGGAAATTTTATAGAGAACAAATGTGTTTAAAATAGGCGATTTACCTTATGGTAGGATTATTTCACTTCCAACATGTTTTGGTATAGAAAAAAAAAATTTTAGCTGAGCTTTAAATTTTCGTCTAAGTCTAGAAAAGCGCCTAGCAAGGCGATTTTGAGTTGCAATTTCTCTATGAGGTTCAGAATTTGAGGCTCAAATCTTCTGCTGCTTGTAGAAGTTGTAATGTAAATGATGTTAGAACTAGAAAGATGACAAAACTAATGTTAAAGTGTCCGCATCATCGTACTGAGCATGTAAAGTGACTTCAATTATAACTTATTTTTGGAATGGAATTGTTAACCCTCATAAAATTGTCTTTGTAATGGATAGAAAATTATTTCAATGGGATACTTGTTGATTAAATGTCGAATGGGTGAAACAGTAGATACTTAAAATGTAATGGGAGCGTTGGTTACATATACCTGTACATGTTATGGAAATGAAGAATTTACGGATAATATTTTATGAAGTATTGCTCGTGTCTTACGTAGCAATAAAGAGAAAGTAACAGGTTTTAGATTGGAATTGCAGCGGCACTCTGCCGCTACAGAGGCTCCGACACTGTCGGGCTTCAATTTTCATTTCGGCTAAATCGTATGGTAAGCGTGTTTGATGATGTACAAGAGTGTTTTAATAAGGTTATTGGATTTAGGAAACTTTCGTTAAAAAAAGGGTAAAAATCACATAGACTCGATTTCGAATTGTTAGAGCATTTATTGAGTCGGAAATCATGGCAAGGCTTATGTGTTTGACAGTGGCACAGAAAGTGTGCGAGTAGATGAACAAATTCATTATCCTACATGCGCAATATAATAGAGGGTGAAATATGATCCGTAAATGACATAACATCTTTCTATATTTTGCTATATGACTTCGTACATTTTCATTATTTTGTTATCGATTTGTCTCTTAGAGCAATGTGTCATTATTTGCAGAATGAAATGATCTTTATCGGACCGTGCTGAGAAACTAGTTTTTATTTGATATTTAAACCTCAATTTCCATCGACATTGACGCATTCACCGTGGGAAGGATGTCCATGTGAATGACTGCAGTTGGTTTGCTTCATGTTGAATGATATCTAGATTTAGGTTATGGAATTTTCATACTTACATTGGACCGTAGTTATTGCCATATGAATGAACGTAGCTCAACTTCGAAACGTGTAATAATTTCACGGCTACGTGGTTTTGTTACATTTCTCCTCGAAATGGTGTCAATTTACTATATAAAGAGTTTAACGAAATATTGAAATAATGTCTCATATCCTAATATAAGTAGAAGTAACATTTTTCCTGACAAATATGTATCTTTTTTTCATTCGTCCATTTCCCATTACATTCAAATCAAAACTTTTTGGCATACTTTTTTCACATGATTCATGACATACTCTTCTACATGACCGGAGTCCCTATTATACGATTTCCATGATAACTTTATAAATGACATCAACGAAAATCATCACAGAAAACGTTGTTGAGTGCAGAACATTCAGTTCCTTGTATTTTTCCATACATAGCGATAGAGAAGTTATATAACTTGTAGTGATCAACAAAATCGAAATGTAATAAGTATGAGAAGGAACTAAAATTTATGTATGACGTCTGTACTTAGTAACACAAACAAGTCACACAGCACACATAGCAGAATGCAAGAATACACACGCACGCGCGCGTATAAATTTATTATCATACATATACATACCCAGCGAACAAAGATGAAAATAAATAATTAGAGAATATACATAAAATATTTTCAGTACTCCAAAGTTGTCTTTGAGTAGTGCTTCATTCAAAATGACATGAAGAGATTCTGGGATACGCAATTTCGTTTATTACAGGCTTTTCATTTGGTTGAGGAATAAGATATTATAAAAGGGTGACTATAACTATTGCAATGGTCTCTAATACTGAAATGGTGAGGAGGACACGGGTCAAAATGAAGAAAGGGAGATATGACCGACTCTGTAGTATCTTCGAATGTGACATGTATATACTATGCCTTGATAACTTCCTAATGAAGTGACCGCATAATTTATTGAAGAAATGAATTTTAAGGTACTCTCTATAAATTATGGAAGTTCAGAATTGATCCCTAATTCACATAATGCATGACATGCTCACTTGATATGCACAGAACATTGAAATGGTTGCACGTAACACAACTGACTAACATGCTACAAAGAATGATCTGTAGTCGTAAACATTTCGTACACAAATGGAAATATTATCCGCGATTTAGTGTTTTTCAAGATACATGTAAACTTATAAGAAAGCTTTAAAATTGAGTATAAACGGTTGTGCCTATTCTCGTGAGTTAATTAATTTAGAAATTTGTCAATAAGTGTTAAGTGTGAGAAATTCCTAAAAAGGTTTAGGTTTTCATTAAAACTTCTGAGGAGTAGGTAAATACTCCCAAAAAGTATGCATACCAGGAATGTAGTTAAAGCAAATTTACAAACTGGAAATAGTGAAAGCATTCTTCGAAGGAATTTAGGGAGTTAGTAGGAAAACATTATTTAACGAGGTATAGCGGTATGTTTACTTTGGGTATAGGACGTCTAATTCATGACTTCAACTATTTTTGTATTTTGCAGATTTTCTGCAAAGACTTACATTCATAAATGTTGATAATAATAGAGAGGAGTAAAGAATGAAATTGGTGAATCTTTAGTGAAATACCATAATCGATTATTCACTTTTCGGACCGTAAACATAGTCCGTTAGATGTAAATAAGGTAAATGTTGAGGAGTTGACCATAATTGATTTTGAACTTTTTGCTGCCTAAACATAGTTAATTATATGTGAAGGAGCAACTTTTCTTCTATTCACTTTCTTTCGGAAAGAATTATTTAACAAGTTATACAAATGGATTACTTACCGCAACTGTAGTGTTTGGAGCGGGAAGTAATTAAGTTTGCAGCTTTGAAGTTGCCTTTTGCAGCGATCGCGGCAAATAAAATGAGTAACGGAAGCTAACACCCTATTTAAAACGTAAAGAGGTTGGGTCGTGAGGGGTAGCCACAGTTGTTGTAGGAAAAATGATATTATTAGTATATAAGAAAATTTGAGCCTCCCTTAACCACGATAAAGCTGTTCCAAGCAAGGAAAAAGAAAGGCACCATTTAGTATGAAGTTGAGGGAACGTGTAATCTATGCACAACGTCCACAAAAACAGTAAGCTAGGAAAGAAGTTCATGAAACAAGAAAGAAGTTGAAGAAGAAAGTAGTAGGTGCTGAAAAACAGGACTGCAGTGAACCGAACAAAGATGGTGCGTAACAAAACAAAAACCTATTTTATTACAACAAAAAGAAAGCCTACCTAACTTTTAGCTCGGGCCCAGACATGGTTGCCCTGAGTGGAAATTATGAATAATGGTTGTAACCGACCCATCACGTTGAATGATCGAGTGTGTGGAAGCGTGCCATAAAGAAGGGGAAGACCGCATAATGGACTCGACAACATGGGAGAAGACCCCAAAATGGACTCAACGACATGGGAGAAGACCCAAAAATGTACTGAACGAGATGGGGAAAGACTCTAATGGACTCGCCTGTTAACAAAAACCTAATCAATAGGTTAAAATTGTTAATCTCATGAACAAAGTTTATGCAAAGTAGAATTTCACTTGATATATACTTTTCACCAGCAGAACTATAGCTCCCCCTCAAGACGGAACCTCTTTACGTTTGTCATAGGAGGTTTGCTTCCCTTGTTTAATTTTTCCCGCCTCAAACACAAGAGTTCCGATAACTCATTTACCGCTATAACTTGTAAGATACTCATTTGCGATGAAAATTTCATTGAAAAAAACTTGTTTATTTTGATTTCATTAACAATATTAAGGCATCAAAAAGTGGGAAATAAGTGATGGTCAACTCGTGAACATTGACCTTATTGACATACAATGAACTATGTTTAGGGACCGAAAAGTGGAGGATCGACTATGGTATTTCCCTAAATATTGACCAATTGTATTATTGGCTCCTCGCTATTATGGTACATATTAATGAATGTAAATAATTGCAAAACATGTGAACAATACAGATATAGTTGATGTGATGAGTTTTACGTACTATGCCCAAAGTAAAAAGAGCGCAACGTTTTCCGACAGAAAGTGCATCTTGAAAAAATGTATTATTTACATGTAATGAAGTATGTTTAGGGACCGAAAACGTGAAACTTGACTATGGTGTTTTCCTTAACTCTGACCAATTGTATTATTTGCTCCTCTGTAGGGTTATTCATCAAATATAGACCAGAAACCATGTGTGTCTAGAAATAATCTTCATAAATCAGTAACTTTTTCTCTGAATAACTGTTGTGGGCCTCAAGATTATTCGTGAACAGTTGCTTTCTTGTTCTGTTATGTCGCTTTAAAGACAACATAGATTGTTGTAATGTATTTATTGTATTAGAAATGGAACATTTTAGAACAAAATTGCATCAATATCACACATGAATGAAAGAAGAATTTGGGTCCGAACATGTTTTTTGTTTGAATTTTGAATGCGAACAGAACTTACTAAAAACTGTGTATGGCGATATATACGTACGTGTTTAAAATTACCAAGTGTATTGTATGGGTCAAAGGTCCATTAAATTACTGAAGAATATATTTGTTACAGAAATATGTGAAATAAAATAATGTGTCCGTCTTAGGTGTATACAAGGTCGGTCTACCTTCGCAGACGATATACGTTTCAGTACTTATCCATAATCAGAAATCTTAGATGTAGGAAATGTATTGTAGTATAAAGAAGAAGTGACTCCTTAAATACATTGATATATCTCACAGGCTTTATATGGATGTATATATATTTAGAAATATAAAGATTGATATTGGTAGATCTCAGATATTATTATCTTTATATTGATATGTCTCACTGCAAACACCTTTGTTCACTATTGAGTACTGACATGGAATAGTAACTGAATATTGAACATGGAATACTTGTGAAGGTTTTAGCAGCAGGAAAGAAAGGTCTACAGCAACAGAACATGATATGGCAACACTACTCTATAGTTATGACGAAGGGTTGACGGTGGCACGCCAACAGTTAAACCGTCGCAATTTTACCAAAGTGCGTAACATTTCTGAAGTGAAAAAATATCAATTTGTAAGGGTCGTACAGGAAATGCGCATGCAACAGCTGGTAGCAGATTGCAGTTCCAAGAAATGAGTTTTTATCAGTAAAATAGGAGTTTTAGATGTAAGATGACTGGCACTGAGCAAGTTTGGATGCTTATGAAATGTGTTACGCGCCTATATTGAAAGTTGTTTGATAATCAGTTGAGTTTGATATTTGATGAATGACCTAAGTATGATAGAAATTGATGAATGTAAATATTTGCGAAACATTTGCACAATACATAAATAGTTCAAGTCATGAGTTGAACGTACCTGACCCAAAGTGAACAGACCGCTATAACTCGTTAAATGATGTTTTCCGACAGAAAGTGCATAGGAGTAGAATTGCTCATTTACATTGAACAAACTATGTTTAGGGACCGAAAAGTGGAGAATGGATTATGGTCTGTTCCTAAACATTTACCATTTGTATTCCTTGCTCCTCTGTATGATGATAAGAAATTATGAATGCAAATATTTGCAGAACATGTGCACAATACAGAAATAGTTGAAGTCATGAGTTGTACGTACTATATTCGAAATAAACATACCGCTATAACTCTTTAAAGAATGTTTTCCGACAGAAAGTATATATTAGAGAAATTGTTTATTGACATGTAAGGAACTATGTTTAGGGAGCAAAGAGTGGAAAATCGATTATGGTCATTTCCTAAACATAGACCGTAGATAATCAATATGTATAATATGGACTTTCTGTCGGAAAACATTGAATGAGTTATAGCGGTATGTTCTGTTAGGGTATAGTACATATAACTCATGACTTGAACTATTTCTGTATTGTGCAGATGTTCAGCCAACATTTTAATTCATAAATTGGTATCACTATAGAGAGGAGCAAATAATAGAATTGGTCTATGTTTAGGAACAGACCATGATCGATTTCGAAGTTTTCGGTCCCTAAACATATTTCCTTAAGTGTAGATGAACAATATTTATGAAATGCACTTTGTGTCGGAAAACATTATTTAACGAGTTATAGCAGTATGTTTACATTGGGTATACTGCGTTTGCGTACTTTGTAATGTATTCATTACCACCCCTGCGGAGCCTGTACCCACTTCTATGATCTTTTAGTTAATAGTAGAATAGACATTATCACCCAAGAATAACACATTACAGCAATATGTTCACTTTTCCCTTCAATGGCGAGCGTGGGAGAAAGAAGAGTCCATTGTAGTGTTGCTACGCGACGTTCGATAATATTCCTCTCCTAAACATTTACCATAGAATTGAGGAATTGTTACTGATATTTTGAAATATCGGACGCTGCCAAATGTATTGAAGAATAATTTCAAAATCTGACTTAATTGTTTGACTCTATGTACATACCTACCCTCTCTTTTCAAGGTGTTTAAGATTTGGAGTTTCAGATACTATTCATTACATTTCACAGCTATCTTGCTTATCAGCCTCTTTGTGTTTGCTTGTGAACTTTGAATTTGTTAATAAGTTCTTCATTCCATACTTTGGTGATTTTGCATCGAGTGAAATTTTTGGGATACACGGTATACATTTCCGTGATGCCTAATTATATACGGCTGCATCCTTCCTTCCTGAGTAACGTGTCAAATATTTGAAAAGAAATGAACATTATGAGAATTGTAAAGTATGTCTTATTATTTAATCTTGCACAAATGATCAAATGGAAATGTAATTTTTAAACCTCATTATCAAATTCGTACGATTTCATGTCTATTTTAGGTTTAGAATGAACTAAATTTCATGATATTATTTGAATTGTAATATCTGAATATAGAATATAGGTCCTAATTTGAACTCATTTATTTTAAAAATGAATAACTAACTAATTTGTACGGAAAATTGGAAGCGTTGGGTAGGAATAGATGTTTGACTTTTTGGTTCCTAAACATCGTTCATTATGTAAAATGTAAAATATTTCTTCTCTGCTTTTTCCGTCGCAAATGAGTATTTTACAAGTTATAGTGGTAACTTAGTTACGGCAACTCGAGTGTTTGAAGCAAGAAGTAATTCCTAGAGCGTGGCATATGGCAATACTGCAATGGAGTCTCCCTTCCAATGCGCGTCCATCAGACGAAACTAAAGCTACCGCTCTAACTTGTCAAATACTCATATGACTCAAAAATTGTATAGAAAAAAAACTGGTTGATTGAGATGTTATTAGCATGATTCAAGCAACCAAAATTAAGAAATGTATGACTACCTTTTTATTAAAGCGCATTCATCATCTAAGTTTTAACAAAACCTAACGCTATAACCCATTAAGTAATCATTTCCGACAGAAAGTCCATACAGAAAAACTTGCTTGTTTGACCGTAATGAAATAGGTTTTGGGACCGAAAACTGGAAAATCGATTACTACCAAAAGCTACTAATTTACCAACTCTTGAATTCCATTTCTCATAATGCTTAGCATCTCAATATATGTTTAGCAACATCATTTTTCAAGTTTCCTCTCCCAGGGGGACAATGAGAGGGCCCGAGCTGAAGGATAGGTAGGGTTTTTTGTTCTCAAAATAACGTAGGTTTTTGTTTTGGTAGCGACCGCCTTTTTTTCGTTTACTGCTGTCCTGTTCTTGCAACACCTAGTACTTTCTTCTTCAACTTTGATCTTGTTTCATCAACTTTTTTCTTATCTCACTGTTTCTATGCCCTTTTTGCATAGATTTAACGTTCCCTGAACTCCATACAAAATCGTGCCTTCTTCCTTCCTCTCTTTTGATCTCATTTGTTGAGGATAGGGAGGCTTCAAATAACTAATAATGTATAATCTTGAAAGTGACGTACTGTCTCATTTGAATTCTTTGCTGAAATATAATCTCAATTTCAGAACTTGCAAGCTCAACTCTGACTACTGGTGTACGTCATCCCTGCCTGGGCTACACGTGTCCCTTGGAATGATGCTTGTCATGCATGAAGCCGTAGCTAGGTGCGCTGCTTCGTTGTGTGCTGCAAATGGGGTAATTACCCTCCTTTGTTGATGTGCTGGTGTTCTAAAAGCCAATGACCCAACCGTGAGTGTGTATCCTCAAACCTGTGTCATTTCTTATCTTGCATCCATATTCATTGTGTTCAACAATATAGGTATTGAAAGTTCAGTGTGTAAAATAAGCACCTTCAAACGTGGCCAAAGCAAGTATTGGTGACTTGCTTGATGCAATATTCCACCTCATGAAATTTGGATATCTATTCACCTGTCTTTTCATGCTTCAAGATTTCCATTATGATGTTTAATTTATCCCACAAAATAAATTTTGGAATCTGTGCGTAATACTATTTAATTGAGTAACTGATTTAACTTTGCTCGGTATACAGGCAAGAACCATCAATACAATTGATTTACACACTTTAATTGATGGCTTACACTTTTCTTAGAATTGACCTCAAGTGCATTATTGCCTAAATGTAGAAACGAATTGTTATTATAAATGGAAGGTATTTTCCATTGAGTGCATTTATTCAACAAGTAGTTATAAATCTAGAATAACATACCTTTTACCAATGCCTACACCATTGTCTTTTTTGAGATGTATCTTCAATGAATTCTAACTCATAGTTCATTTCATTCAAAACAGTTCCTTTCTCATATGCAGATATCAGTTATATTTTTATGTCTCAGATGCACTCATCTGAACAATGCCTCCAAAATCCCAACAAGTCACTGATAAGACAATATATTGACAATTTTCCATTCAAACACTTTTGGCCTACTCTGTTTGATCTTGTTTCATCAACTTCTTTCTTATGTCACTGTTTCTATGCCCTTTTTGCATAGATTTAACGTTCCCTGAACTCCATACAAAATCGTGCCTTCTTCCTTCCTCTCTTTTGATCTCATTTGTTGAGGATAGGGAGGCTTCAAATAACTAATAATGTATAATCTTGAAAGTGACTACTGTCTCATTTTAATTCTTTGCTGAAATATAATCTCAATTTCAGAACTTGCAAGCTCAACTCTGAGTACTGGTCTACGTCATCCCTGCCTGGGCTACACGTGTCCCCTGTCATGATGCTCGTCATCCATGAAGCCCTTGCTAGCTGCGCTGCTTCGTTGTGTGCTCCAAATGGGGTAATTACCCTCCTTTGTTCATCTGCTGGTGTTCTAAAAGCCAATGACCCAACCGTGAGTCTGTATCCTCCAACCTGTGTCATTTCTTATCTTGCATCCATATTCATTGTGTTCAACAATATAGGTATTGAAAGTTCAGTGTGTAAAATAAGCACCTTCAAACGTGGCCAAAGCAAGTATTGGTGACTTGCTTGATGCAATATTCCACCTCATGAAATTTGGATATCTATTCACCTGTCTTTTCATGCTTCAAGATTTCCTTTATGATGTTTAATTTATCCCACAAAATAAATTTCGGAATCTTTGCCTAATACTATGTAATTGAGTAAGTGATTTAACTTTGCTCGGTATACAGGCAAGAACCATCAATACATTTGATTTACACACTTTCATTGATGGCTTACACTTTTCTTAGAATTGACCTCAAGTGCATTATTGCCTAAATGTCGAAACGTATTGTAATTATAAATGGAAGGTATTTTCCATTGAGTGCATTTATTCAACAAGTAGTTATAAATCTAGAATAACATACCTTTCACCAATGCCTACACCATTGTCTTTTTTGAGATGTATCTTCAATGAATTCTAACTCATAGTTCATTTCATTCGAAACAGTTCCTTTCTCATATGCAGATATGAGTTATATTGTTATGTCTCAGATGCACTCATGTGAACAATTGCCTCCAAAATCCCAACAAGTGACTGATAAGACAATATATTGACAATTTTCCATTCAAACACTTTTGGGCTACTCTGCTTGCTGATGGTGATCAAAACTCCTGCTACACAGGAATGATGCACCTACAAAGTATGATATTCCACACTTTGATATTTACTGCACGACATATATTAATCATATGTCACTGATACATTTTGTTGTTTTCTCCGCACCAAGGTAAACCGTAATTTGACTGGAAATAATGAATGTATACATTGACCCATATTCCTAACATTTCTCCAGTACTTTTCTGCTCTCCATAAATAACTGGTGTTCTTGAAAGAAATGCTTCCAAAACTAGAAATCTAATAATAACGAAACTAATCTCATTATGCCTGTCCCAAAAGACCATTATGTGTGTGAAGGCAATTTCTCCAAGTTGAAATTCAGGTATCATTCATTGAAAAGAATAACTTGGGCATGGCTGTTGCCAGTGATTGTTTGAATAGTTGCATTTGTTTTTAAATGATGAAGAGTTGTTGGTATTTAAATGGAATGGTTAATT
The DNA here is from genome assembly GCA_030386875.1 of Morinoia aosen. NCBI lineage: Eukaryota > Metazoa > Arthropoda > Malacostraca > Amphipoda > Talitridae > Morinoia > Morinoia aosen. Next base: position 54,428,883 of record CM059575.1, on the reverse strand, counting down.
GATGTCGTAGTAGTGTAGAAGAGAATTATAGAATATGAGAGAAAGTAAGGAAACGCCTGTTGCAGGAGCTGTGGAGAGGGGACGACGGAATTCGTGTGAGCGGCTGTTCGTGTAAAGGAGCTCTCCATAATTGCCGGTGGGTTTCACAATTGTTTAATGTTGACAGTTCATATTTGCCTATTAGGTCAAATAAGGTATGAAAAATCTAGTTGAGAATGTCCAAAAAGTGGAAGAAATATTATTGTTCTTCAGAGTCTTGAATGAAATGTATAGTTTATGGAGAGAATGATGCATTTAATAATGTAATTGCTTTATTTCGTGGTAACATAATACATAATCAATGAATATTTTAGGCCTTACAATCACTGAATGAAGATTTGATTTCAGTATGTTGATGATGAAGAATATCATGTTTATGTAAGCTTGTTTTAATATTATTGTGCAATGGAAGAAATGTATTCCATGTAATGTAAATTTGTCACAAGAAGCATTGCATGAGTTCTTGAAGAAATAGAGTTTAATGGTTGGTGAATGGATTTAAGCTTCTGGCAGGAGAACTAACATTGTATTCATGGGCTTTGGATGTATGAGGAAAAGATGAAGTTTATCCAGGTAAATATATGATAATAGAGGAAAAATTCATTTGTTTGAGTTCTTTAAAATATTTACTTACCAATATTTCGTCTTGCCGTGAACAGTGGAGGCATTAGAGAGTACGCAATAAGTGTAGGTTGTTCATGTTGGTCGGAATGATGTTTTGGGAATTTGTACAGTGTTATATTTCACTGAATAATCTAAGCTAACCTAACATAACGTATTGAAACCCAACATAACCTATTGAAACCCAACATAACGTAGTGTAACTCAACGTAATGTTGCATTTCTGGATACAGAGGGTGAATTTTGTTTAAGATTTCGAGTTGCAATGAAATAGTTATGTGATGTTTCATTGTTGTGATGAAATGGAGGAGCGACATTGGAATATTATTGATGACACAAATTTTCTGCGAAATGTAATGAGAGTTTGACAATAGTTTGATTGCATATCTTGGGTATTTGATGTTAACGTAAATGATGTTGGTTTCGCAGCCACACGGAAGGTGGATACAATTATTGTATGAACAGGGTTATTGTTTGAGGGGATGGTGTGTGAGTAGGCCTCTGTTCAACGCGGTGGAATACATTCATGTCCTTGATTTGAGTAGGATATCATGGTAATGCCGTTTTTTGAGCTATCACTATTGTATTTATGAGAACTAGCACTCCGAGTGAGACAATGTGTGAGGTCCCGAGCTGATAGTTTGGAAGGCCTTATTTTAGCTGAAATGAAATGTTGTCTTTATGTTAAGGACCACCTCTTTTCGGTTGATTGCTGTCCTGTTTATCGCTACGTACTGTAAATATGTTATTTTTATTTTTTGTCCATAATTGTCTTTTCAATTAATGGGAAGTAAGGTCGTTCCGCCTAGATTCTGCGTAGCTTTATTTTGCATAGTAAATGGTGTTGTTCTCTTTATATGGTGGAAAGGTTTTTTCTGACGGTTCTTGAGGTTTGAAGTAACATATAATGTAATCTGACATAGTAATTCGGTTATTATTTGTATTTTCGTCGGTTAGAAATGCATAAAATGGTGGTCTGTGTATTTGTTGCGCCGATGTCTTTCTTCCGTGTGCGTTTGTGGGGGCTAACGTCGTCTGAGGGTGAAGGCTGCGCCTTCGCTTATGAAGTGATGTGGGTTAATGGTAGGTAAGGTGATTTCGAAATGTATTTCTTATGGTTTGCTGCAAGAGCACATTTGAAGAGTCATATACCTACCGTTGTAAAATCCACGCAGAAAAGTTGATAGGGAGCAAAGTTGCGATTCGTGGCGACAGTTATGATTTATGTGTTACCTTTGTTTTGTAAAGATTTGCGGAGTTTGTTGTCTCTGGGTGAATATGTGATGTCCTAACGTGAAGTTTTGGTAGGTCCTTTTCTGTTTTGATATATTAAACGTCTTTGTTTGGTTACGGAGCACTATTATTTTGTTGACTTATTTTTTTTTTTTTTTTGTTCTTAAGCACTTATGAATTTGTCCTAGTGTACTTGTTATTCTCAAGTTCTTTATTAGACATGACGTGTGTGTGCACGTTGGGCATAGATTCATGGTTTTCGCATGTTTATTTTCAATGGTGGTGAATTATTTTGTGTGTTTGGAACGTTTCATTGAAGTAAAGAAGTCTTGTAGTAACATGAAGTGAAGCTGGTGAGTTTTCTTTCTGACGTTCAAGGAGGAAAATGTGAGGGCCCGAGCTTATAGTTAGGTTTAAATGCTATATTTTTAAATAGTTGAAATGGCATCACTCTGTTTGTTGAGTTTTTTATGGAATGTTTTTGGTAATGATGAGATGTTGAATATGTCTAAGCGTATGTACATTTGTAAAGCATTGAAAGTACATGCACTTGGATATTGAAGAAGTATGTCATGAGTGTAATGTGTTGTGATCATTTTGGAATGAAGCGTTTGGAAAGTGGTCTTGGAGTCGTTCAAGGATGTTCATTTGGGACTGTATTGATAAAGGAAGGAGAGAAGGAAATCATTCGCTGACAGGTGTTTACGAGTGTAGTTTTTGGTGATGCAGGCATTCCATATTAGGCCGTGCTGCCTCTTGCAGGGCGTAGCCCTTCAAGAGGCCTGCACGGCCGCTTGCATTGAAATCACGATTCTATTGATCTAGTCGGTGCTGCCGTGCACGCCTCCTGTCATGAGCTTCATGTGTGCTGATAATAGTGAGGACGTCATTGAAATGGACTGCGTCATGAAGATTGTGTTGTGATAGTGTTTGGGGTTTAAATGCTGTTCTTGGGTAAGATGTTGGATTTCCGAGTTACTTGGAGGATTGTGAAGTGATAGTTGCTTTGTCCGTGTTGTTGGTGAGAAAGCGTTGTGTCGTTATAATGAATAAAGGTAGAAAGTGTAACTTGTGGTACGTAAGTTGATGGGTGAATGATTTCCTTTCCTTTTGAATTGGTATGTCGTGTAGTTAGCGTGAGTACAGAGCATTTTGAGTTAAAGTAATGAAATATCAAGATCATTGCAATGGAGATGCGAAGGCTTTCTATGGTAGGGTTTCTATTTGATGGAAGTAACATGCGGGGTGGTAAAAGGTATAAATTTTCGTTGATTATTCTTGATGATCTAAGAATGTGAAGGCAGATGTAGTGTAGAAGCAAGTGTTTTGGGAAGTAAATGAAGTGGATTTAAGATTAATGGTGATTAAAGCTCTAGATGTTATATTGGATGGTTATCGTGCGGGAAGGATAGGTTTGTAAAGTAGTACTAGTGAGTCATACACGTAGTTTGTGTGTAGCATCTAAATATTTGTCTTTGAGAGAGAACATGTTGTGATGAACAACTGTTGGCGTGAATGCTTGTGAGTATGATCGACTGTTGTCGAGAGAGAGAGAGAGAGGGAGGCGGCAAAGTGAAAGTCATGAATTATTTGTTGCGATTGTACTGGGCGTTTTGATGGCGTTTGTTTGTTTTGGTGTATCATGTTGAAATGGAAGCATTGTATTTGTCTCCACTGTAGGTATGTTGATATTAGTATATGACGTCATTTTCATGTATCACGTCTCGACAGGTGTGTTTTTCAGAAGCTAGGTGCGACGTGCAATATTAAGAAGAAAGGAATTAGAGGGAACTGTTAGGAATTCATAATCTTATAGAATGAATGGGTTTTCAAGTGTATGTTGTTCTGAGTGTTGTTGTACACTTATGAAGGAATGTTTAGTTCAATATATAAGAGTTGTAGATAGTGTGCGTGTGGATGTTGTTCAGTTGGAATAGTAATAAAATGGAATAGTTATAGTTCAGTGGGTGTGTGGAAGGATGATGGTCGGAATCTGAGGAGATATTATGTTAAGGAAAATGAGACAAGAGTGTGGTGGTTTTATGTTATGCGAGCGTTGAGTTATCTTTTGATTGTGGGCGTTGTACTGACTTGAGTGTGAGATGAGATGAAGATGTGTGTCATGGACGAGAATTTGAATGGGAGATAGGAGTGACTTGGAGATAGAAAATGAAATTGTGATGACTCCAGATGTATTTGTGTGGTGGAATAGAATTTGATGACATGTACCTTATTTCAATGAAGAATTTGTGAGGAGACAGTGGTTAGGAAATTGTTATGGATTTATTATATTTTGAAGAGAAGAATGCGGTACTAGGTGGTTGTTAGTTTGTATATAGTTCGCTTGTGTTATGAAGCATGGTGGGAGATATTCTCACGTTAAGAACTGGGATGTTTTGAGACTTACGTGTTGCCTACCCGCTGTCCACTGAAAGTCTTCCACTAATTTATGTGTACAGTGTTTTAGGTCGTACTGGTTGTTTGTTTGTTCAGGGTATGGTGTGTTAGAACGGTTGTATAGATATGAAATGTAATTTGTTTGATGATGGTAATCATTGGTTTTTCTATAGAGTGTGGAACTTTGTAAAGCTCAACGGAAATGGAGTCTCAAATAAAACTTGAGGTTGTTGAAGTGAGTGTTTTTCAAAGTAGGGAGGCGTGGCTATCCCATGGGGAGGAATGAAGTTAGATAAGTTTATTTATGTACATGATTTTTGGTAGTTATGCCGTTGGGACTGTTTTTCTTTGTCCAGTTTTTTAAGTTTGTTTACTTCCTACATTTTACGTTCGTACTAGCTGGTTAGAATAGGGGTTTCTTTATAGATGATGTACGGTTGACTCTGCTATTTGGACTGGTGCCTCGTGCGACATAAAGATACGTATGTTGAGGTGTAGATAGATTTTTGATAGGTTTTTGTTGCTTGAGTTAGAGGTACATAAGTTGTATGGTTGTTGTTTAGACTGTGGTATTTTGCCTTTCTTTTAAACGTATGGTTTCTGTGGCTCGATGAGTTTGTTTGAGAATATCTTCTGTGGATGGATATAAACTTTGTTAGTGCGGTCCGAGAGACGGGGAATGCAAATGATGATAAGTTAGGGAATCACAATTGTCTGTGTTTGATGTGAGGTCTGGAGGTGATAGCGTGATAGATCGTTCTGCAGCATAGGGTTGAACTATTCTTTTCTAAGCAGAATATCTTTATTTTGTGGATTGTTTGTTAATTTATGAATATGGAGTAGCTTTTTCGTCTTATATTGTTATAGACACTCGGTTTGTAAGGGATTGTTTTAATGTGCGGAAACGCTAGATGTGCATATGTGATGTTGCATCACTTTCTTAATTCCTTCTCAATTACGTTTTGGCAATTTTGGTGTACTTATGTCTGCTTCAAGGAACTTAATGAATTGATGACCGTGAGGAAATGCGTACCTTCGGTGCGAAATACTTAGATAAGTGATGGGATAGCAAGCCAATGTTACTAGAAGTAGTACAAATATGTGCTGTTTGTTCTCGACTTCTCCTAACTTCATAAGTTTTGCCCGGCAAATGAAGTCTGAAAGTTTTCGTTGTATTATTCTTATTTTTAGATTTGACTATTTGTTTTGTGCGTGGGTGCGTTGTGCGAGACCATGCCATGTGCATTGATTGACGTTTTGTTGTGAAGCGCTATCAAATCAATGCTAAAACTACTACTACTACTACTGACGTTTTGTTGGTAGGCTTTGTAAAAGTAATTTTGCTTCCAGGTTTATTGTTATGAACTCCATTGAGGAACTCTATCATTGTATCTGTGGAAGTTTCCGCTCCCAGGGTGATGATGTGAGGTACCTAGTTACATTTTAGGTATGCCTTATTTGAATGGAATGGAAGATGTTTCTTTATTGTGTTTCGAACTATGGTTTTGTCGGTTAATTGCTTTATGAGCATTTGTTATCTTCTATGAAACTGTTAGTTTTTTGTGAACTTCTATGTCGAGTTACTGTTTTTGTGCACTTTGTGTAAAGATGTAACGTTCACATTTCTTCATTGTAAATGCTGCTTTCATCATTATTATTTGGAACCCTCTGTATCGGTTAGGGAGGCTGAGCCTTTGTCTGATGTACATCAGTGAGGCTAAATTGTGTTTGTAATTAAGGAATTTATTTAGGAATGATTTAGAAATGAATGTATAATATCGTGAATAACAATTCGTGTACACGTAATGATTATAATATTGAAAGTCTGACGTGATATTCATGATAATTGTGTGCAGATGGGTATTTAGGGGAGCAGTTTCGTGTTGAACCATTAATATTGACACAAGTCTGAGTTAGAATAAGTAGATTTGGGTTTGTACGAAGTGACTTTATAGAAAGTGTTGAGTAATATTGAGTCATTTCTTAACTTTGTAGATTTGCACGGGAATGAACTCAGGAAGAGGTATTCATGTAATTTCACTTGAATTTGTAATATACAGGGTCTTACGTGATTCGATGCACTGATTTGAACTATATGCATAATTACGTCGAGTAAAACGTTCTTGTCAAGTGACAAAAATCTCAAAACTTGTTCGTTTTCGGGAAATAATGACTTGACATTATTTGGAAATCCCTTAGGAATAGGTTTAACATTCATGCTGGGATCAAAATGCGGAGGCTGTCGGTGCGTGGTTGTAGACATTCCTATAGGAATATTGAATTGTTTGAATTAATGATATGTGGAAAATGTATTCACTCAGGTCGATACAACCATTGTGTGTATGGGATTAGGGCTTCCAGGGGCAGAATGTAAGACCCTGACGTCATAGTTAGGTAAGCCTCATTTGTTGAAATGAAATTGTAGGTGTTATGTTAATGAACATTTTGTTTTCGGTTCACTGGTGTTGTGTGCTTCATTACCTAAGACTCTCTTCTTAAACTTGGATCTTGTTTCACGAACTTCTTTCTGAACAAACTGTTTGTATGCTCTTTGTGCATAGATTCCGCGTTACCTGAACTCAATACTAAATGGTGACTCTCTTCTTCCTCTTTTTCGATCGCATTTGTTGCGGGTAGGGAAGCTTAAACAAACTGGTAATATAATATCAGAAACGAATGAGTTTTCATGTGTTTTGTCGGTGTTGCAAACCGTCTTAAGAATGTTTTTTGTTGCACGTCGGTGTTGTAGAGTGTTATATAATATTCGTCAGGGTGATTTGACTGCAATAACCAAAGGTTGAAACGACGTCAAATGTATGTATACGAGAGTGATGTAACAGTTAGAATGTTTCCTTGTCCCCTTGAACGGTAATGTTGAAACAGTAGGTATGTTTTTAGAAGGAAATGCATTATGGGGAATGTTTCATGGTCGTAGTAGATAGATATTGCATAGGATGTAAGGAACGTGAATGCACGGATGTTTAAGGGAAGAGTGTATGTTAAATAAGTAAACGGGCGTGTTCAGATGTTTATCTTGATTAAATTTGCACTTGGCTTGTTGGAAAGTCGATGCTGAAGTAAAGAAATGCAAATTTGGGTAATTGAAGATATTGTAAATGTCATGGAATGCAAATGTAGTGTAAATGAAGTAGAAATGTGTATGCACAAGTGGAGGTTTAGACTTAAATATTTGTCGTACGAGTGTGTTGAGGGATCATAGTTGTAAGTGGTTATTTTATTGGGGTTTTTCTTTGGAAATGTAAGTGCGATTTGTCGTTTCGTTTGAAAGTTTTTGTTGTGGCTATTATTCACGTGCAAAATAGGATGGTAAACAGTGTAGAGCATATCCACGCTCTAGTGGTTTTTGTAGGATATTTATTATTCGTTTCTGTATAATATAGTGGTATTGATGATTTCAGACATGCTGTCGAAGACGTCGTGCGTTAGCTGCCGAGAGGAGGGAGTCAACTCGTTCGCGTGTGCGATGGAAGGTCGTTTCTTCGGTATGACAACGTGACAGCTGACAGCGTGACGGTAGTGATAACGTGACGGCTGAGCCACTTCAGTGCGCCGGGAGGTGCGGCGCGACGTGCGAGTTGCCTGTAGCTTTGGGGGAATTTGAAATAGCTTTGAAAGAATGTCATTTATTTGTAAAACGCATGTAGGATTAAAATTTTGAATGAGGCTCATGCTATTGAACTTGGTAGAAGGTAACATTTAATGAATTGTGGGCGAATGAACGATCATATTGATAGGGTTTTTAACATGTTCGACCTTAGGTTAATTCGGGATTTGATATTCAAATTTCATTCTCTCACGACTCTGTTAAGAATATTGATAAGACACTTGCAGTCGCGCTTCATATTAAGGATTTAGGTGATTGGAAGTTTTGATTTCGGTGAAGGTATTGCATTTTGTGTAGGATAGGTGAAATTACTTAGGATGAATTGATGAGAAAGAAGGGATGGATGGTAAGTTAAATGGAGTAAAATAAGAGTGTTCAAAAATTAAACCAGAAAATAGGGTACATTGGGTTATGAAGTCAGGTGATAGTAAAATAGGTTATCTTAGGTTAGATTAGACTAGGTTGGGTTAGATTAGTTCAGGTTGGGTTGAGTTTGTTATTTTCGTGTGAGTTAGTTGGGGGAGTGATTGGTAAACTAATTCGTTGGATTGTGAGTGGTGTAGTCAATTCGTAGGAGAAGTTTCCATTTTATGAGGTTTGTTGAGGATGTGTTATTGATAAAAATAGGTCTGTGAAATGATTTTTGACCTGTAAATATGTTGTCAGGTCAATTTTATGCTTGGTATTTGTTAATGGTGTCGAAAAATGAATTGATGTTGGTGTTTGAAAGTTCAACATTGAATTTGAATTGAAAGACATTGCACATATCGTTGTGTGATTTGAGACGATGGTGTATCTGATTGTGTTGGCCAATTGTGGTTATTTTTTTAAGTGTGCTCTACATGTGTATGTGTATATGTGTGTCTGTGTGTGTGGGAGTGTGTGTAGAGTGTGAGCGTCTGGGTATTGAGGTGTGTGTGTGTGTGTGGGTGTGTGTGTTGTCCGCCCCCGGTCTATGCTGGTTTCTGTGCGCCCGGCGGACCCCTCTGCGACATTCCGGTGAAAAACCAAGACCCATACGCGCACCGATTCGAAGAAGGATGAACACCACTTACCCTAGGGGCCGCGCTGGCGTTCACCGAAATGGTGTTATACCCCGACGTGTCGTCCATGAATAGGGTAGCCCCTCGAACGCGTCGTCGCAGCGCCTTCAAATTTGGCAGGCACATAAAAGGCCTTTTGGACACGAACCTAAGCTTTTTTCTCGTAGATCGGGCGAGAACTTTTCCTTTAATGGCCGTTCAAAGGTCAAAAATCGACCAAAATGGGTCATTTTCAAACTGCTGCCAAACACCCATAGAATGCCTCTAGGCGGCTATAATTTCAGCGTGTGGTAGACGAAACAATGGAGCATGCGCCAACGTTGCCATTTTGCGATCCGTTCGTAAAAAGTATCCCTCTTTGCCCCTCAAAGTTGACGAAAAATTTTTAGGGTAATTTTGACGAAATTTGGAGACTTTTTTTGAGAAAACCACGCACTTTTAAACTTTCAAACTTTGATAGCTCGTACATTTCCAAAAGTTCTACGCCTCATGAAATCAACGGCTCTCGAAACGATCAAGTTTCCACACAACTTCGGGTAAAAGTTTTCCTAAAAATATTTGGACAATTTTGGTGAGGCGGGAGTTTTGTCCTGAGTTCGACGGCAATACCTGTGGCTTTCAAACTTTGTAGTCTCGTTCAGAAAGCTTTGTAATATACCCAGCGAGTTTTACAGAGTGCCAGCTATGAAAACTTGAGTGGTGCGCAACTTTAAAGTTCAAGTAAAAAAACGCGTTTTTTATAAGGTCATTTTCGAACGCCAGTTGTGACGTTGTTTGATTGATTGGTGACTTGAAAATTTGATACGACCTAGTTTTAACCTTTTTCTCAAAGTTATCAAGTTTACAGTTCATCATGAGCAAAACTTTTCCCAAAAAATGGTTCCAAACACAACCCCCAACACCCCCAAAAAACGTTCCGAACAAGTTTTTGGAAAATGGGGGTGACCTACGATAAACTTCATTTAACATTTTCTGCTCGGTTTTTTGTCGTGCATTCAAAAGTTTTTGGGCAGGTTGAATTTCGGCTTCGTTTGAGCGTGAGAGATTATTTTCACTTTTCCAGGCCATTTTTGCCTTTCCTTCGCCCCTGAAGCCCTCTTACTCACCTTCGAGGGAGCTGAAAATCACTTGAAAGATGCGTCTTGAGGAGATCTTTATATTGATACTCGTGTCTCAAAGTTGTAGGCCTTCAACTTTTTGTTTAAATTGGAAAAAACCTCAAACCTTAGGGAAGAATCGCGAAAATTTGCCAATCTAGCGCAAAAACTGGATACCAATCCACCTTGTATTGAAGTCTCCAAAATGCGAATTTTTTTTAATGACTGAATTTGGGGCCTGAAATGGAACTTTATTGAGTTTAAAGGTTTTATATAGATGCCCATTTTCATGAACTTTATGCTGTGATGTTTTCGATTGCAAAACATTGTATTTAAATGAATTGTTCAAGTTGAAAGTTTTTCCTGATTTTTTTGTCATTCTAGGCGGTTTTGCGTACTTTTAAGAGTTGAACTGTGTTCTTAGAGTTGAAATAAAATTATTAGGACTCGCGAGTCAACTTCGTAAGTGTCTTATTTCACCTTGAAATTCTTATAAATTTTTTACATGACGCGAAATTCATTAATTTATAGTGTTCATATTCGTTTCACAGGAAATTTTATAGAGAACAAATGTGTTTAAAATAGGCGATTTACCTTATGGTAGGATTATTTCACTTCCAACATGTCATGGTATGGAAAAAAAATTTCGGATCTACGATCAATTTTTCTCCAAGTCCCGAAAATTTTGACGCATCTCTATTTCCATTTGCATGACCTCATTGAGGTTCAGAATTTGAGGCTCAAATCTTCTGCTGCTTGTAGAAGTTGTAATGTGAAAGATGTTACAACTACAAAGATGTTACAACTAATGTTGAAGTGTGTCCGCATCATCGTAATAAGTAAGTAAAGGACCTCATATATAACTGATATTTTGAATGGATTTGTTAACCCTAAAAAAATTGTCTTTCTAATTAATAGAAAATTATTGAAATGGGATACTTGTTGATTATATGTCATTGGTAAAAGAGAATAACATGCTTCTGTGACACTGCAGTCATTTCGGACGGTGACGTGTTACATGAGGTTTTCATGAAATAGATACAAAAACATTACACAAGTTTTTAAAAGTGGAAAGTGTCACGTTTCTTTAATGAAACGAAACTTGAAAAGAAGTTTTTAATATTGTCTAATGAAAATGAACATGATACGCAAATTTCAAAAGATGAGAACTCGCCAAATTTCGTAATACAAAGAGAAATTATACATTTCGTAGGTTTATTACTTTCTCAAAGGTTTATTCGATGGTCCAATTACTCCTCAAAGACGCGGACTGCCGTGGCCCTGATGGTATGGATACCAAGCAAGATGGATACTTAATAGTTATTATTTGTTGATATAAGTCGTTACTATTAATGTATAACTGATTTATGTATGTCAAGCTTCGTTGTTACTTGAATCTTTGCCTTAAATACTTAAATATTGTGTGACGTAGGAACAGCATTTTTGACTTGAGTTACCCCTCGAAGCCGTGCCTAATCAGGAGGTATGTTCAGTCATTTTGAGACACTCTAAAACTTTGCTAGTTACTTGAAAAAGTAAACGAAAGCTTTGTTCAGAGTTCCACATGTCGGTGAGTTTTTGAGAAACATTTGTGGTACTAAATGGAAGTATTATCGGCTCATGAGTCAGATATACCTCTGTATGAGAATTCAAGATATGAAAGAACTCGCATTTTAACATAGAAAATGGTGCTAAGTTGTTTAGGCGGTGTAAACCAGTGAAGCTATTGAATATGATGGAAGGATCGATTCTATTATGTTTTTCGGGAGTTAAATTGAACATTTACGGGTGAAATATCGAACATGAATTCATTAAGAAATTATAGGAATGGGTCATTCCACTTATTTCGATGCCGAAATTTGAATGAATCTTTAATGGGAACTCACTTTATGTATGTCAAGCTTCGTTTTTGCTTCAATGTTGTCTTTAAAGATGACAATATTGAGTAAATGCATAACAGAATTTCTTACTTGAGTTACCCCTCAAAGCTCTCCCTTGAGCTGTGCATGTTTTCAGTTAGTTTGGGATACACAATGTCTCTTCTTGAAACGAAAATTTAAATTTGATGTTCGCCAAATCTGAAATTTCGCATAGATCATGGTTGTAGTTTGCACGAAGCGTGCGGTCTGATGTAGGGAGACGATAGCACTTTTTTCGTGTGGAGAAAGTGATATTGAGTTATGTTGATAGGTAATGGGTTTGCTTTCATTGTAAATGATGATGCATTGGTGAACGCGGTTATCAATGGAGTGTAGTTTGAATTAGGCATATCATTTGTTGTGCATTGCAGGTAGATGTTCGGAATTTGGATACAATGTACATATGTATGTCTGTTTATGCTGACATTTTGAGAACTGACCTATCGATATTTTAGGGTGAATGAGTAATTTTCGAAATTTCTATGCATGTTTCAATTTACGATTAAGGGTACTTTGAAATGAGCTAGAGAATTCATTTTGGGCTCATATGAAGCGGAATGAAAAGCAGGGTGTCAATGTTGGTGAATAAATTATGTGTATTCATGATTGTTAGATATATAGGGAAATGAGTTTAGTTAAATGTTTTGTCCGTTATTTCGTCAGTGGAACGTGTTGTGAACTATTTTTGAGGCAATTTCGGACATTTCGACTTGTGCAATGACCAAGCGTGTTGATAATTTAGGAAGAGTTTGAGAAAAGTTGAGGGATATTAAAATGCTATTTCCAATGCAAAATCGCAAGGAAGATAAAATCGCTGCAGATAATACTTTCATAACCATACAGACTGATGCCTTCAAGCCCGTTAGTAAACTGTAGGGGGTAACTACACTGAAACTGGGAAGGAATGAGACAGAAATGACATTTTTCAGAGTTTCAAAGTGATTCGAAGGTGAATGCAGTGCCCTTCGAGTATGACTAATATAAGAGCTGCAATTTTGCCGCTCAACGAGGTGCGTAGCACTCGTTGAGTGGCTCGAGAATTCAGATTTAATGTTTTCAAGCCTTGAATTTGATCGCGCGACGGCGCGTTCCCTCATTGTGAACCCAATGAAGATGAACAGGTGTCGATGTTGTTTTATTAAACGAGAATTATCTTTCGTTTTGATGTGGCATTGCGATGGCATTTTTATTTTGTGATGATTTTTATGTTATTGAGGATGAATGATTGTTTTGTTGTACACTGGAGCAGGATTGGATGATTTAAGGGCTCTGCATGAATAAGTGAGACGCCATCTGATGTATGTAAATATAACGCTCATTCGCATCATTTATTCGTTGAAAGAAAGATATTCAGTATTGGGTTTTTGAGCTTCATTTCAGGAATTATTGATAGTAATTGGATGTGTCAAAAAGTTGGTGAATATTTTGCGTTTTTTGTGGATTATTTTAAATGAATTTTCAGAACGAAAAGATATTGCTCCCATACGAAAGGGAGTAATCAATTTTGAAATGAGAAGTGGCTATTTTTGTGGGTTTCGGGAAGACTAATTTTCGTGCGTCTGGGTTTGGGGGAATTTTGAATAGCTTTGGTAGAATTTCGTTATTTTTTGAACCGCATGTATAAGTAAAATTTGGAATGAGGCTCATGTAATGTAAATTAGTTATAGGTAACATGTAATGTGTTCTGGTGGGATGAACGATCATATTGATATTCTTGTAAGCATTTTTGACCTTAGGTGAATTCGCAATTTAATTTGAAAATGTCATTCTCCCACGACTCTGTAAATAATATTGTTAAGAAAGTTTGAGTCCCGCTTCATATAAGGGATTTCTGTAATTTTAAGTTTTGATATAGAGGAAGCTATATAATTTTGAGTAGGAAAGGTTGAATGACTTTGTGTAAATTGATGAGAAATAAGGATGGACGGTAAGTTAAATGGAATACAATGAGAGTGGTGAAAAATGCAACCAAAAAATTGGATACATGAGGTTATAAAGTCAGGTGAGGATAAAATTGCTTATGCTATGTTTGATTAGACTAGGTTGGGTTAGATTACTTGAGGTTGGGTTGAGTTGGTTATATTATTTTGGGTTTGGTCCGGAAGTGATTGGTGAACTTATTGGTTGAATTGTGATTGGTGTAGTCATTTTAACAGAGAAGATCTGATTGATTTGTTGAGGTTGTGTTACTCATGAAAAATGTTAGTTACCCCTCAAAGCTCTTCTCCTGCAGCGCATATTTTCAGTTATTGGGATATACACCGTGAAAGTTCCCCGATAGAAAACAAATTTGAAAATTCAGTGTGTAACCGATGTCTTTTAGATCAGTGTGAAAATTTGAGAGATCACGGTCTGTGAAATGATTTTTAAACTGTAAATATGGGATTAGGTTACGTATTTATTTGGTATTTGTGAATGGTGTGGGGAAATAAATTGATTTTGGTGTTTTAAAGGTAAACGTAGAACTTCGAGGGGAATTCATTGTACACATCGGTTTGTGATTTGAGACGATGGTGTATCTGATTGTGTTGGCCAATTGTGGTTATTTTTTTAAGTGTGCCCTACATGTGTATGTGTATATGTGTGTCTGTGGGTGTGGGAGTGTGTGTGTAGGAGTGTGAGCGTCTGGGTTTTGATGTGTTTGTGTGTGTGTGGGTGTGTGTGTGTGTGGTCCGCCCCGGTCTGTGCTGGTTTCTGTGCGCCCGGCGGACGTCTTAGCGAAAATCCGGTGAAAAAACCAAGACCCATACGCGCACAGATTCAAAGGAAGATGAACACCACTTACCCTAGACGCCGCGTGGCGTTCACCGAAGGATTGTTCCTTCTATTGATGTCGCCTTTTTATAGGGTAGCCCCTCGAACGCGTCGTCGCAGCGCCTTCAAATTTGGCAGGCACATAAAAGGCCCTTTCGACATGAACCTAAGCTTTTTTCTTCGAGATCGGGCGAGAACTTTTCCTTCAATGGCCGTTCAAAGGTCGAAAATCGACCGAAATGACACATTTTCAAACTGCTGCCAAACACCCATAGAATGCCTGTAGGCGGCTTTAATTTCAGCATGTGGTAGACGAAACAATGGAGTATACGCCAACGTTGCCATTTTGCGATCCGTTCGTAAAAAGTATCCTTCTTTGCCCCTCAAAGTTTGCAAAAAATTTTTAGGGTATTTTTGACGAAATTTGGAGAATTATTTTGAGAAAACCACAGAGGTTAAATCTTTCAAAGTTTGATAGCTCGTACATTTCCAAAAGTTCTAAGCCTCATAAAATCAGCGGCTCTCGAAGCGATCAAGTTTCGACACAACTTCGGGTCAAAGTTTTCCTCAAAATTTTCGAAAATTTTGTGTGAGGTTTGAGTTTGCCTAAGTATTGAACGGTAATACCTGGGGGTGTCAAACTTTGTAGTCTCGTTTAGAAAGTTTTGTAATATACCCAGCGAGTTTTACAGAGTGCCAGCTTTGAAAACTTGAGTGGTGCGCAACTTTAAAGTTCAAGTAAAAAAACGCGTTTTTTATAAGGTCATTTTCGAACGCCAGTTGTGACGTTGTTTGATTGATTGGTGACTTGAAAATTTGATACGACCTAGTTTCAACCTTTTTCTCAAAGTTATTAGGTTGACAGTTAATCATGATCAAAACTTTTCTCAAAAAATGGTTCCAAACACAACCCCCAACACCCCCAAAAAATGTTCCGAACATGTTTTAGGAAAATGGGGGCGATCTTCGGAAAACTTCATTTAACATTTTCTGCTCGGTTTTTTGTCGTGCATTTAAAAGTTTTTGGGCAGGTTGAAGTTCGGGTTTGTTTGAGCGTGAGACATTATTTTCACTTTTCCAGGCCATTTTTGCCTTTCCTTCACCCCTGAAGCCCACTTCCTCACCTTCGAGGGAGCTGAAAATCACTTGAAATATGCGTCTTGAGGAGATCTTTCGATTGATACTCGTGTCTCAAAGTTGTAGGCCTTCAACTTTTTGTTTAAATTTGAAAAAACATCAAACCTTAGGGAGGAATCGCAAAAATTTGCCCATCTAGGGCAAAAATTGGATACCAATCCACCTTGTATTGAAGTCTCCAGAATGCGAATTTTTTTTAATGGCGAAATTTATGGCCTGAAATGAAACTTTATGGAGTTTAAAGGTTTTATATGGATGCCCATTTTCATGAACTTGGTGCTGTGTTGTTTTTCGATTGCGAAACAATATAATTAAATGAATCGTTGAAGTTCAAAGTTTTTTTTAATTTTTTTCCATTGGAAGCGATTTTGCTAAGTTTTGAGTGTTTTAATGTGTTGTTAGAGCTCATAAAAATATATTGTATTTCGAAGTAAACGTTGTAAGTGCCTGTTTTTGCCTTGAAATTCATAATTTATTTTTGCATGACGCGTAATTCATCATTTTCAATGGTTTATATTCGTTTCACAGGGAATTTTATAGAGAACAAATGTGTTTAAAATAGGCGATTTACCTTATGGTTGGATTATTTCACTTCCAACAAGTTTTGGTACAGAAAAAAAAAATGTTAATTGAGCTTAAAATTTTCGTCTAAGTCGAGAAAATCGGTATGCAAGGCGGTTTGCAGTTGCAATACCTAAATGAGGTTCAGAATTTGAGGCTGAAATCTTGTGCTGCTTGTAGAAGTTGTAATGTTAATGATGTTAGAACTAGAAAGATGACAAAACTAATGTTAAAGTGTCCGCATCATCGTACTGAGCATGTAAAGTGACTTCAATTATGACTTATTTTTGGAATGGAATTGTTAACCCTCATAAAATTGTCTTTGTAATGGATAGAAAATTATTTCAATGGGATACTTGTTGATTAAAGGGCGTTGTTAGGAGAATCCATCCTTCTGTCCCACTGCAGTCATTACGCACAGTCAACTGTTACATAAGTTTTTCATGAAGAGAGATACGAAATCAACCCATAAGTTGTTGAAAGTGAAAAGTGTCCCCTTTCTTCAATGAAACG
The DNA here is from genome assembly GCA_030386875.1 of Morinoia aosen. Taxonomy (NCBI): domain Eukaryota; kingdom Metazoa; phylum Arthropoda; class Malacostraca; order Amphipoda; family Talitridae; genus Morinoia; species Morinoia aosen. The sequence goes on along the minus strand of CM059575.1, from coordinate 54,411,944 downwards.
AAACTTGAAAAGAAATTGTTAACATTGTCTACTGAAGATTAACATGATACGTACATTTAAAATGATTCCAACTCGATAAATTTCGTAATAGGAACAGAAATTATTGATTTCCCATATTCATAAATTTCAAGTGTAATGCCTGTTCGATGGGCGAATTGGTCCTCAAAGACGCGGCCTGCCGTGTGTGTGTGTCCTTTATGACTGGGATAACAAGCAAGATGTGGATACAAAATAGTTATTATTTGTTTATATAACTCCTATCTATTAATGTATAACTCATTTATGTATGTCAAGCTTCGTTGTTACTTGAATCTTTGCCTGAAATACTTAGATATTGAGTGAAGTAGGAACAGCATTTTTGACTTGAGTTACCCCTCGAAGCCGTGCTCAAGCAGGAGGTATGTTCAGTCATTTTGAGACACTGTACAAGTTTGGGTAGTGACTTGAAAAACAAAACGAAAGCGTTGTTCCAAGCTTCGTATGTCGGTGAGTTTTTGACAATTATTTGTGGTACTACATGGAAATATTATCGGCTCATGAGTCGGAAATACCTCTGTATGAGAATTCAAGATATGAAAGAACTCGCATTTTAACATAGAAAATGGTGCTAAGTTGTTTAGGCGGTGTAAACCAGTGAAGCTATTGAATATGATGGAAGGATCGATTCTATTATGTTTTTGGGGAGTTAAATTGAACATTTACGGGTGAAATCACGAACATGAATTCATTTAGAAATTATAGGAATGGGTCATTTCACTTATTTCGATGCCGAAATTTGAATGAATCTTTAATAAGAACTCACTTTATGTATGTCAAGCTTCGTTTTTGCTTCAATGTTGTCTTTAAAGATGAAAATATTGAGTAAATGCATAACAGAATTTCTTACTTGAGTTACCCCTCAAAGCTCTCCCTTGAGCTGTGCATGTTTTCAGTTAGTTTGGGATACACAATGTCTCTTCTTGGAACGAAAATTGAAATTTGATGTTCGCTAAATCACTTATTTCGCATAGATCATGGTTGCAGTTTGCACGAAGCGTGCGGTCTGATGTAGGGGGGCGATAGCTCATTTTTCGTGTGGAGAAAGTGAGATTGAGTTATATTGAGAGGTAATGGTTTTGTTTTCATGGTAAATGATGATGCATTGGTGAACTCGGTTATCAATTGAGTGTAGTTTGAATTAGGCATATGATTTGATGTGCATTGCAGGTAGATGTTGGAAATTTTGATACAATGTACATATGTATGTCTGTTTATGCTGACATTTTGAGATTTGACCTATCGACATTTTGGGGTGAATGAGTAATTTTCGAAAATTGTATGCATGTTCAAATTTACGATGAAGGGTACTTTGAAATCAGGTAGAGAATTCATTTTGGGCTCATATGAAGCGGAGTCAAAAGCAGGGTGTTAAAGTGGTTTATTATATTATGTTTATTCATAATTGTTTGATATATGGGGGAAATGAGTTTGTGAAATGTTTTTGCCGTTATTTCATCATTGGAACGTGTTTTGAACCGTTTTGTGAGTAATTTCGGCTATTTCGATCTGTGTAATGATCACGGATTTGGAAAATTTAGGGAAAAGTTCGATAAAAGTGTACGGATATGAAAATGTTATTATCAATGCAAAAAGGGATGCATATGAGAATTGCTGCAAATGAAAATGTCAGTACCATGCGGACAGGTATTTTTTAGGCTGTTAGTGAAGTGTAGGGGGTAAGTACGGTGAAAAAGGGGTAAAAATGAGACAGAAATGGATTTTTTTTTAGAGTTTGAAAGTGTTTCTAAGGTAAATGCAGTGTCCCTCGAGTATGACTAATATAAGAGCTGTAATGATGCCGCTCTGCGAGGTGCGTAGCACCCGTAGAGCGGCGCAAGAAGTCAGATAAAATTTTCTCAACCTTCGAATTTAACCGCGCGACGGCGCGTTCCATCATTATCAACCCAATGAAGATGAACAGGTGTCGATGTTGTTGTATGAAACGAGAATTAGCTTTCGTTTTGATGTGGTATTGCGATGTTTCTTTATTTTGGTGATTATTTATATTTTATTGAGGATTTATGGTTGTTTCTTATAGTTTGGAGAAGGATTGGATTATTTAATGGCTCTGCATGAATAAGTGCGACGCTATCTGATGTATGGTAATGTACAGCTCATTAACATGATTTATTCGTGAGAACAAGAATACATTTGGTTCTTGTGGTTAATTTGAAAAAGTATTGATGGTAATTGGATGTGACACGAAGTTGGTGGATATTTTTTGTTTTCTCTTGAAGGTTTGAAATGAATTTTAAGAACGCAAGGTTATTTCTCGCTTATGCAGGTGAGTAATGTATTTTGATGTCTGAGGTGGCAATTTTGGAGGGTTATGGGAAGCCTAATTTCCCTACGTCAGGCTTTGGCGGAATTTGAAATAGGTTTGGTAGAATTTCATTTATTTTTGAAACGCATGTATAATGAAAATTTGGAATGAGGCTCATGTAATTTAAATCAGTTATAGGTAACATGTAATGTATTGTGGTTAAATGAACGAACATATTTATAGTCTTGTGAGCATTTTTGACCTTAGGTGAATTCGTGATTTAATATTAAAATTTCATTCTCCCAGGATTCTGTATGTAATATTGTGAAGAAAGTTTCAGTCGCGCTTCATACAAGGGATTTATGTAATTTTAAGTTTTGATTTAGGTGAAGCTATATAATTTTGAGTAGGAAAGGTTAAATGACTTTGTGTAAATTGATGAGAACCAAGGGATGGACGGTAAGTTGAATGGAATACAACAAGAGTGGTTAAAAATTAAACCAAAAAATTGGATACATGAGGTTATAAAGTCAGGTGGGGATAAAATTGGTGATGTTAGGTTTGATTAGACTATGTTGGGTTAGATTACTTGAGGTTGGGTTGAGTTGGTTATATTAGTTTAGGTTTGGTTCGTAAGTGATTGGTGAAGTTATTGGTTGAAGTGTGATTGGTGTAGTCATTTTATAAGAGTAGATCTGATTGATTTGTTGAGGTTGTGTTACTCATGAAAAATGTTAGTTACCCCTCAAAGCTCTGTTCCGACAGCGCATATCTTCAGTTATTCGGATATAGACCAAGAAAATTCCGAGAAAGAAGAAAATTTCAGAATTCAGTGTGTAACCGATGTCTCTTAGATACGCGTTGAAATTAGAGAGATCGCCGTCTGTGGAATGATTTTTGAACTGTAAATATGGCCATGTTTCGTTTTTATATGGCAATGGTGTCGGAGAATGAATTGATTATGGTGTTTGAAAGTTGAACATAGAAATTGAAGTGAAATACATTGTACACATCGGTTTGTGATTTGAGACGATGGTGTATCTGATTGTGTTGGCCAATTGTGGTTATTTTTACAAGTGTGCGCGACATGTATTTGTGTATATGTGTGTCTGTGTGTGTGTGGGAGTGTTTGTAAGAGTGTGACGGTTTTGGGTGTTGAGGTGTGAGTGTGTGTGTGTGTGTGTGTGTGTGTGGTCCGCCCCGGTCTATGCTGGTTTCTGTGCGCCCGGCGGACGTCTTAGCGAAAATCCGGTGAAAAAACCAAGACCCATACGCGCACAGATTCAAAGGAAGATGAACACCACTTACCCTAGACGCCGCGTGGCGTTCACCGAAGGATTGTTCCTTCTATTGATGTCGCCTTTTTATAGGGTAGCCCCTCGAACGCGTCGTCGCAGCGCCTTCAAATTTGGCAGGCACATAAAAGGCCCTTTTGACATGAACCTAAGCTTTTTTCTTCGAGATCGTGCGAGAACTTTTCCTTCAATGGCCGTTCAAAGGTCGAAAATCGACCGAAATGACACATTTTCAAACTGCTGCCAAACACCCATAGAATGCCTTTAGGCGGCTCTTATTCCAGCATGTGGTAGACGAAACAATGGAGTATACGCCAACGTTGCCATTTTGCGATCCGTTCGTAAAAAGTATCCCTCTTTGCCCCTCAAAGTTTGCGAAAAATTTTTAGGGTATTTTTGACGAAATTTGGAGAATTATTTTGAGAAAACCACGCAGGTTAAATCTTTCAAAGTTTGATAGCTCGTACATTTCCAAAAGTTCTAAGCCTCATAAAATCAGCGGCTCTCGAAGCGATCAAGTTTCGACACAACTTGGGGTCAAAGTTTTCCTCAAAATTTTCGAAAATTTTGTGTGAGGTTTGAGTTTGCCTAAGTATTGAACGGTAATACCTGGGGGTGTCAAACTTTGTAGTCTCGTTTAGAAAGCTTTGTAATATACCCAGCGAGTTTTACAGAGTGCCAGCTTTGAAAACTTGAGTGGTGCGCAACTTTAAAGTTCAAGTAAAAAAACGCGTTTTTTTTAAGGTCATTTTCGAACGCCAGTTGTGACGTTGTTTGATTGATTGGTGACTTGAAAATTTGATACGACCTAGTTTCAACCTTTTTCTCAAAGTTATTAGGTTTACAGTTCATCATGAGCAAAACTTTTCTCAAAAAATGGTTCCAAACACAACCCCCAACACCCCCAAAAAATGTTCCGAACCTGTTTTAGGAAAATGGGGGCGATCTACGGAAAACTTCATTTAACATTTTCTGCTCGGTTTTTTCTCGTGCATTCAAAAGTTTTTGGGCAGGTTGAATTTCGGGTTTGTTTGAGCGTGAGACATTATTTTCACTTTTCCAGGCCATTTTTGCCTTTCCTTCACCCCTGAAGCCCATTTCCTCACCTTCGAGGGAGCTGAAAATCACTTGAAAGATGCGTCTTGAGGAGATCTTTCGATTGATACTCGTGTCTCAAAGTTGTAGGCCTTCAACTTTTTGTTCAAATTTGAAAAAACATCAAACCTTAGGGAGGAATCGCAAAAACTTGCCAATCTAGGGCAAAAACTGAATACCGATCCACCTTGTAATGAAGTCTCCAGAATGCGAATTTTTTTTAATGGCGAAATTTATGGCCTGAAATGAAACTTTATGGAGTTTAAAGGTTTTATATGGATGCCCATTTTCATGAACTTGGTGCTGTGTTGTTTTTCGATTGCGAAACAATATAATTAAATGAATCGTTGAAGTTCAAAGTTTTTTTTAATTTTTTTCCATTGGAAGCGATTTTGCTAAGTTTTGAGTGTTTTAATGTGTTGTTAGAGCTCATAAAAATATATTGTATTTCGAAGTAAACGTTTTAAGTGCCTGTTTTTGCCTTGAAATTCATAATTTTTTTTTGCATGACGCGTAATTCATCATTTTCAATGGTTTATATTCGTTTCACAGGGAATTTTATAGAGAACAAATGTGTTTAAAATAGGCGATTTACCTTATGGTTGGATTATTTCACTTCCAACAAGTTTTGGTACAGAAAAAAAAAATGTTAATTGAGCTTAAAATTTTCGTCTAAGTCGAGAAAATCGGTATGCAAGGCGGTTTGCAGTTGCAATACCTAAATGAGGTTCAGAATTTGAGGCTGAAATCTTGTGCTGCTTGTAGAAGTTGTAATGTAAATGATGTTAGAACTAGAAAGATGACAAAACTAATGTTAAAGTGTCCGCATCATCGTACTGAGCATGTAAAGTGACTTCAATTATAACTTATTTTTGGAATGGAATTGTTAACCCTCATAAAATTGTCTTTGTAATGGATAGAAAATTATTTCAATGGGATACTTGTTGATTAAAGGGCGTTGTTAGGAGAATCCATCCTTCTGTCCCACTGCAGTCATTCCGCACAGTCAACTGTTACGTCAGTTTTTCATGAAGAGAGATACGAAATCAACCCATAAGTTGTTGAAAGTGAAAAGTGTCCCCTTTCTTCAATGAAACGAAACTTGAAAAGAAATTGTTAACATTGTCTACTGAAGATTAACATGATACGTGCATTTAAAATGATTCCAACTCGATGAATTTCGTAATAGGAACAGAAATTATTGATTTCCCATATTCATAAATTTAAAGTGTAATGCCTGTTCGATGGGCGAATTGGTCCTCAAAGACGCGGCCTGCCGTGTGTGTGTCCTTTATGACTGGGATAACAAGCAAGATGTGGATACAAAATAGTTATTGTTTGTTTATATAACTCCTATCTATTAATGTATAACTCATTTATGTATGTCAAGCTTCGTTGTTACTTTAATCTTTGCCTGAAATACTTAGATATTGAGTGAAGTAGGAACAACATTTTTGACTTGAGTTACCCCTCGAAGCCGTGCTCAAGCAGGAGGTATGTTCAGTCATTTTGAGACACTGTACAAGTTTGGATAGTGACTTGAAAAACAAAACGAAAGCGTTCTTCAAAGCTTCGTATGTCGGTGAGTTTTTGAGAATTATTTGTGGTACTACATGGAAATATTATCGGCTCATGAGTCGGAAATACCTCTGTAAGAGAATTCAAGATATGAATTAACTCGCTTTTGAACATAGAAAATGGTGCTAAGTTGTTTAGGCGGTGTAAACCAGTGAAGCTATTGAATATGATGGAAGGATGTATTCTATTATGTTTTTGGGGAGGTAAATTGAACATATACGGGTTGAAATCACGAACATGATTTCATTTAGAAATTCTAGAAATGGCTCATTTCACTTATTTCGATGCCGAAATTTGAATGAATCTATAATGAGAACTCACTTGATGTATGTCAAGCTTCGTTTAGGCTTCAATGTTTGCTTTAAAGATGTAAATATTGAGTACATGCATAACAGAATTTCTTACTTGAGTTACCCCTCAAAGCACTTCCTGGAGCAGTGCATGTTTTCAGTTATTTTGAGATACACAATGTCTCTTCTTGGAACGAAAATTTAATTATTTGAAATTCGACAAATTACTCATTTCACTTACATCATGGTTGTAGTTTGCACACGAAGCGTGCGTGGTGATGGAGGTAGACGATAGAATTTTTTTCGTGTGGAGAAAGTGAGATTGAGTTATATTGAGAGGTAATGGTTTTGTTTTCATGGTAAATGATGATGCATTGGTGAACTCGGTTATCAATTGAGTGTAGTTTGAATTAGGCATATGATTTTATGTGCATTGCAGGTAGATGTTGGAAATTTTGATACAATGTACATGTCTGTTTATGCTGACATTTTGAGATTTGACCTATCGACATTTTGGGGTGAATGAGTAATTTTCGAAAATTGAATGCATGTTCAAATTTACGATGAAGGGTACTTTGAAATCAGGTAGAGAATTCATTTTGGGCTCATATGAAGCGGAGTCAAAAGCAGGGTGTTAAAGTGGTTTATTATATTATGTTTATTCATAATTGTTTGATATATGGGGGAAATGAGTTTGTGAAATGTTTTTGCCGTTATTTCATCATTGGAACGTGTTTTGAACCGTTTTGTGAGTAATTTCGGCTATTTCGATCTGTGTAATGATCACGGATTTGGAAAATTTAGTGAAAAGTTCGATAAAAGTGTACGGATATGAAAATGTTATTATCAATGCAAAAATGGATGCATATGAGAATTGCTGCAAATGAAAATGTCAGTACCATGCGGACAGGTATTTTTTAGGCTGTTAGTGAAGTGTAGGGGGTAAGTACGGTGAAAAAGGGGTAAAAATGAGACAGAAATGTTTTTTTTTTAGAGTTCGAAAGTGTTTCTAAGGTAAATGCAGTGTCCCTCGAGTATGACTAATATAAGAGCTGTAATGATGCCGCTCTGCGAGGTGCGTAGCACCCGTAGAGCGGCGCAAGAAGTCAGATAAAATTTTCTCAACCTTCGAATTTAACCGCGCGACGGCGCGTTCCATCATAATGAACCCAATGAAGATGAACAGGTGTCGATGTTGTTGTATGAAACGAGAATTAGCTTTCGTTTTGATGTGGTATTGCGATGTTTCTTTATTTTGGTGATTATTTATATTTTGTTGAGGATTTATGGTTGTTTCTTATAGTTTGGAGAAGGATTGGATTATTTAATGGCTCTGCATGAATAAGTGCGACGCTATCTGATGTATGGTAATGTACAGCTCAATAACATGATTTATTCGTGAGAACAAGAATATATTTGGTTCTTGTGGTTAATTTGAAAAAGTATTGATAGTAATTGGATGTGACACGAAGTTGGTGGATATTTTTTGTTTTCTCTTGAAGGTTTGAAATGAATTTTAAGAACGCAAGGTTATTTCTCGCTTATGCAGGTGAGTAATGTATTTTGATGTCTGAGGTGGCAATTTTGGAGGGTTATGGGAAGCCTAATTTCCCTACGTCAGGCTTTGGCGGAATTTGAAATAGGTTTGGTAGAATTTCATTTATTTTTGAAACGCATGTATAATGAAAATTTGGAATGAGGCTCATGTAATTTAAATCAGTTATAGGTAACATGTAATGTATTGTGGTTAAATGAACGAACATATTTATAGTCTTGTGAGCATTTTTGACCTTAGGTGAATTTGTGATTTAATATTAAAATTTCATTCTCCCAGGATTCTGTATATAATATTGTGAAGAAAGTTTCAGTCGCGCTTCATATTAGGGATTTATGTTATTTTAAGTTTTGATTTAGGTGAAGCTATATAATTTTGAGTAGGATAGGTTAAATGACTTTGTGTAAATTGATGATAAACAGGGGATGGACGGTAAGTTAAATGGAATACAATAAGAGTGGTGAAAAATTCAACCAAAAAATTGTATACATGAGGTTATAAAGTCAGGTGAGGATAAAATTGCTTATGTTAGGTTTGATTAGACTAGGTCGCGTTAGATTACTTGAGGTTGGGTTGAGTTTGTTATATTATTATGGGTTTGGTTCGGAAGTGATTGGTGAACTTATTGGTTGAATTGTGATTGGTGTAGTCATTTTAACAGAGAAGATCTGATTGATTTGTTGAGGATGTGTTATTCATAAAAAATTTTAGTTACCCCTCAAAGCTGTGCTCCTGCAGCGCATATCTTCAGTTATTCGGATATAGACCAAGAAAATTCTCAGTAAGAAAAGAAATTTCAGAATTCAGTGTGTAACCGATGTCTCTTAGATCCGTGTCAAAGTTGAAAGATCACGGTCTGTGAAATGATTTTTAAACTGTAAATATGGGCTTAGGTTACGTTTTATTTGGTAATGGTGTCGGAAAATGAATTGATTTTTGGGTTTGAAAGGTAAACATAGAGCCTAAAATGGCCATTGTACACATCGGTTTGTGATTTGAGACGATGGTGTATCTGATTGTGTTGGCCAATTGTGGTTATTTTTACAAGTGTGCGCGACATCTGTATGTGTATATGTGTGTGTCTGTGGGTGTGGGAGTGTGTGTAAGAGTGTGAAGGTTTGGGGTTATGAGGTGTGCGAGTGTGTGTGGGGGTGTGTATGTGTGGTCCGCCCCGGTCTATGCTGGTTTCCGATGGTTGAATGATAAGCAAGCGCAGTAAAGAGAGGTCTTTCCTTTCAAACCTCCGCTACTTGTCTTCTCCATCTCCGGATAGCGTGAAGTGTGGCGCAAATACCGCACGTGCCGAGCATGGATGAAACTGAAACTGAAGCCTGACCCCACGTTAATGTGAATGTTTGGACTCATCCATGGCGACAGAATAAGGCAATTGAACAATATTACAACCAATAATTATTGAATTTGATTGTGAGTGCAAGATGGGGTTTTTAACACATAAAAAAAAAATGAATGGGTCACTGGTTGCACTATAGTCCCTCATACAAAACATCTGTTCATAAGCACTTTGAGGAACTATTTGTTCGATATTAACGATTTAATTTTAGTCTTTCTATAAAAAAACACTATTATAAAATAAATTGAACCATAGAAATACCGGGGAACAAGCCTGGGGAACCGGGGAACAAGATGATGTTGCAATGATGGTTCATGATTTTAGATAATGGTGTTTTAGCTTAACGATTCGACAAGCGGGAAAATACCGGAAGAACATGAATATTTAACATAATGTTGCAACATATTCATTTACCATAATGATGATGTGTGATGGCGGAATACAAATGGAACATAATATACCACCAGACTTAGCATTGTGATGAAAAACGACGCTGTAAAAAGATGATGGAATTCAATGCTGAAACATAACGATGCTATGTAGAGATGAAACACCAATTCACTCTCATGCAATTTGAAGAATCTTAGTTATAGTGGAGTAGAATTTCTGTGGAGTAGAATGAAGGAGTAGTAATGTGGATTAGAATTTCTTCAGTGAACATCATGGGTACATATACACATAAAAACTCGTTTTAGATAACACGAAACACAATAACGGCCTTCTATTCGCGATTCATTCCAAACTCCTGATGCTTTTGTTTGGTTGCTCATTCGGTTCAGTTTATTTGGTGGTCTATTCTTTATTTGAACACTGGATGTGACACACAGAATTGTTGAAATTCAAAAGCAAGCAATTTTTGTAAATGATTTATTCACGACCGTTGCATACCTCTAATTACCATGCAGACGAGGTTTATCTTCGGAATCTCGACACAACACCCTTTACCTACTCTCAGAAATTAAAATATTTTTATTATTCCCGTATCTTTCTCGTGTGCTGATCAACATTTGTCTTCCATCTTTCCATATTCTTATAAAAGATTCCGCTATTTATACATAGATCTCCATTGCACAGAGTTCCGATCAATTAAACATCATCGAGATGATTTTGTCTTTGTATGAGCAATTTCTCCCGAACTTGCTCAGGCCCAGTCCAACTGTTGACTTCCTCCAGCCAAGTTATATTGTTAGAAATTGTAACTTCCTGATAAAATAATTTCTGGAACAATACATGAAATGAATATATTTCAGAAAAATGTCATCCCTTCTATCAATTCATGTTTAATATGCACGCAACTATTTGATATATTATGTAACTCATACACCACTCTTTGTGCATACGTTTTATCTTGCTTACGCTCTAATAATTTCTGTACGATTTTCTGCACAAACTGCAACATTAAACACTAACTATTGATTGTTGCCTCCTACTTAAGACTTGCCGTTGCCTTTCGTTCTAATTATAGGTTTTAACTTTTTTCACCGAGTCAAATTTTTTTCAACTAACTTCTGCGCGACAAAGAGGTCTATGTTTGTCATCAATTCAATGGATATTTCTTATTTGCCAACTTACAATACAGCTAAAAACTTTTGCATTATTTTGAATGAACTCTTGAAAAATCGTTTTTTTAATCGAGCAAGTTTTAATCAATTTCATTCTTCGGGATTCTGAAATTACAAATGCCTTAGAGTACACGAATGACATCACGTTTTGAAATTTGCACATTTTGTTATACCTCTGACATATTTCTCCACATTGTCATATTATGGCTCGATTTTAAAAAGAATAAGCAGCCTATCTCCTTGTAATATCTTGGAATTTCAGCAGGATATAAGGTTTACTGGACAGCACTTGTAGATCGGTTAGCCTAGCCGTAAACTAGGCAAGAGGATAGCAAAACGAACAGCAGGACTACTAGTATTGTACTGATCTCTAGTTCACACAGCTTGCTCTTAAGTCTAGTTCGAACAATGAACTTCCGCCCGGCAGTAGGGGCGCTACCGACCTATCCGGCGCTCGTAAATACCAGGCGCGCATCGGCTGTTCCGCCGGAAACTCCGAGCGAGCGAGACTCATAAATCTCCGCAGCCGGAACCTCCATAAATATCACAAGAGCGTCACTATACAACAACTTCCCTCCCTTTAGATGAATATGTGACAAAGGGAAGGAGGAACTCAACAACCTATTCGTATTACAGGTTTGGTTATTCTGCCTGATCTACGAGGTTCATTTTGCGCAGGAGAGCTGTTAACAGGAGTCTCTGCTGCTCCACTCCCGGTAGATTCCAAACTACTGTGCAACAGCTGATTTGAATGTCTCTTCCAGATTACATTTAATGCTAATATTTGAACATGAAAGATATTAACGGCAACTTTACTAACAATAATTCCCTTCAACCACTTGGGACCATTTCTTAAATTCAGAGCGAGAACATGATCCCCGACATCAAATTGAGTTACATACATAGGCTTAGACCTGGACACAGAAAATTTAGGATGAACTCTATCTTTGGAAGTAACAAATTTACGATTGTTCAGCGCAACAGAGGGAACAATTTTTGTAACACTATGCGGAATACAATGCGATTGAAATAATGCTTTCGCTAGACGGGATTTGAACGATTCGGAAGAAGATAGTTTTTTCAACAAGTCTTTAATGACTCTTACCCCCCTCTCAGCTTGACCATTGCTTGCTGGAGAGTAGGGCGGAGGTGTGAGGTGCTCAATGCCGTTGGAAATAAGAAAATCTTTGAAGTTTTGAGATGAAAAGTTAGAAGCATTGTCACTTACGAGCACATCACACAACCCGTTTCTGCTGAAAATCATTCTCAACGCATCGACAGTATCTGACACACTCGTGGATGGTACCACCTCACATTCAATATATTTAGATAATGCATCTACAGCAATGAAAACAATTTTATTCTCGTAGAAAAAGTGATCGACATGAATGCGTTCAAAAGGACGAGAAGGAGTAGGCCATTCTACATTTCTAGACTTAGGTTTTGCTCGATTTAATTGACATTGGGGACAACATTTTACGATGTCTTCAATAGTTTTGTCCATTCCGGGAAACTAAATAACAGATCTGGCCAACGATTTTATGCCACAAATGCCAGGATGTCCATCATGAAATGTTTCAAGGACTAAACTACGCAGTGACTTGGGAATAAAAACCCGTTCTTTATAAAGTATGCAACCTTTCATGATGGTCATCTGAGGTAGCAGGTTCTTAAATTTTGAAAAATTGGGATCAGGTTTAGGAGGCATGCCAAACTTTATGTATTGTTTAAGTTGGCATAGTTCGCTATCCATATCAGTATGAGTTTTTCTATTTTCACACGTGACAGGAGTTTTATCAAGAGTGTTCACTGCAAAAATCATTTCGTACGGTTCTAGCTCCCTTACAGTCGTAGGTAGTGGCAGCCTACTGAGACAATCGCTATTTACGTTACATTTACCTTTCGAATATCTGAAAACATAGTCAAACTGGGAGAGTCTAAGAGCCCATCTTTGAATTCGAGCGGAACAGTTAAGAGGTACACCCTTGTTATGTGCAAAAAGTTTACAAAGAGGTTTTTGATCATTATGGATAATGAACTTAGCACCAAGTAGAAATTTCTTGAATTTCTCCACGCCAAAAACCACACTAAGGCTCTCCCTTTCAATGTTAGAGTAGTTTTGTTCTGCACTATTTAGAGATCTTGAAGTAAATTGAACAGGACACCAATCATGAGAAGGACTAACGCGTTGCATGAGTATGGCAGCAACTCCATAACCCGAACTATCAGTTTCAAGAAGGGTTTCATGATTGGGATCAAACAACTTTAGAGGTTTATGCGAACGAAAGATGTCCTTGATTTTCTGGACACTTTCGTCCTGTTCTGGAGTCCACCGGAACTATACATTTTTCTTAAGTAGCGAATACAGAGGATGCATGACATTAGAAAAGTTGGGTACAAAACGACTATAGAAGTTACACAATCCGATGAAAGCTTGCAACTGTTTGAGGTTTTTAGGAACAGGAGCATTGAGAATAGCTTCTACTTTCTCAGAGTTAGGGTGAACACCCTTGTTATCGAAAACGTACCCTAGATAAGACACACGATCAGTTAGAAAGGCACATTTAGACAGATTTAAGCAAATTCCAGCGTTTTTTAGGACAGACAGGACCTTGTCAAGAACTTCCAAATGAGCATCATATGACGAGGTCAAAATGAGGAGGTCATCCTGGTACACAATGATGTTATCGATGCCAGAAAGAGTCCTATTCATGAATGCTTGAAAAATGCCGGGGCTTGCACGTAGACCATAGGGTAAGTAATTGTACATAAATAGACCTTCAGAGGTGTTAATGGTCGTAACTTTCTTTGATTCTTCGTCCAACGGAATTTGCAAAAACGCGTTAGACAAATCGATTTTTGAGAAAAACTTAGCGTCTCCGACTTGAGAAATGACATCATCAATAACAGGTAGTACAGATTGAACTGGATTCAGAAAATTATTAATGGAAGCTGAAAAATCTCCACAGATTCTCACACTGCCGTCAGACTTTAGAACATTAACGGTAGGAGATGCCCATTGGCTATCATACACTTTGGTGATTTTGCCCATACTCTGCAAGCGTTCCAGTTCGGTTTTGACAGAGTCTCTTAGTCTTACAGGAACCGGGCGTGCTTTACAAAATACAGGAACTGCATTAGGCAACACATCAAGATGGACTGTTTCTTCAACGTTAGACTGTGAATCAGATGACAAATATTCGTCATATTTTAACGACAAACTTTTCGGCAAACTATGACAATCCGTTTTATTTATGGAGTCGTATTTATCAGGAATGACAATGTTTACGTTTAGTTTAGAACAAATATCTCGCCCAAGTAAGTTGATTCTATCATCTTCCACAATGAGAAACTTATGATTAAAACTCACATCTTTGTACATGACAGTTACTGAAGCTTGACCAAGGAGGCTTACCGAGACACCACTGTACCCGAGAATTTTGCTGCATGTAGGATTTACCACAGCACCAACTTTGATTGCATCTCTTTTACGTATAGTTGACACGGCACTGCCGTTATCCAACAGGAATTCAACAGGTTTACTATTTAAGTTGCATGCAATCATAGTGGGCTCTTTAGTGACGGGAATTACAGTGGTGTTTACTCTAAAAAATTAGAATCATTTGGGGAATAATCAGAACACTCATGTAGATGATTAACGTCACCACCTTCGTTCCCAGGTTTTTGCAACACAGCGTCGTTCTTCTGTAGAGGCATCCGTGAATTCTTCGTTAACACGTCTTCTCTCCCAACGTTGCCACAGCAACCGCTTCTTCCCGACTGCACTGTGTAAGTGCGAGCTGCGTCAAATTCTCCTTGTGTAGGTCCCCTTCGTGTAGGCATAGCAGGAGGAGGCCGAGCTGCAGATGTAGATTTGCAAACCTTAGAGATGTGGCCTAATTTTCCACATGTGTGACATTTCAATTTCAAAGCATAGCAATTCTTTGCAAGATGCTTTTGCTTGGTTCCGCAGCGAATGCATATGTAGTTCGGCGGGAGTTTTTCTGTAGTCAAATACGATGAAGATGAATCCTCACGAATGATATCTTGAGCGTCGGAGCTTAATTGTTAGATAAGTTTTGCGTGTTCAACGCATTCGTTGAAGGACTTGCTATCGCACTTCTGTAAAACCGCGCTGAGAATTTGCGCTGAGTGTAGCCCAGCCACGAAGGCATCTCTTAATAAACGATCACGACAGCAATTACCATAATTGCATGCAGATGCTAAGTCATTTAACGTTTTAGCATAACTTTCTATGGATTCATTAGCACCTTGTTTTTTATTTAGAAATGTAACCGATGCACCGACGATGGATTTTTCAATTTCAAATTGCTGTGTTAATTTTCCTTCAAGTTCCTCATATGTAGCCTCAGTGAGTAATGTAGGTTTAATTCTTCGTTGTAGATCAGTAATTATGTTTACAGGCAAAGCTTTGATTAAAATACTAGCTTTTTTACCGCCATTATTTTCTGCTTTCTGAAGAGCGTCTGCACTTTGTACTTTCCAGCGCTCCAAGAATTCACTCACTGTTTCCACTTCCACGTCGAACGGAGGGCAGCTGACTGTAGAATACGCCATCTTAATTTCAGAGCACTTTTAATTTTAAAGTTCAAATTCACTTCGCAAGTTCGAAGCCTCGTCGTCAATTGTAATATCTTGGAATTTCAGCAAGATATAAGGTTTACTGGACAGCACTTGTAGATCGGTTAGCCTAGCCGTAAACTAGGCAAGAGGATAGCAAAACGAACAGCAGGACTACTAGTATTGTACTGATCTCTAGTTCACACAGCTTGCTCTTAAGTCTAGTTCGAACAATGAACTTCCGCCCGGCAGTAGGGGCGCTACCGACCTATCCGGCGCTCGTAAATACCAGGCGCGCATCGGCTGTTCCGCCGGAAACTCCGAGCGAGCGAGACTCATAAATCACCGCAGCCGGAACCTCCATAAATATCACAAGAGCGTCACTATACAACACTCCTAGTAACTTATAACTACGCGTTCAACAATCACAGTACGGTATCTGCAATGTCTGAATCCGTGCTGTGGCATGCACCTAAAGTGAAAAAGTGAAAAAATTCCCGAAACCGATGCATCTTCCAGTGTACTTCTCATTTTTTTAAATAAGGCAACTAGACTATTTAAAAACAGTAACGCATATTTTCAAATCATACGTAGCATTCTTCCAACACACTAAAGAACAATTATGTAATCATTGCAGAGCAGTCTATACAATAAGGACATGAGTATGTAACACATCTCAGCAACTTCCACCAGACATGTGTGGAACATTTGGAAGAGATACCATCTCTGAGGATAAGAGCGGAACACAGCCGTAGGAACATTACCACACCTCGGATGGTTTGTGAATTAGTACTCCTAGTATAGAACTTTTGTTAGACTATTAACACACCACGAATGGTTTGTCTATTAGTACGCCTCGTATATTTTGTCAATTAATATGCCTCGGATGGTCTATCTATTAGTACACTTCTGTTAGTTTGTCTATTAGTACACCTCGTATAGTTTGTCAATTATTATGCCTCGTATGGCTTATCTACTTGTACACCTCGGATGGTTTGTCAATTAGTACTCCTCGTATGGAACATTTGTTTTAGGATGTCCTATATTAAGAAACTTTTAAAAGCCAATATGTTGGCATGTATCTCATGTGGCAACTTGGAAATAAACATTTTTATTTTTATTTTCTTTTTTCTGTCGTAAGGTTTGGAGGAGAGAGCGGCGTGGTACCAAATCAGCTGCGGCCGGCAGCAACATCTCGCGTAGATAGGCCCAACGTCGTGGCCAGGCCTTAGACACGCTCGCTCCATCGCCGACGTTTCGAGCGCTAAACATTCCTGAGCAGCACAAAGTGAACTCGAAATCCGTGTCTGATGGGATTTGGTCTCAGAGATTTCAAGTGCCTCTTACTATTTTTAGCTCATTTTTTCAGGTTCACAAATCGTTTTCTCATTTTCCTTCAGAAGACACTCCGCCTTCATGTCCTGACATTTTTGGAATTCCTTTGAAATACGACGTAGAGCACAGGCGAGTTGGCACAGATCCGAACAGGCCCAACTTAATCTAGCTGGGAGAAATAAAAAATTAATACATGGTTTGTAATATAAAACCAGTCTATATTTGTCTCATCTGTTACATCGATTCAAACATAGTACAGAATTTTGAAATGTTCAATTTTCCAAGAAACTAGGATTCATCATTCATCAAGCAGTTGAATAAATATTAAACAAAGCGGTCTACGTCGTAGTATTTCCAGATATTTCTCCGTAATGTCTTCTAGAGCACATTTTTTACGTACAATTTTACTAATTTCAAATGAAAATACTAATCTATCTCCAATTTTTTTAAAAATGAGATATAACATTGAATATTTTCCTTAATTACGCACCGAGTCGTAATGAAAAAATCCTTGAAAAAGGCCTTATAATTTCGCCTTTCATTGGTACTGTTGATGTAATGAAACTCACTAAATTAATGTTTTTTGGGTGAATGCTGAAGTATTGCAGATCCTGTTTGTCCAGTTAGTTACTCTGCATTTGACTACTTTTCTTCAGATACACTAAAGTTTCTTTACAACTACTTCGTTTTTTTCACAAATACCTTGTTTTTATTTTTTGCTTCTAAGACAGTAATTTCAGCGTATGTGAAAAACAAAGAATCAGTTATTCGGACAGATGAAAATGGAGTTTCAAAGGATCAATTTCGGATATTTTTACTTCGTTTGCATATGCAATGCACCGACTTAGTCAGCAATCTTGACAACCAAACACCCAAAAAATAACTAGCCGTAAAGAAAGGATGGAGAAGACGTAATTTTATCAATATTTTCAGTACGGCTATCTGTTAATACAAAGCTATTGATACAAACTATGCGTTTTTATGAATGCACGGGAAACACAGAACTTACCCATCCCATGTAACTCAGAAATATCTCACCATGGATCTCAACACGCGTGTGAGTTGTACCTCACAGTTGGTCTGGAGTTCGAAATGAAATAAAAAAGCATTAGAGATTTCAATTTGAAACGATCATATGATCAAAAAGTGTCTCAGAGTTCTTGAAAACCTTCTAATTGTAAGAAACTGAGTATTTCGTGCGTGAAAATATCGTGCGAAACTAGCTCAAATTTTAACTCTAGAAGACTGAAATCTAAAGTTTGGATCTCTGAAATAATGGACTGCTCAGCCACAACCGTCGTACCAATCGTGCCATGTGACAGCTCGTCATGACTGAGGAGCAGGATTCCAATTTGTGTAGGATGATAATTGCAGAAATGTCAACGTTGACAACTTATGTGATTACATGTTGAAGTAATTCAGTTCTGTGCTGAAGTTAATAAAAAATGAAATATTTACCTGGATCAGAACATCAAAATCAGTAAGGGATTTGGGTAAAAATAACGGGGTGTTTATTTTTCTATTTTTTTGCTCTCCTTGGCACAGCGGTTAAGGGATCGGACTTGTATGCTGAAAGTCGCGGGTTCGTTCCCAGCGCTGGCGCGGAGATTTTCCCCGTTGGGTATAAGGGAAAGCTCAAGCACAATACCCCACTCAACCCAGGTGTCGGAAATGGGTACCGGCTTTACGGGGGAACCGTCATGGTGTCCTATATATAGGGTTAGTTATAAGACATTTGAAAAACCAATGCTAAGATCATATGTATCAGGCTTGATTGGAAATAAAGCATCCCAAAGATGCCGATGTTAACCTTTAACGACTAACATGGGAACCCGCACACACACCTGGCTGTACGGAGGCTCCAGTAAACAGAGGAGTAGTCACGTGCGCCTTTATTTGTCAGATTAAACATTGTTTCCAGATTTGGCGAGGCACGGAAATTTCGTTCGTGGGAATAGAATGATGGTCGAGATGTCCGATGGTCCGATCAGAATGGTGGTAGAACATTTGAAATATGATCAAGATATAAAATGTTGGAACATGATGATGCAATATGATAATTGAATGAAATAATGGAACCTGATGACACAACATGATAATGAAATAAATGATGAATTATGATTGCTTAACATGACGATAGATTAAAATGTTGAAAAATGATGATACAACATAATTAGGTGCAATATGTAGTTTGGAAATGGTGACGCAACATGATGATGAGGTAAAATACTAGAACATTACACAACATTATGATGGCATGAAATGAGGATACATGATGATGCAACATGATGATGGAATAACAGGTTGAAACATGCAAGCTTATGATATACTAAAATGTTGAAGCATGATGATGTTGCATGATGTTGGAATAAAATAATGCAACGTGATGATGGAGTAAAATGATGATACACGATTATTGCAGCAGTTTTTAATTTTGACTTGGGTTAAGATGCAGCACACTTATGTCCGCTGTAATTAAGCACGGATTATTTGATCGTTAGTTTTGCCGGAGTTGTTTGTTAGATTGTGTCTACATGCTTCTAATAATTCGTTAGGTTCTTTACTGTTACATTTACCTTGATCTGTGGCTTCGGATATTTTGTAATAAATTATATATTATAATGTTAAATTTCTTTCGAGTGTAGGAACTAAGAAGTTAATTGCATTGGATTACTCATGTATTTTAAATTCATTTTCAGAATGAACCTCATATTATTTTCAATATGTAGTTATTCACTCTAGTATTTCACTGGAGTCACTAAAGCCTTACACTGTACTAATACTGTAATGTCAACCAGTCAAGAAAATTATGAAATGAAGACCAGCGTTTACCCTGAATGTGCTCTTGTTGATTTCGTGTTCAGTAAAATAGTGGTGAAGAATAACTAAGGCCGGTGATGCCACAAGAAGGTGTGCGGTGCTTTCAATGATGACACAACAATTCGATGAAATAAAATGTTGGAACATGATTATATAGGGTGGGCCAGAAGTAACTGACCCCTTTAATTTGCTAATAAAAGGAAAACAATGAACGATAGAAAGTTGTAACTTGTTATATTTGAAAGTAAAGCACTTTTATGATTTATCAACACTTTGTTTTGAATATAATGTCGTTAAATGACTGCCACTGCTGTTTTGACAAATTAGGGCTCTTTTTTTGTCGTTTCCATTACGCTCCTCAGTGTATCAAGCGTGAGTTGAGATAATTTATAATAAATGTTGTTTTTAAATTCATGTAAGTTTGTTGGATTTGTTACATGAACTCGTGACTTAAGGTAGCCCCACAAGAAGAAGCCTTACAGACAAATCTGGAGAACGAAGAGCCAGAGGGATGTCATCAAATCGTGAAATCAAATGATTTGAAAAACACTTTCCCGACACTGTAAACATTTATCTCGCTGTTGGTAAGTATGGTGTTGATAAACTATAAAAATGTTGTTCTTTCAAATGAAACAAGTTTAAACTTTCTAGCGTTCATAGTTTTTCTTTTACTAGCCAATTATGTTCAGTTACTTCTGGCTTACCCTGTACAACATGGCGTAAAAATAGAATGTTGTAACATTTTTCAACATAAGGATTGAACTTCATGGTTATGACGTAAAAAAAACTCAGTTAGACCTATTGTACAATAGAAATGAAAAACTGGTCAACGTCCTTGAGCAAATTTTCTCGTTTGTAAACTGCACTTCACGCTTAATAATTAATTATCGACCGATTGACGTACGGAGGTCAGGAGCATCCCTTCTAGATTTACTGTGGTCATTTGGAGCTTAATCTTGAAATTTGATCAAGGTTAAAATCATATCGAGATCGGATTCGTTTCTAAAATTTTCAACCTGACAACTAATTCATAACGTTTGTTTGACAGTAAATACAGCATGTCATTTGACCACGAAATAAATTTGTATCATCAGTGAACGACCCTTATTATTTGCGCTATAAGTCGTTTTCTCACCAAACCAGCGCTATTTTTATCATGATGTTATGGTAGCATGATCAGAAAACTCTCTGGTAACAATTAGATTTATCTTCTATTCCGGCAGCCATTAGATGTCTCTCTGATCAATGCAAAACAATACCAAAATTCAGCAGAGGACGGGAGCTTGGGTGAGCCAAATGTGAAGTCTATGGACACGTTCTACAATAATTGCTGGAAGAAAAGGAAGTTTGAGTCCTACTGGAAATTAAAGTGCTCGACCTTTTCTTGTGTATTTCTTCTTAATGCCGAAGGTTACTCCTGTTTTTTCAATGCGTGACGAATGTGCCGCAAACAAAGGGAGGGAGGCTGGTAAATTACGTTCGGAAAGGCTCGATAAATCGTTACATTCATACGAGAGTAAAAAGTATGCACTTTGACAGTAGTTGATAAAATTGAATAAAGTTAAAGTGTAGCTATTTAAATTCACTTCTAATTTCATTTAACAATTCTGCCGGCGTTTAACATTTGATATTGCGTCCACAGTAGTCAGAGCGGGACTTCGAATGATGTATTTGCTCCTTGGGTTAACTTTGCTAGAGAAGTTCAATATTATTTTAAGCTTCACATAGATGACTAGTATTTTAAGGGTGACAACCCAGCGATTTTCAAGTTTTGATGTGTTTGTTTTAAAATTTTGCCAGTATATGCATTTCTTTGAAAAAAAAACGAATTGTACTCGCGTAATTTTTTCGATTTAGGCCTCATTTTTTGAAGAAAATTCAAAAATTAGTTTTTTACCTAATTACAGTGATATTTTAAAAAGAATAAAATATAATGAGTTTTTATGCTAGAAAAATATCAAAGACAATTTTGGAATCATTAAAGAGTTGCAAACAAACTAAAGCTAATGAATTTTCTAATTTCATTTTTGGTTTCTTCTGAAATGCGATTTTTGGTCTCCAAATGAAATATATGAATTGTTTTTTTAACTGTGAAAAAAAACATAAAATGTACAAATTGAGAAATCGAAGAGCTTCTGTTTGTTATAAATGTTTCAAGGATTTCAAAACTGCCTTGCTTTTTTCCTAGCATCAAAACTCACTTCTATTCTTTTTAAAAATATCAATGAAAATGAACAAAATACTAATTTTTGAATTTTTTCCAAAAACTGCAAAAACTAAAGACTAGATCGAAAAATTTACACGAGTACAATTTTTTTTTCAAAGAAATACATATACTGGCCAAGTTTTAAAACAATCAGATCAAAATTTAAGAATCCCTGGGTTGTCCCCCTTAAGTGTTTTGAGGTATATATACTTACCATGAATAACCTCAGATGCTGATAGGATGGAAGAAATTCAACAGAGCTTCTAGATTTAGCGGTTCGAAAAATTTGGGGGACATTTCACACTCTGCGCAAACATTTCGTGTTAGACGCTCACCGAATATAAAGTGCCCATGAAATTAATTTGAACTGCAGCGCTTCTTTTCAAACTCTTTCATTGGTTTATGGTTTCCAGCAATCAGGTTTAAAAACGGTTTAAAACTTTGTAACTTTAGTTTCCGATGGTTGAGTGAGGATGGTGCCGAGCATGGTTGGAACTGTAGCCTGACCTCACGTTAATCTGAATGATTGGACATTCATGGCGACATAATATGTCAATGAAACAAGATTACAAAGCATCATGATTGAATTTGATTGTGAGCGCGAATGGTTTAACATATTAATGATTAGCCATTAATGGGTCGCCGGTTGCGATATAGTCCTTTATACAAACCATCTGTTCATACGCATTCAAGGACTTATTAGTTTGATATTAGCCATTTAATTATTTGTAAATATACAGAGATTCATAGATGGTATTTTATCAGCAATCATAGTACATAAAATTCAGAACAATTTTAGATTAATATTGATTTTTAGTTCTATATTTTTAACTTTGCAAACTAATTATCTCTTAGCCCAATATCTTGTCACGTCACCAGAACTATCCTATCAGTCGTTTGCTGCTGCGTGCGTGTATGTTAGTTCGTTTGTTTGTATATTTAAAATTCTTTTCCGTTATTGTCTCCTCTGAGCTCTCAACTTTCTTTGGTGGATGAAGCTGACAATGTATCTTGAGTTGAATTACTAAATTTTGGAAGTGCGCTGCTCAAAAAGGACGTAACCTTCAATAGCAGTCAGCCGAGTGGGTCGCTTCACTGATGATGGCGGAACATGTTGGTGAAACAAATGTAACACGATTATTAAATAAATTGAACCAAAGAGATGGAACATGATGATGTCGCAATGATGGATCAAAATGATGGTACATGATTTTAGATCATGGTGATTTAGCTTAACGATGCGACATGTTGGGAAATACCGGAGGAACATGAGGGTGTGACATGATCTTGGAACATATTCATAGACTTTATGATGATATGTGTTGGTGGAGTGTGAATGGAATATATCATACATGTTGGCTTACAGTAATAATGAAACCCGATCCTGTAAAACGTGATGGAATACGATAGTGTAAAATAACAATTTCATTTGGTGGTGAAGCATTTTTCACGAGATAAAATACATGTTAACTCTCTCACTTTCAGAAACATCCGGCGTTGACATATGAATTTGAATATCCGTAGACTTTATAGAGCTATTATCCTCTCATTAATAGCGCAGAAAAAACGCATTCTAGTTAATAAGGTTCATAATGAAGATATTCTATACTCATGAAAATTTAAACACTTAATGCTTCACTTTAGATGTGTGGACATTTATTATTTGCCATATACATTTCTCTCGAAAGACTTTTTCAATGTTTATGAGCGAATTGTTGAAAAATAGTTTCGATCATCAAAAAGCAAGTGTTAATAAATTTTATTCTTCGGGATTGCAAAATTACAAGTACCTTAGAAGACATGAACGACATCACATTTTAAAATTCACAAGTTGTGTAATACCTCTTACTTAATTCTAGCATTGTCGTATTGGAGCTCGATTGTAAAAACAATGAGCAAACAATATCCTAGTAACGAATAAGCATGCGTTCAACAATCACAGTACGGTGGTATCTGCTCTGCTTGAATCCGTGACGTGGCATCTGACTGCAGTCACGAGGAGTTGAAAAGTTCCAGAAAGTAATGTCTTTTTAAATATATTTTTCCATTTATAAAATGAACAATTAAACTGTTTACAAACCGATGAGCATATTTCCAAATCTTATGCAGTACACAGCTAAAGCACTAAAGAACAATTATATAGTCGTTGCCTGCGTAATCTGTACGATAGGGTTATGTGTATATCAACACATCTCAGCAACCTCCTCCAGTCATGTGTGCACCAGTGGAAGAGATGGACCATCCATACCCATGGACTACATAGGAACACAGGAACATTTAGGAACATTACCTTTTCATGGGGTTTGGAGGAGAGAGTGGCGTGGTAATGTTGGTCTCCATCTGGACATTTTTAATTTCATAATTATTTCGAGTACAGTCAATTCTACTCCAGGTTGTATCAATTGGTTTCTTCAGTGTTTCGGTCATAGCCGTGTGGTTTCAGGGCCTGCCCCTGTGCGGGCAACGAGGGTTCGAATCCCGGCGCTGGATGGCGATTTTCTCTGTTGGGTATAGGGGAAAAATTCCAAGCACAATACCCCACTCTACCCAGGTGTCTGAAATGGGTACCGGTCTTGACCGGGGGTAAGCGTCATGGCGTCCTGGTGTTAGTTTTAAGGCATTTGAAAATCCAATGAACAAGGTGATATGTGTCAGACTTGAAATTGGAAATAAAACATCCGTAAATGCCATTGTTTGTTTGAGGTTGACTTTTCATAAAAAATAAATGATTACTAGCATTTTGTGTAGGAGCAATTTCCTTATTTCATAATAAACATTTTTTCCAGTCCAGCATTTCCGAGTATAAAAGTATATAAAATATGATCTAACCTAATAATACCCGTTGTGTGTTTATTTATATATCTGTTTGGTGTCCGCTTCTTAAGAAACATAAAACGTCTGAGTTTGCAGTATCATGGATACCGAATTCCTCAGTGTAACGTTGAAAAAGGGCCTATACATGCGTCGATATATTTGCATTGTTTCAGGATGTGTTCGTTTAGGATAGGTTTGGTTACATTAGGATATGATCATATCGCATGGGTAAGGTAATATTGACAGAATTTTTACACGGGTTCACCTAGGAAATTTCAACGGGTCCGAGGAATTTTCATGGTTCCTGCTACTACCTAACAATACCCATGGTTTATTTGAACTGAGTCCGCTTCTTCCATTTCTCTGTCATGCTCATAAAGATAGCCATAATGACCGTATCTGTGATACGGGTTTCACCCGTGTGCAAGTAAAATAATGTTTTTTTTTATCACGGGTACTGTTCGGATGGATTTATTTGTTGGTCATATACACCTTGAAAGTTTGTTCAGCAGAAGTATTGAATCTAGTCATTCTTGGGGGGCCTTGCACACTAGTCTGCATATGTTAGAGAACATGCAATTTTGGGCCTAATTGTTCAAGCTAGGAATCATCATTGGTTTTAATTAATTTCAGAACAAATCACGTTCTGATAAGATAGTGTTTGGTGTACACCGAAACAGAATTGAATTACAGAGACTATTGCTAAACGCAATTTTTTTATGAAATCAAGGAGTCTTGCAACGGGCCCGTTAGCGCCTTGTTCAAACTTATGATATAGACGACAACTACGAATTAGATTTATTAAATATAAAAATAAGTGATTTACATACGTTCTCACAGATCGTTTCGATATACTTGTGTTTGTTGATTAACAATTTTCATTGAACTGCTCAGATGAATTCACTGCAGAAATCATGAATGTTTAAACTTTTTGCACGTTGATAATATCAAAATATTCAAACATTGCTCATGCAAGTGTAAAAACATAATTTTTTCCTTGCTCACAGAGGATATTTTATTCCGATCACGGCTGATACATTTCATCTTGTACATTGATTTTTCAAACGCCATTTAACTAACACCTGGACTCAATGACGATTACCCCCGGTAAAGACAGAACTCACTTCCGACACCTGGGTAGAGTGGGGAATTATGAGTGAGTTCTCCCTTATCCCAACAGGGCGAATAACCAGGCGGCACTGCCGGGATTCAAACTGCCGACCTTCCCGTGAAGTGCCCGATCTTAACCACTCGGAAACGGTGACCACAATACGCGATGATTCTTCTTCTACTGATATTAAAAAAACCTCCTCCACTCTAATTTCAAGACATCAGAAGACCTTCCCATCTGATATCATGACATCAGACCACCGCCCACACTTCACCACACATTGACTGTCATTTGAATTTTCTTTTAAATCAGTGTAGATTTTTGCTCGCAAGTATTTTTTCTATAGCATTTTAGAACGTATTATCTTTCTTTTGCAGTATTTACGTGGTGACACTAAATACAAGGCGCAACCTTATGATTCGGATGGCAGTATTTTCATTCGTATTCTTCTGCTTCCATCTTCGGCCTTAAAATCTGCCCATTATTTTGTTATCATCATTTTGGTAGAATACGATTGTAAAGTGAGACTAGGAAGTTGAATTCCTAAACATTTATCGCGAGGTAGGCGTGGAGATGAAGTGAGGCTTTGAACTATACGGACACTTGCGGTGGATCTCGGAGCTGCGGTGCCGCTGATGGAGGTCCGGTGGAGACCAGGGCTCTGCCTGCTGTCTCGTTCATGTCTGTCTCGCAGTGTACTTTGTAGACCCTATTAAAGCGTTTCTTAATCACAATGTTACCCTGTGACCTGTTGGGTGCCATCCGGCCTGGTTTTAAAGTGACTTTAGCATTTCCTCGGTGGACGGCTAGAGCTGTGCAGCGAATCCCTCGTCCTACCAGCTTAAATCCTTTAATTAATTCAAATTTGGTGAATTTATGCGGGGATTTTCAGTCTCGTATCAGAAATCTTTCATGTAATTCATTTTCAATAAATCACTCGAGATTTCCGAAAGATTTCTCGACTATACTCGTTCTTCCTAACACTTCTAGCGAGTGATCGTTCAAACTCGGTACAACAATCATGGAAATTAAACAACATGTCATGCTTGTGTATATTTTGAAGTTATTCTAATAGAATACAAACTGTACAAAAAACAGTGACTAGCAATGTCAGTAATATTCTAGTTTCTTGAATCTTAAAGTAAGGCGAAAGACACTGAACTAAGCTCTCAAAAAACATTATATTCGTGGACTGCAGTGTCGAGTCCCATAGAGAACATCCTGTCGTAATTGATTGGCCCGGTTGATGACATTGGATGGGTCCACGAAGAGCGTCAGTCCACAGCTGATGGGGCTGGTAAAAGGCACTGGATGTGTCATTCAGAATGCAGAACTGGGAACAAGGAAAGAAACAGTTTTGTTAGAAAGTTTTTGATTATTGAATACGCAACAACGTACTCGCATCAACGTCAAAAATTATGAAATTGATTTCCTTAAAGTATAGCGTCATATCGAAGTTTTTGTTGAGGATCTGCTAAACTTCGTGATTTGTGAACAAAAACAAAATGAAAAACTTCTACAGTACGCTGTGTATTTAACTGTAAGGAATGTCTTTATCCACATAACATTCTGAAGAAGAGGATAATATATTTTTAAAGTAAATAATGTAACAGAAGGCCTAAAATACTTGACGCAAACATTATTAAAGAAAGATAATCAAGATCTTCATATCTAACATTTGATCACCAAAAGCATCGACTGATCGTGATGTCTAAAAACGAAATTTTATGAAGATCAAGTATGATTCTCGCATCAGTGATTTTGACTGAATACTATGACAAATCAGGATGTGAGCTAACACATGTTCTCTGAATTTTTACAATGAATTAGTAAAATTTTGTCGACGAGACACAAATGAAAAAATACATGACTTAGTTTCCAACGGCTGTGCACGATGTCAGAGTTCTGCCAACAGAGCTGCGCTGACACTCCTTTTGATGGACATCAGTTATATTACTCATGAATCCGAGAGGAACTTTGTAGTTTCTACAAAACGTCAACGAATTAATTAAAGCTTTGTTTGTATGCGCCAAATATTAGTATAAGTTAGGTTTGAATTACTCATCCCCATTTAAAGTGAATTTTAACCACGAAATAAAACAGAAAAAGCTAAAAACCACTGACTAATACTGCAGGACAAAGTATTTAATAAGTTGTAATTATTACTTTAAAAACAATCTTAACATAAGAACATTCCCCACCACAATGAAGACTGAATGAGTAGGCAAAATTTGAAGTGGCATCAAATGATTACAAAACAAGTATTTCAAACTCACCTGATTATTGTCTGCTGATTGTGTCTTGTTCCAAGTTTTCAAAGTCGTCTTCCTCTTTCATATTTTGAAGGGTGGACTTTTTGAAGAAGATGCCCTGTGCGCGGCAGAGAGGGCAAAACGTATTGCGTCTAAACCAAGTTCGTGCACACGCAACACACAGAGCGTGGGTGCAGCCGCTGAGCACCGCGTAGTCCTCTTCTGTGTTGAGCGGTGGGCCGTCATGCACACTGGGCATTCGGGCTCTAATCTGACCCGGTCCAGCATCTCTTCAGGATGTATATTGTCCATCAGTTCCTCCACCACAGTTTCTTCGAATGATGCCATCACTTGCCGGGCAGCCCTCCTTGCGGCAATGGCACCGCTTCTATCGCGATGGGCCGCCATGTGCTGTGGGGAGCGAAGTCCACAGTTCAGGTCACGTATGAGGTCCCCAATCGCCAACAGCAGTTGTTGGTCAGCGTTGCGACAAAATTCCTCGCTATCGATGGCGCCCACAGCTGCAACCGTCGTTGTTATAATCAACTTCAGGGAGGCAGCGTCTACTGTGGAACTGATGGTTCTTTTGTTGTTTAGGTTGGCGGTCGAGATGATGAACTTCCACGCTTTATGGAGATTATGAATTACTTGAATTGAAGGCTCCTCTATCACGTTCTCGATAATGCGCCTGACCAGCATGATGCACACGCTCTTTTCGAGAGACAGGTTCTGCGCTGCCGCTGGGGTGACGTTGCTCAGCCACTGCTCCTGAAGATCAGTGATCTCCATGTCCGCGCAAGAGTGCAGCAAAGTACGTAGAAACTTGCGGGCCTGCTCCATTTTGTAATTTTTAATTTTCTTTAGACTTGGCGTGGGAGCTGAGGCACAGAACCTTCGAGATAGAGCGTCAAATATAATCAGGAGCTGACTTTAGCACATCCTTTTCTTAGGACTATTGAGTTTCACTTTGGGAACACTGTTTTGCAGTTAAGTCACAATGTATTTCAAGCGACGCAAGAATTTTCACTTCGGAGAACCGACTGTTTCGAGCCACACAGACAGAATGAACATCCGGCTGATCCCTCCCTGCTCATATACCTCCCAAATCAGCTGCGACCGGCAGCATCATCTCGCGTAGATAGGCCCAACGTCATAGCCAGGCCTTAGACACGCTCGCTCCATTGCCGACGTTTCGAAAGAAAAGAAAAAAAAGAAAAATAGTTTATTTCATATCCATGTCCGCACAGCACGAGCGTTAAACATTCCGTTAAACAAATAGTCCCTCATTTTGGTCCGGCAAAAAGTGGACCCAAAATCTGTGTATGAATGGATTTTTGCCCCCCGAGATTTCAATGGTTTCTCCTCATCATAACTCTGACTCATTTGTATGATAACGTTAAAAAAATTTTTTCTTGCTGTCTCAACCGCCTAGTAACTGAGTTTTTTTGAGTGCACCGGAAACACCCACAGAGCACAAAGCCCCGCAATAAAGGTGATTTAGAAACATCTTAGCATGAATTTACCATGCGTACGAGTTTTACCTCACTATTATTCAGGTGAAGTTTTTAATGACAAAACAAATAAAAGTGGATTCAATGTAAACGATCTTAAGAACAGAAAGTGTCTCAGAGCTACTGAAACACTTCTAACGGTAAAAAATTGAGTAATGTGAACGTGAGAATATGGTGAACGTATAATGAACACTCATTATAACTCGACATGATCGAATTATAAATTTTACTTACATGAAATCGTGTGTGAGGAAAAACTTGCAATCTTTCTTACTTCACAAAGAAAATAAGGTAATACTATTTCATAAAGAAAACAACGCCATATTTCTCATTTCACAAGGAAAAACGAAGCAAGTACTCGAAACCACTACTTGTAGCCCAGGCGAGTGCTAAGCCACAACCGTCGTACCACTCCCGTCTTGTGACAGCTCGTCATGACTGAGGAGCAGGATTCCACTTTGTGTAGGATGTTTAACTGCAGAAAAGTGAAGGTCGGTGACCTATATTATTACAAGATGAATTAGTATAATACTAAGCTGAATTTCATAGGAAAACGAAGCATTTGCTTTGAATAAGAACATCAAAATCAGTGGGCTTTTTTAGTGAAAACGATGAAGTGTTGATAAATTTCAACACCTACGTAGCATGGGTACCCCGCCACACACCCGGCTGTGCTGAGGCTCCAGTAAACAGAAGACTGGTCACGTGTGCCTTTATTTGTCAGATTGGGCATGGTCTTCAAAACTGGATGGGGCTTGAAAATTTCGTTCCTGAGAATTTCTATAGTGGGGGTTGTGATGTTCGATGTTCAGATCAGAATAGTGATAGAACATAACGGAACTTGATGAAGAGATAAATGTTTGAACATGATGTTAGGATTCAACTCTGGAACATAACAATGCAGCATAACAGTGGAATTGAATGCTGGAACGATGATCCAACATGATGATGTGATAAAATAAGGAAATTTGTTCCACAACATGATGAAATAAAATGTCGAATTATGAAGGCACAACATGACGATGAAATAAAATGTCGAATTATGAAGACACAACATGACGATGAAATAAAATGTCAAATTATGAAGGCACAACATGACGATGAAATGAAATGTCGAATTATGAAGGCACAACATGACGATGAAATAAAATGTCGAATTATGAAGGCACAACATGACGATGAAATAAAATGTCGAATTATGAAGGCACAACATGACGATGGAATAAAATGTCGAATTATGAAGACACAACATGACGATGAAATAAAATGTCGAATTATGAAGACACAACATGACGATGAAGTAAAATGTCGAATTATGAAGGCACAACATGACGATGAAATAAAATGTCGAATTATGAAGACACAACATGACGATGAAATAAAATGTCGAATTATGAAGGCACAACATGACGATGAAATAAAATGTCGAATTATGAAGGCACAACATGACGATGAAATAAAATGTCGAATTATGAAGGCACAACATGACGATGAAATAAAATGTCGAATTATGAAGGCACAACATGACGATGAAATAAAATGTCGAATTATGAAGGCACAACATGACGATGAAATAAAATGTCGAATTATGAAGGCACAACATGACGATGAAATAAAATGTCGAATTATGAAGGCACAACATGACGATGAAATAAAATGCCAAGAAATGGTGATGAAATACGATTTGGTACAGTATGTTATTGGAACATGGTTATGCGACATGATTATGAAACAAAGTACTTGAACATGATGACGCAACAGGATGATGGTACAAAATGTTGATATATGGTACTTCATCATGATGATGAAATAAATCTTTGAAACATGATAACGCAACACGATAATGGAGTAACATGTTGCAACATGGTATGGGTCAATATGTTGTTTGAACATTGTGATGCAACATGATGATGGCACAAAATATTAAAATATACTGAATAAACATGATGATTTATTATAAAGTTGGAACTTCACAATGCAACATGATGATAGAGTAAAATTGTGGAACATGATAACGGAAAAACATGTTAAAGCAAAATGATGCAAATGACGATGGAATAAAATGCAGAAATTAACGGTACAACATGACGATGAAGTAAGATGTTGAAACATGATGACACAAGATGACGATGGAGTAAAATGTGGGAACATGGTGGTGCAACATGACAATGAAATGTTGAGAAATGATGATTCAAAATACGGACTGGCCTTGATGGTTCTGCTCGTGAAAATGCTTAGTTTAGCCTACCATGGAATAGAAATAAAAAACTGGTTAACTTTCCTGATGCAAATGTTTTCGTTTCTAAACTTTACTTAACTCATTATTTGAGATTAAGCACAAAATCTGATTAAGGTTAAAATCGCATTAGAATAGAATTATTTTCTTAAATTTTCCTTTTTTAACTGACATCTACTTCACATCATTGTTTGACATTAAATATGTCATTTGACTAAGAACTATATTTTTGTCGTCAGTGAACGATGTTTAATTCTACAAGCAATTAGGGATTTTCTCATCAAACCTGTAATCGTTTTGAGCATGTGATTATGGCAGAAATTTCAGAAAACTTCCTATTTTTGTAATAATTCGATTCATTTCCGATCAATGCAAAACATCACCAACATTCAGTACAGGACGTGAGCTCCGTCAAGCCAAATATGAAGTCGACGGACATGTTTCACATTTGCTTGGAAAAAAGAGGTTTGGGACTTGACGAAAGAACAGTGCACGACTTTTTCTTGTGTATTCCTTTTTAATGCCGAATGTTACGCATGTTTTTTCAATGCGTGATTTACGCGTGGCAAACTTGTCAAATGTAGGTGGTATTTCAAATAGTTTCCAATGATGATATGAGGGAAGAAATTTTATGGAATTTGTAGATTTAGCTGTACAAAATATTTAGGGGTGTGTGAACATTTCTCACTTTGCGCTTACAATTCGTGTTTGACGCTCAGCGAGTTTGAGGTGGGGAAAATTATTCTTCCCACATGATCCTCGTATTGCTATTTGAGGCGGAGCCATGCCTCCCTTTCGCGCTCTCATTTGTTTGACGCGGTTCTGGAGCTGGATGGAGGCGTGGTGGAGATATAATTTTTTTAATAGTACTGGAAAAAGACACGGCAATTGACATTTTTACTTGAGAGCGGTCGAAGCAGCCTCTGGCAGATATTAATTATTGAATTCTTACCATATGCAGCCATTGTTCTAGCCATTCATTCATAAGCTTCCCTTTTCACTCGATTCTTTCCAAGGGGAATGTCGATCAATCCCGGCCGCTCCTTAACAGCATTAACACTAACTCTGCTTCCAACGGCTGCGGCAGCGGCTGCTGCGTGAACTGTATTTTAAAAATTCCTTTCGTGCACCCATGTCAGTGTGCCACTTTTGAATTAGGGCTGAATTTCTACTTAACTATCTGTCTTTGCGTTAATCAATGAAGTAAAACTATTGAAAATATTTAAAAGAATACCTCCCATAATAGCCTAATAAAATATATGTATTGGGCCCTTGCGCCTATTTTAAAAACGTTCAACTAAACGTGCATATAAATTAGAATGTTTTTACTTCCTGCGAGTGTTAAAATCTTACAGGAGAGGTCCGTGGTATTTGAACTGAAGCGTCATTTTACAAATTTCTTAATTAGTCGGTCCTTTATAACAATCAGCTTTTAGATATGCTTTACAGCTTTGTAACTCCAGTTCACGATGGCTGAGTGATAGGCAAGCGCAGTAAAGAGAGGAGTTTCCTTTCTAGCCTTCGCTACCCGTCTTCTCCATCACATCCGGAGAGCGTGAAGTGTGGCGCAAATACCGCACGTGCCGAGCATGGATGGAACTGAAGCCTGATCGCACGTTAATCTGAATGACTGGACTCATCCGTGGCGACAGTATAAGATAATGGAACATTATTACACAGCATAATTCTTGAATTTGATTGTGAGCCCAAGCCGGGGTTTTTAACAGTAAAGAATAATGAATCGTTAACGGGTCACCGGTCGCACTGAAGTCCTTCATACAAAATATCTGTTCATACGCACTTCAGGGAACTATTTGTTCGTTATTAACGATTCAATTTCAGTCTTTCTATTAAAATTCAAAGATTTTGTTTTACCAGCAATTGTTGTGTGTAAAATTCCAAATTATTTAACATTTGTATCATTTTAGATTATCTGTTCTTTCCAAAAACAGACAATTTTTTTCTGAGCTCAATTCCTTGACCCGTTAACTGCATTATTTCATCAATAATTTGCTACTGCTTGCGCGTGAGATAGTTCATTTATTTGTATATTTAGGTTTCTGCTCCGTGATTGTTCACTTCGAGTTCCCAACTTCCTTTGATGGATGATGCTGACAATGTATTGGATCGTAAACTAAAATATTAAATTTTTGAAGCAACCAGCTCAAAAAAATTGTCTTTCAATTGTTGCCTAGTGGGTCGCATGTGAGACGAGTGAAGATCATGGAATATATCGATGGAACAATATCTAATACGCGTATAAAATATATTGAAGAAATAGAGATGGAACATCCGTATGTTGCAATGATTAATCATATTCACGGTGCATGATTGTAGAACATAGTAATTAAGCTTAATAACGATGCGAAAAAAGAACAGCATGCGAAAAGAACAAGAATGAACAGCATGTTATTGGAACATATTTTTAGACCATAATGATGTTGTGTGGTGGCGGTGTACGAATGGAACGTAATATATCACTAGACTTAGTATTGTGTTTAAAAACGAATCTGTAAAAAAATGATGGAATTCAATGTTGAAACATAACGACGCTATTTGGAGTTGGAGATGAAACACCAATTCCCTCTAATGCAATATCATCAACATTAGTTAATAAAGGTGGAGTGGAATTTCTTCAATGAACATCATGGGTACATATACACGTAAAAGACTCATTTTAGATAACACGAAACATAATAACGGCCTTCTATACGCGATCCATTCCAATCTCCTAATGCTTATGTTTAGATGCTTATTCGGTTCATTTTATTTGATAATCAATTCTCTATTTGAACACTGGATGCAACATACAGAATTTTTAAAACTTAATAGGAAGCAACTTCCCAGGCAGCAAGCTTCTCTTGGGACAATTTTGGTTTTTTATTGTCAGTTTGGGACCTTGGGACCGATCAATTGTTTCAGTATTGGGAAAAAATTGCACTATTGCACTGATTTCACAACCTTGTCCCAAAAAAATCCCTAAGGCGGATTATAAATATTTTTATTAGAGACCTTGGAAGAAAAGAAAAAAGGAAGAAAAAACTTTTTATTTCCAATAGAGATTGTACAATATTACAATCATTGGTTTTTAAGTATCTTAAAGTTAATACACTTAGATGATCCATACTCATGAGTCTTGTAATACCCATGTCACTAGTCGAAAAGAAATGATTGAGGGCAATGTACTCCTAATCTTGCTTAATCTACATTTGATAATACATGTAATGATAATTATAAGAGATAACACAATTTCTTGGACGATGCATTTTCATCGTGGGGTGAAAACACTATTGACAGTTTACATGTACATGACATAAAACTTCGCAATTATTGATGCCAGGAAATAATATATGAATCGTTTGTTTATATATATATATTTATATATATATATATATATATATATATATATATATATATATATATTTATATATATATATATATATATATATATATATATATATATACATATATATATATATGTACACATAATCATGAGGACCAAGAAGATTACAAGTTTTGTATATATTCACTCGCTCTAATAACACTCGCCCCAATAACACACTTGCCTCAATAACACACTTGCCCCAATAACACACTCGCTCTAATAACACACTCGCCCCAATAACACACTCGCCCCAATAATACACTCGCCCCAATAACACACTCGATGGGTGCATCCTTTCAAAAGTTAACAGCGGGTCAAATTGAGTTTTTTGACGGCGCACGAGTCGGAGAGGCTTAATGATAAATTATTGTAGTTCCCAGAAAACCGTTAGGGTCGTGTGTACAATATGGAGAGAGAGAGAATGTTTCATTCTTTCATTTGAAAGTAATTTGAAGTCGATGATGCTCTCTTTCCAAAGTTAAAAGCGGGTCAACTTGAGTTTTTCGACGGCGCGCGAGCCGGAGAGGCTTATCGATGAATTTCTGTAGTTCCCAGAAAAGCGTTAGGGTCGTGTGTACAATATGGAAAAGAGAATGTCTCACTCTTTCATCTGAGAGTAATTTGAAATCGATGGGTGCATTTTTTCATAAGTTGAAGGCGGGTCAACTTAAGTTTTTTGGAGGCGCGCGAGTCGGAGAGGCTTATCGATAAATTTCTGTAGTTCTTAGAAAACCGTTAGGGTCATTTGTACAATATGGAAAGAGAAATGTTCTTTACATGAACTCTCTAACGAATTTTTAATATGTGATCCATTTTAATATTATCAAGAAATTTAGCAATAATAATCTGTAGCCTTTGGCATCTATTCGCTTGGCGTCTCTTAGTAAGCGCGCGAACCTCAATACGGTGAACTTGAAGTGGCTAAATTGAAGTATTTTAGGTATGTTATCTCGCGTGTTCTGATTTTTGTGTTTAATAACTACTGTGGAAAGTTTTTATGGATGTGATTTATTAAAATAAATCTATTTTCTAGCATTTCAGAGATCAGAAAGACATATTTTTGCAAAATCTCGTTCGACGCTATGCTGCTTGATATTCTCTGAATCGAACGTTCGCACAAGCGTCATGTTTCACGAACTGTTTTTCAGTTATTGTCCACTGTATTATTATATAATAATCTCTTCTGCTATTAACGTTCATCCATCGTGTGAATGGCAGGTCGAAAAAATTATTATGTAATAAAGAAAAACAATTTTGAGTTCATCAGTAGCTTGAAAATTCAAAATAGTGACTCGGACAGCTCAACTGCCGCTGACTCAAAAGAGGATCAAAACGAACTTCCTCCTGAGGAAAGTAATGATGAGGAAGCTCTCAAAACTGTTGAGGTAGGAAAATCTAGTAAAGTTAATAATGATGACAGTGAAAGCAATCAGAACAGTGAAATTGATCTTGATTACAGTGAAAGTGAATGTGAAACTCATTCTGAAGTGAGTATTGAAACTATCTCAGAATCTTCTTTGCATTCTTCAGCGGCATCAACAGGAATTAATGCCCTGGTAGAAAATTCTCTAAGTTTGAGGGATAACCTAAGAGATTGGTATCTGCAGCATAATGTGACACTGGTTGCATTCAAACAATTACTTAATATCTTGAAAATAGTCCACACAGATTTGCCTTCTGACCCACGAACAATTTTACAAACCAAAACTTCAGATATTGTAACAGTTGAAAATGGTCAATTTGTTTACTTTGGCTTAGAGGAAAATATAAAAGAAAACTTCCGTTTTCAGTTGGAAAATATTGACTGTATTAATGTGGATATCAACATAGATGGTATACCAATATTTAAATCTCGTAATACATCTTTTTGGCCAATTCTGTGTTCTTTAGATAATTCAATTCCGTATAAATTTTGCTCAGTTCATCCATTTGTGGTTGCTATATTTTATGGTGCTAAAAAGCCAAATATTTTTGAGTTTCTTGATAGATTCATTTCTGATTTGAAAGTTTTGTTAGAGAATGGAATTGTCATTGAAGGAAAAAGGTATAATGTACAAGTACGCTGCATTATAGCGGATGCTCCTGCCCGTGCTTTTCTTAAGCAGACCAAAAGTCATGGAGGATACTTTGCATGCGACAGGTGCCTGACTAAAGGTGTTTATAAAAATAAAGCCATTTCTTACGAAGAGACTAGTGCTTCTAAGCGAAATAACGAGTCATTTAGAAATAGATTGCAAGAACAGCACCATATTGGGGCCAGCCCATTTTTAAGTTTAGAAATTGACATGGTTAACTGCTTTGTGTATGATTACTTGCATGTAATACTGTTAGGAATTATTGTCAGAAAATTACTATCATTGTTTTGGAGTAAAGTGCCGTATAAAATATCATCTTCACAAAAGAAAATTGTAACTGAAAGAATTTCTTTGATACATAAATTTTTTCCCCTTGAATTTGTTCGCAAACCACGGTCTTTTGAAGAATTAGATCGGTTCAAAGGCTCAGAATTTCGAGCAATATTACTTTATTATGGAATCATTCTTTTCAAAGACATTTTGTGTGAAAAAATGTACAATCATTTTCTTATTTTGATGTATATTGTAAGGATTCTGTGTGACCCAAATTTAATTAGTGATGAGAGTAACCTGAACTATGCTGAAAAGTTGTCTATTTATTTTGTGAAACAGTTTAAAAAAATTTATAGGGATGTAAATGTTTCATTCAATGTTCATTCACTTATTCACTTAGTTGATGATGTCCGACAATATGGTGTACTCGACTCTTTTTCTGCCTTTCCATTTGAAAGTTTCTTAGGCAGAATGAAGAGAAGAATAAGATCATCAAATAGTCCATTAGCACAA
This sequence comes from Morinoia aosen, assembly GCA_030386875.1. Classification (NCBI taxonomy): domain Eukaryota; kingdom Metazoa; phylum Arthropoda; class Malacostraca; order Amphipoda; family Talitridae; genus Morinoia; species Morinoia aosen. Next base: position 54,373,804 of record CM059575.1, on the reverse strand, counting down.
ATTAGCAGAAGAGTAAATGAGGGTTATAAGTTTTCTAATAGTAATCAAATTACATCAAGAGGAATAACTGTGAATAACCATCGAATAATTCCAAATCAATTTAAAAATTCATGTATTTTACTAGAAAACAAAGAATTTGGCTTGGTTACAAATGTCACAGGAGACTGTATTACTATGAAAAAGCTGATGAAAATCAAACCTGCTGCCAAATATCCAACTTCTTCCTCAATCTTTGATGTTTTTATTGTTAGCAAAAGTTCTGAAACCAAAATTATCAAAAGAAACAACATCTATAAAAAATGTTTGATCCTACCGTTCAAAAAAAGGTATATTGTACTTCCTCTTCTATGAATGTTGATGTGTATGTTTTAGTCGTTTATGTGCTTTGTTCATTTTAAGCTTATGTTCTTGTGTTTATTTTGTGCATTAGTTAGGTTCCCATATTCCTGGCATTAATTTTTATGTTATAATTTCATTCACACTGCAGTTTGTGGGTCATGTGAATTTTTTTGTTCAATTTCCAATCAAAGACAGCTGGACTTCATTGATTTCTTAGAATCTTCAAAATGTATTCAATTGTGTACTTTGAGAAGGAAAACACTGTAGAAGGTGTTCCAACTTCTTGGCTTCAAAAACTTGACAATGAGCAGTATTGTCGTTGGCCAGAAAACAAATCCATGGATAAAATATCCAAAATGATTAAAAAATGTGAACCACCATCAAATGAGTGGTGCTGTATTAAGTGCCGAGTTATTTCAGCAGCATCTACTTACAATGAATGTAAACAGAAATCAAAAGAGGCTTCAGACCAAAGTGCTACAGAACCTAACAGTGATGGTGAACTTCTTGAAAGTGCAATTAGTGCTTGCAGTGACACCAGTAGTGATGATGAAGTGCCCCAGCCTCCCCAAAAAATCAGAAAACGAGAACAGTCTAGACCTTCTAAAACAGAAGCTAAATTGAATGTTACTGAAATGCAAGCTTTCTTTCATGAAGAATTGAAAGACAGTAAAACACAAATTGTGAAGAAACTTGAAAAGTGTTTTGATAAACAAGTGGAAGCCTATGGAAAATTACACAAGGACATTCTTGACCTTAAAGAAGAAATAAAATTACTTAAAAAAGTACACAAAGCAGCCGTGACTCCTATCACTGACCCAACCACATTTCCTCAATTACCACTTGAATCAATGAAGAATGTAGAAGATTTTGAAACACTTTTGAATGATGATGTTCAAAAACAGAGCTTGATTAGCATGCTGGCAAACTTTAGTGGTGCTAGTATAAATTCAACTGTGCATCAAATTATGAAGAAAGTTTTAAAGAATGAAGTAGCAGTCCAGTTCTCCATGCATGGCAAAGGAACAAAACGGCAGTTCATAGAGTTGAAGCTCTGCTCCTGCATACGTGGTACGTACCGTTCATTGTGCTTTGCTTCTGTTTAGCGACCAGATTTTAATACATCAATTCTCTTTAATGATTTGTATGAAGTTCTACTGTACAAAACAGAATGTAAAAAATGCTGCCTGCATGTTTCTGCTTTCAGTTGAGGAGTATCTAGTTATGCAAAAAAAGGTTTTATTTTATGGCAGTTTTTTGCAAAAAAAAATGTTTTTTATGTGTCTTTTTGTTCATTTTAGCACACACTCAAATTTTGTTAGGTATGTCTGTTGTTTTGGTCAAATAAAATATATTAATGTCCATGAATTTTTGTAATAAAAACATCAAAAGGAAAACATACAGTAAAAGTGGTGGCAGGTAGCCCACAATGACCAAGAGGAGTCTAAGAGGAACAGCAGGAGCCACAGAACTTATATTGATGGAGTCAAAATTTAGAAATTACTATCTCTACATGTCTGATTTTATTTTTATATGACCACAAAAATTAGAGATAGTAATCTCTGAATTTTGACTCCATCAATGTAAGTTCTGTTGCTCTTGCTGTTCCTCTTGAACTCCTCTAGGTAATTGTGGGTTATCTGCCACCACTTTTACTGTGTGGTTTCCTTTTGATGTTTTTGTTACAAAAAATCATGACTAAAATCATGCATTTTAATATATGATATGTGACCAAATAATCATGTTTTTTATAAAAAATCTTACGTTAAAAACATTGATATTAATATATTTTATGTGACCGAAAAACACAGGCTGTGGTTATTTCGAAAAATCATGACTAATAAAAATGAATATTATTATATATATGATACCAAAAAACATGCTTTTTTTACAAAAAATCACGACATGGATATTAATATATTTAATTTGATCTTAGAAAATTTGTTGTTTTTCACATTTTTCACATAAACCATATCATAAAAAAAATCATTATCAAAAAAATATACATTTTGATGTAGTATATGTGAACCAAAAAAACATGCTATTTTTAAAAAATTGTTTTTATTTTACAAAAAGTCTTTGCTCCATGTGTTATTTTCATGATTTTTCTGTAAAAAAGTTTCTTAAAAACAGCATGCTTGTTTTTGGTCAAAAAATATATATTGATAACCATATTTTGTAGCCATGGTTTGATTGTAAAAAACATGTTTAAAAAAAACGGCATGCTTTTCTGGTCCCATAAAATTTATTAATAGCTGTTTTTTAGTCATTACTTTTCTGTAAAAAAATGTTTTCTAGAAAAAAGCATTGGGCTTTTGGTCGCATGAAATATTAATATCCATGTTTTTATTCAGGATTTTTTACGAAAAAAACATGTAGAAAAACGGCATGATATTTCTGGTCTCATAAAATTTATTAATAACAATGTTTTTTAGTTATTATTTTTTTTGTAAGAAAACATGTTTTTATTAAAAAAACAGCCTGGTTCACCTCTCCCAACCTACTTGTGTGATTACTATTGCGAGCACATAAATGAAATTTATATGAAGGATAAGAACATATATGAACTTTCTACTTTTGTTTTTATTTATTTGTTTTCCATTTTAATTTTCTTGATATGAGGTGTACAAATCCTTAGATTTTGAGCTCCAATGTTTTCAGAACTTTTGCCCTTTTTCTACATATGATAAAAAATTTCAAACTGAGTGTTTTTGGATGTAAAACGGCTCGCTGAATCTAATGGAGTGCTTGTTTTTTTTTGCAATAAAAAATTTAAAAGTTCTACCATATTCGAAAGGAGAATAAGAAATTGGAAATTTTCATCTGTTTGTTTATTAAATATAGCTCATTTGAACTACATTGAATGAGCATTTCCACTGGTTGGTTTTTGCAGAAGCTGCTTTGAGGTCACCAGCTGGCAAAACTGCACATGCATCGGAAGTAAACAAGATAATTGCACTGAATCTAACATATGCCAAAGATCGGATTGCCGGAAGAAAAAAGTCCTGTGAAAGAGTGGAAAATCCTCGAGCAGCGTGCGAGTAGCTAGCTAGTTTATACGAAGCTAATTTTAAGGCTAATATTTTGATTACTCAATGGGAAGGAAGGAAGTTGTAATGGGTATCAAATTATTTTATGAACTTAATTTCAAGTCGTGAAGGTGTTTCAGTGAATTTTATTATCAGTCAAGGGAAAGCAACAGTTAAAATAGATTTAATGATATCAAAGGAAGTTATATTGAATAGAGACGTATTATATGAACTTAATCTTAAGTTGTGAAGTTTTTCACTTAACTTTAATTTTAGTCAACGGAAAGCAACAGTTTAAATAGTTTTAATGACATCAAAGGAAGTTATATTGAATAGAGATGTATTATATGAACTTAATCTCAAGTTGTGAAGTTTTCACTGAACTTTAGTTTTAGTCAACGGAAAGCAACAGTTTAAATAGATTTAAAGATATCAAAGGAAGTTATGTATGCGGTTATACTAGGACTGTGGTAGAGCCATGAATGAGCAACTTTATTGGCTCTGCCACGGTGAGACCTCCGCCCAAAAGGTCAGCGACCAACCATCAAGGAGGCCTCATGGCATTGGAAATAACAATTCCTTTGCCTAAGGAGTTGGTGGAAATGCTCCTTGAATTTGTTGGGACTATTCTCAACGTATTTGTATTTCCATGTACATAGTAAATTTGGCAATCCATACTTTTCTGAAATATTTTTTGTCTTTCAGTTGATCCCCAGTCAATTCGCATATCTGGTCTCACGAAATCGGTGGCTGCCGGAATACAACATCCACTAAGTTCTTCAGAGTTTCATGTTCAGCCAGCATGCACTGATGGCATTTGAGGTAAGTTTGAATAATATGTTTGCAATGTGCGAGTAATTAGCAGTGCAATATAATTCTTGGCAAATAATTACAAAAATGTTACTTGCGCAATGACTTTTATGGAGCTTATAGCTTAACGGAAGAGCGTTCACTCTGAATGAGTGGAAGGTTGGGGTTCAAATCCCTGTGGGCTCTTTTCTATATCATACCGCAAGTGAATATTAATTGTAATTAGCAATGCAGTAGTTAATTAATTTTTAGCAACTACTTACTGGCACAAAGCATTCTTCAATTTATTTCACTGAATTGATGTCATTAAAATAAAATGTTGCTTGATTGTTGTTGATTTTGAATACATGTGTTGACATTTCATTGGTGCTCTGTTATAATAATGCTTGCAAACAAATTTAATACCTGAGGGTATTCATATATGATTCTAGCTCTTCTGTGATAACATTAAAATATTTATTTCATTTGCTGGCAGAGTGAAAAATTTGTAAGACTATGTCCCGTGTCTGATACAATTGGAACAAATTTCGCACCAATTTCATTTCAGCTTTTGGTTACCAATTTCATCCCATTTTGGGAACCGATTCCGTCCCAGTTTGGAGTGCCAATTCCGGGACGAAATTGGCACTCCAAACTGGGGACGGAATTGGCACTCCGAACTGGGGACGGAATTGGCACTCCAAACTGGGGACGGAATTGGCACTCCAAACTGGGGACGGAATTGGCACTCCAAACTGGGGACGGAATTGGCACTCCAAACTGGGGACGGAATTGGCACTCCAAGCTGGTCACCAGTTTGGAGTGCCAATTCCGTCCCCAGTTTGGAGTGCCAATTCCGTCCCCATAAAAATTACCAATATTGTCCCGGTTTGTAAAATCCCAACATGGGTCCCAATTTTGGTGACTAAGACTGCCCCAATGCTGAGTGCCAGAAGTGGCACAACATTTTCCCAATAATTTTTGCTGCCTGGGTTATGGAAAGGATTTTTTCACGACCGTTGCATACCACTAATTACGATACAGACGAGGTTTATCTTCGGAATTGCGATACAACACCCTTTACCTACTGGCAAGAATTAAAATATATTTATTATTCCCGTACCGTTTTTTGTAAGCTGATCAACATTTATCGTTCATCTTTCCTATTCATATAAAAGATTCTGCTGTTTATATATAGGACTCCACTGCATAGATAGTTTCATTCGATTTAACATCGTCGATATGATTTTCTTTGTTTGAGCAATTTCTCCCAAACTTGCTGAGCCCCATTCCAAGTGTTGACTTCCTCCAACCAAATTATATTGTTAGAAACTGTAACTTCCCAATAGAACAATTTGTAGAACAATATATGAAATGAATTTATTCCAGAAAAAAATTCACTCCTCTGTCAAGTCATGATCAATATGCACGCAACTACTTGATAAATTATGAAACTCAAACACAACCCTTTATGCATACGATTTATCTTGCATTCGCTTTTATTTCTATTCGATTTTCTGCACAAACTGCATCATTAAACACTGAATATTGATTTATACTTTTACTTAAGACGTGTCGTTGCCTTTCGTTTAAATTATAGATTCTAACTTTTTTCACCGAGTTAAATTTCTTTTAAATGACTTTTGCGCGACGAAGAAGTCTATGTTTCTCGTGAACTCAACAAATATTTTTTATTTGCCACTTAGAATTCGGTTCAAAACCTTTTTCAATTTTAAATGAATTATTGATAAATTGTATCTACCATCGAGCCAGTTTTAATAAATTTCATTCATTAGGTTCTGAAATTACAAATGCCTCAGGGGACACAAATGACGTCACGCTTAAAATTTTTTCACATTTTTAATACCTCTTATATAGTTCTCAACATTGTCACATTAGAGCTCGATTGTAAAAAGAATGAGCGACCAATCTCCTAGTAACGCGGTTAACAATCACAGTACGGTATCTGCACTGTCTGAATCAGTGCTGGGGAATAGGCCACCATTAAAAAAAGTAGAAAAATTCCTGAAATCAGTGCATCTTCTAATGTATTTTTTTTTAATTAGGGAACTAGACTATTTAAAGACAGCAACGCATATTTTCAAATCGTACGCAGTATTCTTCCAACACACTAAAGAACAATTATGTAATCGTTGCCGCGCAGTCTCTACAATAAGGACATGCGTATGTAACACATCTCAGCAACCTTCTCCAGACATGTGTGCACCATTTGGAAGAGATACCATCTCTGAGGATAGGAGTAGAACACATAGCCATTGGAACATTACTTCTGTCGTAATTTTTGGAGGAGAGAGCGGCGTGGTACCAAATCAGCTGCGGCCGGCAGCATCATCTCGCGTAGATAGGCCCAACGTCGTGGCCAGGCCTTAGACACGCTCGCTCCATCGCCGACGTTTCGAGCGCTAAACATTCCTAAGCAGCACAAAGTGGACTCAAAATCCGTGTCAAAATCTTCTCAAAAACTTTATTTCATCCTTTACATCGATTTAAACACAGCATAGAATTTTAGGAATGAACAATTTAACAAGAAACTATTCTTCATTCATCAAGCAGTTGAGTAAATATAACACCAACTTGGCTACATTGTAGTGTTTACAGATATTTCTCCGTAATATCTTCTACAACATAATATTTAAGTACAATTGTGTTTATATTATAAAATGAAAATACTAAGCTATCTTCAATTTTTTAAAGAAAATGGGGTGTAACATTGAATGTTTTCCTTAATTTCGCACCGAGGTACAATGAAAAAAAATCGTCGATAAGGCCTTAAAAATTCGCCTTCCATTGGTACTATTGATGTAATGAAACTCACTAAATTACCGTTTCTTTTTTTATTTTAGAAGCATTTCAGATCATATCTTTCTAGTTCATTACTCTACATTTGCTTCCATTTCTTTACATATAATACAGTTTCTTCACAAATACTTCGTTTTCTTCTCATGTACCTCGTTTTTATTCTTTTCATCTAGGACAGTTATTACGGCGCATTTGATAAACAAAGATTCAGTTATTCGGACAGATTAAGATAAAATTTCAAAGGAGCAATTTCAGATATTTGTACTTCGTTTGCATATGCAATGCACATACTTTGACAACAATCTTGACAACCAATACACCCAAAAAATAACTATCCTGTAAAAAGGATGGAGAAGACGTAATTTTAACTATTTCTTATGTATGGCTAACTGTTAATACAAAGAGTTTGAAACAAACTCTGCGTTTTTATGAGTGCACTGGAAACACAGAACATTACCCATCCCATGTAACTCAGAAATATCTCACCATGGATTCCAACATGCGTGTGAGTTGTACCTCAGAGTTGATCTGGAGTTCGAAATGAAATAAAAAAGCATTAGAGAATTTAATTTGAAACGACTGTATGATCAAAAAGTGTTTCATAGTTATTGAAACACTGTTAATTATAAGAAACTGAATACTTCGTGCGTGAAAATATCGTGCGAAACTAGCTTATATTTTAACTCTAGAAGACTGAAATCTGAAATTTGTGTCTTTCAAATAAACCGTGTTAGAAAAAGTGAGCCCATTTCTTATTTAACAAAGAAAACAAAGCCCGATTAACACTTGAAACCATTCTCTGTAGCCCAGGCGAGTGCTCAGCCACAACCGTCGTACCAATCGTGCCATGTGACAGCTCGTCATGACTGAGGAGCAGGAATCCAATTTTTGTAGGACGATAATTGCAGAAATGTCAACGTTGACAACTTATGTGATTACATGATGAATTAATTCAGTTCTGTGCTGGAAGTTAATAAAAAAACGAAATATTTACCTGGATCAGAACATCAAAATCAGTAAGGTATTTGGGTAAAAATAACGAGGTGTTTTTAATTTTTAACAGCTAGCATGGGAACCCGCACACACCACCGGGCTGTGCTGAGGCTCCAGTAAGCAGAAGAGTAGTCACGTGCGCCTTTATATGTCAGATCAAACATTGTTTCCAGATTTGGCTGGGCTAGGAAATTTCGTTCTTGGAACAGAATGATGGTCGAGATGTCCGATGGTCCGATCAGAATGGTGGTAGAACATTTGGAATATGATCAAGATATAAAATGTTGGAACATGATGATGCAGTATGATAATTGAATGAAATAATGGAACCTGGTGACAAAACATGATAATGAAATAAATGATGAATTATGATTGCTTAACATGACGATAGATTAAAACGTTGAAAAATGATGATACAACATAATTAAGTGCAAAATGTTGTTCGGAAATGATGACGCAACATGATGACGAAGTAAAATACTAGAACATTACACAACATTATGATGACATGAAATGAGGAAACATGATGATGCAACATGATGATGGAGTAAAATGATGAAATATGATTATTGCAGCAGTTTTTAATTTTGACTTGTGTTAAGATACAGCACACTTGTGTCTGTGATAAGCACGGATTATTTGATCGTTAGTTTTGCCGGAGTTGTTTGTTAGATTGTGTCTACATGCTTCTAATTATTCGTAAGGTTCATTTACTGTTACATTTACCTTGATCTGTGGCTTCGGATATTTTGTAATAAATTATATATTATTATGTTGGATTTTTTTCGAGTGTAGGAACTAAGAAGTTAATTGCATTAGATTACTCATGTATTTTTAATTTATTTTCAGAATGAACCTCTTATTATTTTCAACATGTAGTTATTCACTGTAGTATTTCACTGGAGTCACTAAAGCCTTACACTGTACTAATACTGTAATGTCAACTGGTAAAGAAAATTATGAAATGAAGACCAGTGTTTACCCTGAATGTGGTCTTGTTGATTTCGTGTTCAGTAAAATAGTGGTGAAGAATAACTAAGTCCGGTGATGCCACAAGAAGGTGTGCGGCGCCCTCAATGATGACACAACATGACGATGAAATAAAATGTTGGAACATGATTATATAGGGTGGGCCAGAAGTAACTGACCCTTTTAATTTGCTAATAAAAGGAAAACTATGAACGATAGAAAGTTGTAACTTGTTATATTTGAAAGTAAAGCACTTTTATGATTTATCAACACGTTGTTCTAAATATAATGTCGTTAAATGACTGCCACGGCTGTTTTGACATATTAGGGCTTTTTTCATTATCGTTTCCATAACGCTCCATAGTGTATCAGGCATGAGTTGAGCTAATTTATAATAAATGTTGTTTTTAAATTCTTGTAAGTTTGTTGGATTTGTTACATAAACTCGTGACTTTAGGTAGCCCCACAAGAAGAAGTCGCATGGGGACAAATCTGGAGAACGAAGAGCCCGAGGGATGTTATCAAATCGTGAAATCTAATGATTAGGAAAACACTTTCCCAACACTGTAAACATTTATCCTGCTGTTGATAAATATAGTGTTGATAAAACATAAAAATGTTGTTCTTTCAAATAAAACAAGTTTAAACCTACTAGAGTTCATAGTTTTCCTTTTACTAGCAAATCATGATCAGTTACCCTGGCTTACCCTGTACATTATGGCTTAAAAGTAGAATGTTGTAACATTTTTCAACTTACTGATTGTACTTCATGGTTATGACTTAAAAAAACTCAGTTAGACCTATTGCGCAATAGAAATGAAAAACTGGTAAACTTCCTTGAGCAAATTTTCTCGTTTGCAAACTGCACTTCACGCTTAATAATTGATTATTGACCGACTGGCGTACGGACGTCAGTAGCATCCCTTCTAGAATTACTGTGTTCATTTGGAGCTCAATCTTGAAATCTGATCAAGGTAAAATCATATCGTGATCGTATTCGTTTCTGAAATTGTTTTCAACCTGACAAATACTTCATTTCGATTGTTTGACACTAAATACAGCATGTCATTTGACCACGAAATAAATTTGTATCATCAGTGAACGACCCATATTATTTGCGCTATAAGTCGTTTTCTCACCAAACCAGCGCTATTTTTATCATGATGTTATGGTAGCATGATCAGAAAACTCTCTGGTAACAATTAGATTTATCTTCTATTCCGGCAGCCATTAGATGTCTCTCTGATCAATGCAAAACAATACCAAAATTCAGCAGAGGACGGGAGCTTGGGTGAGCCAAATGTGAAGTCTACGACACGTTCCACAATAATTGCTGGAAGAAAAGTAAGTTTGAGTTCTAATGAAAATTAAAGTGCTCGACCTTTTCTTGTGTATTCCTTCCTGATGCAGAAGGTTTCTCTGGTTTTTCAATGCGTGACGAATGTGCGGCAAAGAAAGGGAGGGAGGCTGGTAAATTACGTTCGGAAAGGCTCGATAAATCGTTACATTCATCCGAGCGTAGAAAGTAAGCGCTATGACAGGAGTTGATAAAATTGAATTAAGCTAAAGTGTAGCTATTTAATTCACGACCATGATCTACTTCTAATTTCATTTAACAATTCTGCCGGCGTTCAACATCTGATATTGCGTCCACAGTAGTCAGAGCGGGACTTCGAATGATGTATTTGCTTCTTGGGTTAACGTTGCTAGAAAAGTTTTATTTTATTTTAAGCTTCACTTAGATGATTAGTATTTTAAGGGTGACAACCCATCGATTTTCAAATTTTGATGTGTTTGTTTTAAAATTTTGCCAGTATATGCATTTCTTTGGAAAAAAAAGAATGGTATTCGTGTAATTTTTTCGATTTAGGCCTTATTTTTTGAAAAAATTCAACAGTTCGTTTATTAACCTTATTTCAGGGATATTTTAAAAAGAATAAAAGTCAGTGTTTTTTCATACTAGAAAAAATTCAGAGACAGTTTTGGAATCCTTAAAGCATTGCTAACAAACCAAATTCCTTGAATTTTATATTTTCTTTTTTGTTTTCTTTTGAAATGCGATTTTTGATCTCTAACTAAAATATGTGAATTGCTTATTTACCTATGATAAAAAATATTAAATGTACAAATTGAGAAATCGAAGGTTTCTATTTGTTATAAATGTTGCGAGGATTTCAAAATTGTCTTAGTTTTTTCCTAGCATCAAAACTCACTGACTTCTATTCTTTTTAAAATATCACTGAAAATGAACTAAAATACTAATTTATGAATTTTTTCCAAAACTAGAAAAACTAAGACCTAGATCGGAAAATTTACACGAGTACAATTGTTTTTTCAAAGAAGTACATATACTGGCCAAGTTTTACAACAATCAGATCAAAATTCAAAAATCCCTGAGTTGTCCCCCTTAAGTCTTTTGAGGATTTTATACTTACCAAAAATAACCTCATATGGTGATATGATGGAAGAAATTCAACGGAGCTTCTAGATTTAGCTGTTCGAAAAATTTGGCGGACATTTCACACGGTGCGCAAACATTTCGTGTTAGACGCTCACCGAATATAAAGTGGCCCATGAAATTTGAACTGAACTGTTTTTTTCCAAACTTATTAATTGCTCGGTCGTTTCTAACAATCATGTTTTAAAAATGGTATACAGCTTTGTAACTTTAGTTTCAGATGGTTGAGTGATGATAGTGCCGAGCACGGATGGAACTGAAGCCTGACCACACGTTAATCTGAATGATTGGACATTCATGGTGACATAATATGTCAATGAAACAAGATTACAAAGCATCACATTTGAATTTGATTGTGAGTTCGAATTTTTTAACATAAAAATGATTAGCCATTAATGAGTCGCCGGTTGCGATATAGTCCTTTTTTTACAAACCATCTGTTCGTACGCATTCAAGAAATTATTTGTTTGATATTAGCCATTTAAATATTTGTAAATATATAAAGATTCATAGATGGAATTTTATCAGCAATTATTGTACATAAAATCCAGAATTATTTTAGATATATATTGATTTTTGATTCTATATTTTTCTCCTCACAAATCAATTTTCTCTTAGCCCAAAATCTTGTCACGTTACCAGAACTATCCGATCAGTCGATTGTTTCTGCGTACGCGTGTGATAGTTCGTATATTGTATACCTAAATTTCTGTTCCGTGCTTGTTTCTTCTGAGCTCTCAAATTCCTTTCGTTGATGAAGCTGACAATGTATCTTGAATTGAATTATTGAATTTTCGAAGTGCGCTGCTCAAAAAAGACGAAACCTTCAATAGTCAGCCGAGTGGGTCGCTTCACTGATGATGGTGATTTAACATATTGGTGAAACAAATGTAACACGATTATAAAATAAATTGAACCGAAGAGATGGAACATGATGATGTCGGGTCATAATGATGGTACCCGATTTTAGGTCATGGTGATTTAGCTTAATGATGCGACAAGTTGGTAAATACCAGAAGAACATGAGGGTGTGACATGATCTTGGAACATAATCATAGACTTTAATGATAATGCATGATGGAATGTGTGAATAGAATATAACATACATGTTGGGTTACAGGAATAATGAAACACGATCCTGTAAAACGTGATGGAATACAATAGTGTAAAATAACAATTTCATTCGGTGGTGAAACATTTTTCACGAGATGAAATACATGTTAACTCTCTCACTATCAGAAACATCAGGCGTTGATATATGAATTTGAATATCCGTAGACTGTATAGAGCTATTATCCTCTTATTAATAGCGCAGAAAAACACATTTTAGTTAATAAGGTTCATAATGAAGATATTCTATACGCATGAAATTTCAAACACTTAATGCTTCACTTCAGATGTGTGGACATTTATTATTACAAGTACCTTAGAAGACATGAACGACATCATATTCTAAAATTCACTAGTTTTGTAATACTTCTTACATAATTCTCACCATTGTCCTATTGGAGATCGATTGTAAAAACAATGAGCAAACAATCTCCTAGTAACGAATGAGCACGCGTTCAACAATCACAGTACGGAAGTATCTGCCCGGCTTGAATCCGTGCCGTGGCATCTGACTGCAGTCACGAGGAGTTGAAAAGTGCCAGAAAGTAGTGTTTTTTAAATATATTTTTTTACTTCAAAACTGAAGAATTAAACTGTTTACAAACAGATGCGCATATTTCCAACTCTTATGCAGTACACAGCTAAAGTACTAAAGAACAATTATATAATCGTTGCCTGAGTAGTCTCTACGATAAGGCTATCTGTATGTAACACTTCTCAACAACCTCCTCCAGATATGTCTGCACCAGTGGAAGAGATGGACCATCTCTGAGGATAGCAGCAAGGTCCATACCCAGGAACATAGGAACATTTAGGAACCTTACCTTTTCATGGGGTTTGGAGGAGAGAGCGGCGTGGTAATGTTGGTCTCCATCTGAACATTTTTTAATTTCATCATTATTTCGAGTACAATCAATTCTACTCCAAGTTGCATCAGTTGGTTTCTTGTGTTTTGGTCATAGCCGTGTGGTTTCAGGACCTGCCTCCGTGCGAGCAGCGAGGGTTCGAATCCCGGCGCTGGATGGTGATTTTCTCTGTTGGGTATAGGGGAAAAATTCCGAGCACAATACCCCACTCTACCCAGGTGTCTGAAATGGGTACCGGCTTGACCGGGGGAAAGCGTCATGGCGTCCTGGTGTTAGTTATAAGGCATTTGAAAATCCAATGTACAAGGTGATATGTGTCAGGCTTGAAATTGGAAATAAAGCCTCCGTAGATGCCGTTGTTTGTTTGAGGATGACTTTTCATCAAAAATTAATGATTCCTAGCCTGTTCTATATCCTTCCTGAATGAGCTGAATCGTATTATTTCTCAGTTCAACAGGCCCTTATACAATGACATAATAATATGCGGTGACTTCAATTATGATCTACTGCAACATGAAAGGTATGAACCAATCTCTAATTTCTTAACAACCTTTCAGTCTCAATCCTTCCTTCCGATCATTACAAAGCCAACACGAATAACCTCTGAATATACTACGCTGCTTGACAATATCTTTATGACAGACCCAAGTGATTATCTTTCTGGAATCATTACCTCTGACTTATCAGATTATTTTCCAATTTTTCTTGTTAAGAAAAATGTCTATATTGCTTGCACCAAGTCACGGGCTGAAACCTACTCATATCGTAAAGTAAACGAATTAAATTTAGAGGAAATGCGCACCGTTCTAGAAGAATCAATACCAACATTGCACATCTCTCAATGCAATAATGCAACGAGCATTGATGAAGCAGTTGTAAAATTAACTGGGACTATAATGACCGCATACAATCAATGTTGCCCAATTGTAACTCGTACAGTTACCCCGAAAAATAAACAAAAGCCCTGGATTACTGGTGACATCGTGAAAAACACAAAGAAACATCAAGCGTACATAGCCCTCCTTTGCGAAGGACGAACATCTAGAGAAACATATAACCGATTCAGAAACTATGTGACAAATCAGATAAGGACATCAAAAAAGAACTACTTCACGCGTAAGTTTACTCAATTTAAAAGCTGACGTTAAAAAGACTTGGCGCCTCCTTAACTCCTGCTGTAAACCGAATAACGCTGATAAAAAGAAAATTAAACATATTGTTCAAGATAATGTAAAATACCATGAGAAGAAAGAAATTGCTAATCTCTTTACCAATTTCTTCGTAAACGTAGGGAAAACTATAGCTGATGGTATTCCAAGTAAACCTGCTGATCACCTGAAACACATGGATCATATTCGAGAACACAACTCCTTTTTCTTTACGCCTACCAACGCTACCTATGTAATTGCGTGCATAAACAACCTGAAAAATAAATCGAGTGGGTTACAAACGTTTCCGACAAAAGTACTTAAAATTCTTGATGATATTGTATCCCCGCTGATATCCAATCTTATTAACCAATCTCTCATCCTAGGGACTTTCCCGAACTCCCTCAAAGTTGCTAGAGTAACCCCTATCGTTAAAAGTGGTGAAAAAACCTGTGTAAACAATTATCGACCTATCTCCGTACTACCAATTATTAGCAAAGTGTTCGAAAAGATTCTGTATAAAAAGTGTACTCTTGTTTTGAACAAAAATCATTTCTTTACGATAAACAATACGGCTTTCGCTTTAAAAAATCAACAACACAGGCTATGTTAAATCATTTACAATCCCTCTATTCTAATATAGATGAAGGAAAGCTTGTCTTCTCTGTATTTCTTGACTTTCGAAAAGCATTCGATTGTGTGGACCATAAAATACTACTCTCGAAACGACACTGTTATGGCATTCGAGGGATTGCCCATGATTGGTTCAGATCATACCTAACAAATCGGAAGCAATACGTTGTCATTGACGACGCAAAATCAGACCCACAGACAATTAGCCATGGAGTTCCACAAGGATCTGTTCTTGGACCTCTCCTGTTTCTGATTTTTATCAATGATATTGTAAAATCTACATCATTCTTCAAATTCATGCTTTTTGCCAATGACAGTATGCTCTCTGCGGTCCTTCCAAACCAAAATCCCGTTATGATTGCGGAGAGTATAAATAATGAACTTCATAAGGGTTCATCGTGGCTCAAAGCTAATAAAATAAGCCTTAATATTGATAAAACAAATTATATTACATTCTCATACAAGAAAAATGTATCTCTCCCACGCATTAAAATTGGCGAAGGTGAAATCGAAGAAACCAACGCATGTAAGTTTCCGGGCATCATAGTAGATAAACATCTGACCTTCAAAGAGCACATCACTCATATTAGTTCTAAATTATCAAAATCCATCGGAATCCTAAATAAAGTTAAAAAATTTCTGCCTGAAACAGCTTTACAAATGCTCTGCCGAACGCTCATTTCTCCATACTTGCAATACGGAATAGAAGCATGGCACGGAACTGATAAAAATAAAACCAACAAAATTTTTACTCTGCAGAAAAGAGCTGTCAGAGCGGTAAAGAACCTAGAATATAATGCTCACACAAATGATTCTTTCAAAAATTTACAAATACTTAAACTTTCGGATCTCTACAAAATCTCCATTTGTAATTTCATTTATAAAACATTAAGAAATGATAGCGACAATAGCCTAAGATAATTTTTAACTGCGCAAACTGGTAATCACGACCATTTAACCCGAAATAGAAGTAAATTTATGCTTCCTTATTATTCAAAGGCCCGGTCGCAACACAGTATCTTCTTCGTTGGAACCAAAACTTGGAACTCTATACCTGCGGATATCCGTGAATTTAATTCGTACAAAGTATTCAAAATACATCTTGAGTCTCACTTCCTATCAGAATACTAGTCGTGTAAGATGACCATGTCAAATCTTGCCTCCTACATGTAACTAATGATAATGTAATAATGTAACTTGCCTTGGGTAACATAACCGATCTTCAGTCTGCTCTTGAATCGTTTTGTCGAAAATACTGTTAAATATAGCCGATTTGACCTACATTGTAAAATACAGCATAAAACATCGAGTTAATTATCTCAATGATCAGTCTAATGCGAAACTGGATAAGTGAACTAGGTTAAACATTTTGTACACCCTAGAATAACGTGATGGTAGGATGCCCTAGAAGTCGCTGAACTTGTTCGGGCCCATAGGTAGCTATACTCAAATTTGACCATTGTACTAGACTTAAAGAAACATTCTACCTCTGTATCACCTGTGGTAAATAAATTGTTTAAAAATTATTTAAAAATTGTATTTTGCGTTGGCACAATTTCGTCATTTCATCCATAAACATTTTTTCCTGTCCAGCATTTCCGAGTTTAAAAGTATATAAATAATAATCTAACCTAATAATACCCGTTGTTTGTTTATTTATATATGTTTGGTGTCCGCTTCTTAAGAAACATAGGGTGTCTGAGTTTGCGGTATCATGGATACCGAATTCCTCAGTGTAACGTTAAAAAATGGCCTTTGCATGCATTGATATGTTTGCATTGTTTCAGGATGTGTTCGTTTAGGATAGGTTTGGTTACGTTAGGATATGATCATTTCGCATAGGTAAGGTAATATTGACAGAATTTTTACACGGGTTCACCTAGGAATTTCAACGGGTCCGAGGAATTCTCATGGTTCCTGCTACTACCTAACAATACCCATGGCTTATTTGCATTGAGTCCGCTTATTCCATTTCTCTGTCATGCTCATAAAGATAGCCATAATGACCGTGTCTGTGATACGGGTTTCACCAGTGTGCAAGTAAAATAATGTTTTTTATCACGGGTACTGTTCGGATGGATTTATTTGTTGGTCATCCACATCTGGAAAGTTTGTTCAAGAAAGGTATTGAATCCCGTCATTCTTGGCGGGCCTTGCACACTGGTATGCATATATTGGAGAACATGCAATTTTGGGCTTAATTGTTCAAGCTAGGAATCATCATTGATTTTAATTCATTTCAGAAGAAATTACGTTCTGATAAGATAGTGTTTGGTGTACCCTGAAACAGAATTGAATTATAGAAACTATTGCTAAACTAAATTTTTTTAAGAAATCAAGAAGTTTTGCCACGGGCCCGTTATTGTCTTGTTCAAACTTATGATAAAGACGACAACTACGAATTATATTTATTAATTTTAAAATAAGTGATTTACATACGTTCTCACAGATCGTTTCGATATACTTGTACTTGTTGATGTACAATTTTCATTGAATTGCTCAGATAAATTCACGGCATACATCATGAATATATAAACTTTGTGCACGTTGATAATTTCAAAATATTCAAACATTGCTCATGCAAGTGTAAAAACATAATTTCTTCCTTGCTCACAGAGGATGTTTTATTCCGATCACGGCTGATACATATCATCTTGTACATTGATTTTTCAAATGCCATATAACTAACACCTGGATTCAATGCCCATTACCCCCGGTAAAGACAGAACTCACTTCCGACACCTGGGTAAAGTGGGGAATTATGAGTGAGTTCTCCCTTACCCCAACAGGGCGAATAACCAGGCGGCAGTGCCGGGATTCAAATTGCCGACCTTCCCGTGAAGGGCGAGTTCTTAACCACTCGGCCACGGTGACCACGATACGTGATGATTCTCCTTCTACCGATATTAAAAAAAACCTCCTCCACTCTGATTTCAAGACATCAGAAAACCTTCCCATCTGATATCATGATATCAGACCACCGCCCACACTTCACCACACATTGACTGTCATTTGACTTTTCTTTTAAATCAGTGTAGATTTTCGCTCAAAAGTATTTTTTCTATAGCATTTTAGAACGTATAAGCTTTCTTTTGCAGTATTTACGTGGTGACACTAAATATAAGGCGCAACCTTATGATTCGGATGGCAGTATTCTCATTCGTATTCTGCTGCTTCCATCTATGGGATGTTCGGCCTTAAAATCTGCCCATTATTTTGTAATCGTCATTTTAGTAGAATACAATTGTAAAGTGACACTAGGAAGTTGTATTCATAAGCGTGAAGATGAAGTGAGGCTTGAAACTATACGGACACTTACGGTGGATCTCGGAGCTGCGGTGCCGCTGATGGAGGTCCAGTGGAGACCAGGGCTCTGCTTGCTGTCTCGTTCATGTCTGTCTCGTAGTGTACTTTGTAGACCCTATCAATGCGTTACATAATCACAGTGTTACCCTGTGACCTGTTGTGTGCAATCTGGTCTGGTTTTAAAGTGTATTTGGCATTTCCTCGGTGGACGGCTAGAGCTCTGCAGCGAATCTCTCGTCCTACCAGCTAAAGTCTTTTACTTATTTCAAATTCGGTGAATTTATACGGGGACTTTTAATCTCGTACCAAAAATCCTCTTTGTAATTCATTTTCAATAAATCACTCGAGATTTCTGAAAGATTTCTCGACTATACTCGTTCTTTCTGACACTTCTAGCGAGTGATCGTTCAAACACGGTACAAAAATTATGGAAATTAAACAACATGTCATGCTTGTGTATATTTTGCAATTATTCTAATAGAATACAAACTGTACAAAAAACAGTGACTAGCAACGTCAGGTATATTCTAGTTTCTTGATGTGAGGCGAAAGACATTGAACTAAGCTCTCAAAAAACATTATATTCGTGGACGGCAGTGGCGAGTCCCATAGAGAGCATCCTGTCGTAACTGATTGGCCCGGTTGATGACATTGGATGGGTCCTCGAGGAGCGTCAGTCCACAGCTGATGGGGCTGGTAAAAGGCACTGGATATGTCCCTCAGAATGCAGAACTTGGAACAAGGAAAGAAACAATTTTGTTAGAAAGTTTTTGAATATTGAATACGCAACAGCGTAATCGCATCAACGTCAAAAATTGTAGATTGATTTTCTTGTTTAAAGTTTAGCGTCATGTCGATATTTTTGTTGAGGATCTGCTAAAATTTGTGATTTGTAATCAAGAACAAAATGAACAACTTCTACAGGAAGCTGTGTATTTAACTGTAAGGAATGTCTTTATCCACATAATATTCTGAAGAAGAGAATAATACATTTTTTAAAGCAAATAATATAACAGAAGGTCTAAAATACTTGACGCCAACATTATTAAAGAAAGATAATCAAGATCTTCATATCTAACATTTGATCACCAAAAGCATCGACTAATCGTGATGTCTAAAAACGAAATTTTCTGAAAATCGAGTATGATTCTCGCATCAGTGATTTTGACTGAATACTATGACAAATCAGAATGTGAGCTAACACTTGTTTACTGAATGTTTACGATGAATTAGTAATTTTTTGTCGACGAGACACAAATGAAAAATTACATGATTTAGTTTCCAACGGCAGTGCACGATGTCAGAGTTCTGCAGACAGAGCTGCGCTGACACTCCTTTTGATGGACATCAGTTATATTACTCATGAATCCGAGAGGAACTCTGTAGTTTCCACATAACATCAACGAATTAATTAAAACTTTGTTTATATGCGCCAAATATTAGTATAAGTTAAGTTTGAATTATTCATCCCCATTCAAAGGGAATTTTAACGACGAAATAAAACAGAAAAACTAAACACAACTAATTAATACTGCAGGACAAAGTATTTAATAAGTTGTAATTATTGATTGAAAAACAATCTTAACATAAGAACATTCCCCACTACAATGAAGACTGAATGAGTAGGCAAAATTTGAAGTGGCATCAAATGATTAAAAGCAAGTATTTCAAACTCACCTGATTATTGTCTGCTGATTGTGTCTTGTCCCAAGTTTTCTAAGTCGTCTTCCTCTTTCATATTTTGAAGGGTGGATTTTTTGAAGAAGATGCCCTGTGCGCGGCAGAGAGGGCAAAACGTGTTGCGTCTAAACCAAGTTCGGGCACACGCAACACACAGGGCGTGGGTGCAGCCGCTAAGCACCGCGTAGTCCTCTTCTGTGTTGAGCGGTGCCGTCATGCACACAGGGCATTCGGGCTCTAATCTGACCCGGTCCAGCATCTCTTCAGGGAGCATGTTGCCCATTAGTTCCTCCACCATAGTTTCTTCGAATGATGCCATCACTTGCCGGGCAGCCCTCCTTGCGGCAATGGCACCGCTTCTATCGCGATGAGCCGCCATGTGCTGTGGGGACCGAAGGCCACAGTTCAGGTCACGTGTGAGGTCCCCAACCGCCAACAGCAGTTGTTGGTCAGCGTTGCGACAAATTTCCTCGCTATCGATGGCGCCCACAGCTGCAACCGTCGTTGTTATTATCAACTTCAGTGAGGCAGCGTCTACTGTGGAACTGATGGCTTTTTTGTTGTTTAGGTTGTCGGTCGAGATGATGAACTTCCACGCCTTATGGAGATCATGAATTACTTGAATTGAAGGCTCCTCTATAACATTCTCGATAACGCGCCTCACCAGCATGATGCACACGCTCTTTTCGAGAGACAGGTTCTGCGCTGCCGCTGGGGTGACGTGGCTCAGCCACTGCTCCTGAAGATCAGTGATCTCCATGTCTGCGCAGGAGTGCAGCAATGAACGTAGAAACGTGCGGGCCTGATCCATTTTGTAACCTTTAATTTTCTTTAGACTTGGCGTATGAACTAAGACACAGAACCTTCGAGATAGAGCGTCAAATATGATCACGAGCTGACTTTAGCACACGCTTTTCTTAGGACTATTGAGTTTCACTTTGGGAACACTGTTTTGCAGTTAAGTCACACTGTATTTCAAGCGACGCAAGAATTTTCACTTCGGAGAACCGACTGTTTTGAGCCACACAGACAGAATGAACGTCCGGCTGATCCCTCACTGCTTATATACCTACCAAATCAGCTGCGGCCGGCAGCATCATCTCGCGTAGGTAGGCCCAACGTCATAGCCAGGCCTTAGACACGCTCGCTCCATTGCCGACGTTTCGAGCGTTAAACATTCCGTTAAACAAATAGTCCCTCATTTTGGTCCTGCAAAAAGTGGACCCAAAATCCGTGTATGAATGGATTTTTGCCCCCGAGATTTCAATGGTCTCTCCTCATCTTAACTCTGACTCATTTGTATGATAACGTTAAAAAAATTTTTTCTTGCTGTCTCAACCGCCTAGTAACTGAGTTTTTTTGAGTGCACCGGAAACACCCACAGAGCACAAAGCCCCGCAATAAAGGTGATTTAGAAACATCTTAGCATGAATTTACCATGCGGACGAGTTTTACCTCACTATTATTCTATTGAAGTTTTGATTGACAAAACAAATAAAAATGAATTCAATTTAAACGATCTTAAGAACAGAAAGTGTCTCAGAGGCACTGAAACACTTCTAACGGTAAAAATTGAGTAATGTGAATGTGAAAATATGGTGAACGTATAACTATTAACACTTATTATAACTCGACATGATCGAATTATAAATTTTACTTACATGAAATCATGTGTGAGGAAAAATTTGTAATATTTCTTACTTCACTAAGAAAATAAGGTAATACTATTTCAAAAAGAAAATAACGCCATATATATTATTTCACAAGGAAAAACGAAGCAAGTACTCGAAACCACTACTTGTAGCCCAGGCGAGTGCTAAGCCACAACCGTCGTACCACTCCCGTCTTGTGACAGCTCGTCATGACTGAGGAGCAGGATTGTACTTTGTGTTGGATGTTAACTGCAGAAAAGTGAACGTCGGTGACCTATATTATTACAAGATGAATTAGTATAATACTAAGCTGAATTTCATAGGAGTACGAAGCATTTACCTTGGATAAGATCATCAAAATCAGTGTGCTATTTTAGTAAAAATGATGAGGTGTTGACAAATTTCAACACCTAGCATGGGTACCGTGCCGCACACACGGCTGTGCTGAGGTTCCAGTAAACAGAAGAATAGTCACGCGCGCCTTTATTTGTCAGATTAGGCATGGCCTTCAGAAATGGATGGGGCTTAGAAATTTCGTTCGTGGGAATAGCTATAGTGGTGGTTTTGATGTTCGATGTTCAGATCAGAATAGTGATCTGAACACATGGGACATGATGGAAAGATAAATGTTGGAACATGATGATAGAATTCAACTTTGGAACATAACAATACAGCATAACACTGGAATTTATTGTTGGAACGATGATCCAACATGATGATGTATAAAGTAATGAAATTGGTTTCAAAACATGGTGATGAAATAAAATGTCGAATTATGAAATAAAATGTTAAAAAATGGTGATGAAATAAGATTTGGTACAGTATGTTATTGGAACATGGTTATGCGACATGATTATGAAACAAAGTACTAGAACATGATGACGCAACAGGATGATGGGACAAAATGTTGAAATATAGTATTCCAGCGTGATAATGGAATAAAACGTTGAAACATGGTAACGCAACACGATAATGGAGTAACATGTTGCAACATGATTAGGGACAATGTGTTGTTTGAACATTGTGATGCAACATGATGATGACATAAAATATTAAAATTTATTGAAGAAACATGATGATCTATTAAAATTTTGGAACTTAATGATGCGACATGATGATGGAGTAAAATTGTGGAACATGATGACTGAAAAACATTTTTGAACATAATGATGCAAATGACGATGGAATAAAACGTAGAAATTAGCGGTACAACATGACGATGAATTAAGATGTTGAAACATGATGACACAAGATGACGATGGAGCAAAATGTAGGAACATGATGGTGCAACATGACAATGAAATTAAATGTTGAGATATGATGATTCAAAATACGGCCTGGACTTGATGGTTCTGCTCGCGAAAATGCTCAGTTTGTCCTCCCATGGAATAGAAATAAAAAACTTGTAAACTTTCCTGATGCAAATGTTTTTGTTTCTAAACTTTACTTAACTCATTATTTGAGATTAAGCGCAAAATCTGACTGAGATTAAAATCGTATTAGAATAGAATTCCTTTCTTAAATTTTCCTTTTTTCAACTGACAACTACTTCATATCATTGTTTAGCAGTAAATTTGTCATTTGACCACGAATTATATTTTTGTCATTATTGAATGATGTTTAATTTTTCACTCAATTAGTGATTTTCTCATCAAACCTGTAATCTTTTTGAGCATGTGATTATGACAGAATTTTCAGAATACTTTCTATTCTTGTAATAATTAGATTCATTTCCGTCAGTGCAAAACATCACCAACATTTAGTAAAGGACGTGAGCTTTGGCAAGCCAAATATGAAATCGACGGACACGTTCCACAATTGCTGGGAAAAAAGAGGTTTGGGTCTATACGAAAAAAAGTGCAGGATTTTTTTTTGTGTATTTCTTTTTAAAGCCGAAGGTTACGATTGTTTTTTCGATGCGTGGCGAACGAGTGGCAAACATGTGAAATGTAGGTGGTATTTAAAATAATTTACAATGATGATATGATGGAAGAAATTTTTTGGAACTTGTAGATTTAGCTGTACAAAATATTTAGGGGCTTGTGAAAATTTCTCACTTTGCGCCCACCATTCGTGTTTGACGCTCACCGAGTTTGAAGTGGGGAAATTCTTCTCACATGATCCTCGTATTGCCTTTTGAGGCAGAGCCATTCCCGGCTTTCGCGCTCTCATTTGTTTGCCGCGGTTCTGGAGCTGGACGGAGGTCTGGTGGAGAGATAATTTTCTTTAATCGTACGGGAAAAAGACACGGTAGTTGTCATTTTTACTTGAGAGGGGTCGAAGCAGCACCTGACAGATATTAATTATTGAATTCTTGCCATGTGCAGCCACTAGGTCACCAATTTCTCCCTACTTACCGCTACTATTTATCTTGCTGTTTTTAAGTTGGTATGCGTGTGGTTGTGAACTTCATCATTTTCATTTTGGGTTATCGTTGTTTTCTTAACGGTGTTTTTTAGAATTACCTCAAACTTAATAAATGGCTAACAGCCAGTAAACTATTTGATGGGAGATTTTACCAAATAAAAGCACTTCCTACGAAGTTTTGGGAACATAATTGCGAACGGAAAACTTCTGAAAATTAGAAGAGACTGTAACAGTGTCTTTTGGAGTTTCTCTAGATTACGATATATTGCCCTACGGGCTTATTTTATATTTATCTTCCTTCTAATTAGCTACCCACCTACGCCTGGACACATTTCTACCACTGTTTTCATCTTCTTCCCTTAAACAGCCACTTGAAGTGGCGAAACGACCCACCGAGTGGAAACTAACTAGGGTGAGTGGAGCTCTCTATTTTGACAACGAAATCAGTGCTCTGAAATTCTCTTTCACTTCTTTGTTGTGTCGGCATCCCAAGCTAATTCGTACGTTTTTTTTGCTCCCAGTATCCCCTGCAAACTTATCTTGCTGCTGGTGTAATTACTGCTTCGAACCCTGGGAGGCTGCAGTGGGCTGCTTTCCCCGTAACACTCCGGCGAGATTTGTCTTGACTCGTGTACGACTCCGGGAATAGCCCGCGCTACTGCGGGGTGCGTCTTGCAGTCTTATGTCTATATCCGTACAAAATTTATAGTACTGAACTTTCTCCGGTGTTTATTCATCCATAAACTTACCTTCTCATTTCATTCTTTCCAGGGGGCTGGTCGATCAATTCCAGCCGCTCCTTAACTGCATTAACTCTCTGCTTCTAACGGCTGCGGCAGCGGTTGCTGCGTGAACTGTATTTTAAAAATTCCTTTGAGCATCCATGTCAATGTGCCACTTTTGAATTAAAGCTGAAGGTCTGTTTTACTATCAGGTTTTACGGTAATCAATAAAATAAAACCAACGAAAAATATTCAAAAAAATACCTCCCATAAAAACCTAATAAATTATATGGATTGGGCCCATGCGGCTACTTCGGAAACGTTTAATTAAACATGAATATGAATTAAAATATTTTTACTTCCTGCGAGTGTGAACACTTTACATTAGGGGCCCATGAAATTTGAACCGAAGCGTTATATTTGCAAACTTCTTAATTAGTCGGTCCTTTCTAAGAATCAGGTTTTAGAAATAACTTACAGCTTTGTAGCTCCAAATTCCGATGGTCAAGTGAAGAGCAAGCACAGTAAAGAGAGGTCTTTCCTCTCTAGCCTCCGCTATCCGTCTTCTCCATCACATCCGGAGAGCGTGAAGTGTGGCGCAAATACCGCATGTGCCGAGCATGGATGAAACTGAAGCCTTACCGCACGTTAATGTGAATGGTTGGACTCATCCGTGGCGACAGAATATGACAATAGAACATTACAAAACAAAATAATCGAATTTGATTGTGAGTGTAAGCCAGGGTTTTTAACACATAAAAATAGTGAGTCATTAATTAATGGGTTACCGGTTGCACCATAGTTCCTCATACAAAACATCTGTTCATACTCACTTCAAAGAACAATTTGTTCGGTATTAAGGATTTAATTTCAGTCTTTCTACGGAAATTCAAAGATTTTGTTTTATCAGCAATTATTGTGGGTGAAATTTTAAATTATTTTACATTTGTATTAATTTTGAATTATTTGCTTTTTCCAAAAACAGACAATTTTTTATGAGCTCAATACCTTGACACGTTACTTGCATTATTTCATCAATAATTTGCTACTGCGTGCGCGTGTGTTAGTTCATTTATTTGTATGTATAGGTTTCTGCTCCGTGGTTGTTCTCTTGGAGCTCCCAACTTCTCTAAATGGATATGAAGCTGACAGTGCATTATTATATCTTAAACTGAATTATTGAATTTTAGAAGTAAGCAGCTAAAAATATTTGTCCTTCAATTGTTGCCTAGTGGGTCGCATGTGAGCCGAGTGATGATGATGGAACCTATTGATGAAACAATATCTAACTCGATTATAAGACAAATCGAAACAATAGAGACTGAACATCACGATATTACAATGATGTATCATATTGACGGTGCATGATTGTAGAACATAGAAATTTCAGTTATTAACGGTGCGAAAAGTTTAAAATACCGGAAGAACATGAATATTTAATATGATTTTGGAACATATTCATTTGCCATAATGATGATGTGTGATGGCGGAATACAAATGGAACGTAATATACCACCAGACTTAGCATTGTGATGAAAAACGACGCTGTAAAAAGATGATGGAATTCAATGCTGAAACATAACGATGCTATGGAGAGATGAAACACCAATTCACTCTCATGCCATTTGAAGAATATTAGTTATAGAAATGTGGAGTAGAATTTCTTCAGTGAACATCATGGGTACATATATCCATAAAAACTCATTTTAGATAACACGAAACACAATAACGGCCTTCTATACGCGATCCATTCCAAACTCCTAATGCTTTTGTCTGGATGCTCATTCTGTTCAGTTTACTTGGTGATCTATTCTCTATTTGAACACTGGATGTGACATACAGAATTGTTGAAATTCAAAATAAAGCAATTTTTGTAAATGATTTATTCACGACCGTTTTGTACTTCTAATTACGATGCAGACGAGGTTTATCTTTGGAATTTCGGTACAACACCCTTTACCTACTGGCAGGAATTAAAATAGATTTATTATTCCCGTATCTTTTTCGTGTGCTGATCAACATCTTTCCCTATTCTTATAAAAGATTCCGCTATTTATACATATATCTCCATTGCACAGAGTTCCGATCAATTTAACATTATCGAGATGATTTTGTCTTTGTATGAGCAATTTCTCCCGAACTCGCTCACCCCCATTCCGAGTGTTGACTTCCTCCAACTAAATTATATTGTTAAGAATTGTAACTTCCTGATAGAACAATTTATAGAACAATATTTGAAATGAATTTATTTCAGAAAAATGTCACTCCTCTGTGAATTCATGATCAAAATGCACGCAACTTCTGGATAAATTATGAAACTCATACACCACTCTTTATGCATACGATTTATCCTGCATACGCTCTAATTTCAAATGAAGGTAATAGCAAAGACTATCGATTTAAAAGACATTTTTGTAAAGAACGAACGTTTCGACCACTAAGGTCATCATCAGCGAATGTCTGAAAAATACACAGGAAATATACATTCATAAATTGAAGAAAAAATCACACAAAAAAATAATAACGGTAAAAAATTTTAAACAGAAGCTATTTTCAAAGGGTGGGACGACTGCATATCGTTTAGATCGGGTTTTAAGCGGCTAATGAAGAGGGATTCGATAATACGTAAATCAGTGACTGAGTTAGCAGAACCTAAGATGGAGAAGTCTTGCTGTAGAACGGGATATTTACACTGATCTGAATGAATTCGTATAGCTGAGTGAGGTGGCTTGCTTAGTGGGTTACCGGTTCTGAAACTCCTACCAATATGCTCAAATACTCTACATCTCAGTGCGCGTGTGGTAGAACCAACATACACAGACCCACACAGTGGGCAACAATATTTATACACGATAGAGGAGAGCATAGACATAGGTAGTTTATCCTCGAATGAAAACAGAGTACCAATTCTAAAATTGTTAACTAATATAATCTGGAGGTCAACACACGTAAAATATTTCATTGTGAGAGAGCGTAATTCCTTCTGCAGCTTATCGGACTGAAAACCAAAGAACGGCATCGACACGTACAGTTTCTTTTTCTCTACTGTCGGCGCCATCGTTGCAGAATTACATTTGGTTTCTATCAGATGCCGAATACATTTATTAAGTAAATGAAGCGGATAGCCATTGTTCAAAAAAAATTGTTTGAGAAATGCAAGCTCTTTATGCAGAGACAAATAAGTGGAACTAATTTCATATGCCCGGAACAATAACGTCTTGATACTATTGATTTTAAACCGTAATGGACAAAAACTAAAGAAACTTAGACCCATGCCAGTAAACGTATCTTTTCTATAAACAGAAGAGCAAAAGGTGTTATTTGTGCGCTGTACCAAACAATCTAAAAAAGGTAATTTATTGTTAGCCTCAGTTTCCATGGTGAACTTAATGCTAGCATGCTTTTTATTAAGGTAGTCGAGAAATAGACTGGCATGTGCTGGATCACGAAATAAAACGAAGGTATCATCAACGTACCTTCGATAGAAAACTGGCTTAAAAGGAACAGGGCACTCTGAGAGCCAATTTTGTTCATGGTACGACATAAAAATATTAGCAAAGGTTGGCCCCAAGGGCAGCCCCATGCCTAGCCCCTCCGTTTGCTTGTAAAATTTACCATTGAAAAGAAAAAACGAATACCGAACTGCAAGGTCCAACAAAGTTTTGAAAACAGTTTTGCTCATATTATGTACAGTATTTTCTACATTAAACAAGTGCTGCAAACAAATATCAATGGTTTCGGTCAATGGAATATTGGTGAATAAATTTTCAACATCAAATGAGGCCATGTACAGGGTGTCGGCATTGCGAACATCTGAGATTTCTTTAGCAAATGAATATGAATTAAGTACACTGTATTCGTTTGTAGCCAAAGGGTTCAGAATAGGCACTAAATATTTTGCAATTTTGTAAGAAGGAGTTTTATATGCTGCAAATATTGGTCTCAGTTGAAATTTTGTGGCAAAGTCGGCCTTATGCACCTTAGGTAGCCCGTATAGAATTCCAGGACCGGAACCACTGACGTACAGATTATTATATACTGCTTGAGAGATAACAGAAGAATTACAAAGTTTCCTAAGGAAATTATTGATTTTATCTTCAACCCGTAGCACATAATTATGAATAGGGTCGACAATTTCTTGAAATTTACTGCGATCGGATATAATTTTGAGCAATCCCTCTTGATACCGCGCCCTGTCCAGTAAGACAACCCCCCTACCCTTGTCTGGTTTTGTCACAACTACATCCTTGTTCCTAGCCAACGATTTCAGAAGAGTAATATCTTGCTTTCCAAATATTGCAGAAAAAATTTTATATGATTTAAAATTGTAATAATACTTAAGAGACAGTGCTTTCAGCTCTTTAGTAAAATCAGTTAGGTTAGAGCATGGGTAATCCTTAAGGCTAATAGCTAGTTTTTCAAAAGCAAGGAAATATTTATAAAAGTTCAATTTGTACACAGGGAGAGCAAAATCAAGACCAAAGGCTAGGAGGAACTTAAGCCTAGACGATAAAATAATAGACGATAATAAAATAGACCAATATTTGCAGCATATAAAACTCCTTCTTACAAAATTGCAAAATATTTAGTGCCTATTCTGAACCCTTTGGCTACAAACGAATACAGTGTACTTAATTCATATTCATTTGCTAAAGAAATCTCAGATGTTCGCAATGCCGACACCCTGTACATGGCCTCATTTGATGTTGAAAATTTATTCACCAATATTCCATTGACCGAAACCATTGATATTTGTTTGCAGCACTTGTTTAATGTAGAAAATACTGTACATAATATGAGCAAAACTGTTTTCAAAACTTTGTTGGACCTTGCAGTTCGGTATTCGTTTTTTCTTTTCAATGGTAAATTTTACAAGCAAACGGAGGGGCTAGGCATGGGGCTGCCCTTGGGGCCTACCTTTGCTAATATTTTTATGTCGTACCATGAACAAAATTGGCTCTCAGAGTGCCCTGTTCCTTTTAAGCCAGTTTTCTATCGAAGGTACGTTGATGATACCTTCGTTTTATTTCGTGATCCAGCACATGCCAGTCTATTTCTCGACTACCTTAATAAAAAGCATGCTAGCATTAAGTTCACCATGGAAACTGAGGCTAACAATAAATTACCTTTTTTAGATTGTTTGGTACAGCGCACAAATAACACCTTTTGCTCTTCTGTTTATAGAAAAGATACGTTTACTGGCATGGGTCTAAGTTTCTTTAGTTTTTGTCCATTACGGTTTAAAATCAATAGTATCAAGACGTTATTGTTCCGGGCATATGAAATTAGTTCCACTTATTTGTCTCTGCATAAAGAGCTTGCATTTCTCAAACAATTTTTTTTGAACAATGGCTATCCGCTTCATTTACTTAATAAATGTATTCGGCATCTGATAGAAACCAAATGTAATTCTGCAACGATGGCGCCGACAGTAGAGAAAAAGAAACGTACGTGTCGATGCCGTTCTTTGGTTTTCAGTCCGATAAGCTGCAGAAGGAATTACGCTCTCTCACAATGAAATATTTTACGTGTGTTGACCTCCAGATTATATTAGTTAACAATTTTAGAATTGGTACTCTGTTTTCATTCAAGGATAAACTACCTATGTCTATGCTCTCCTCTATCGTGTATAAATATTGTTGCCCACTGTGTGGGTCTGTGTATGTTGGTTCTACCACACGCGCACTGAGATGTAGAGTATTTGAGCATATTGGTAGGAGTTTCAGAACCGGTAACCCACTAAGCAAGCCACCTCACTCAGCTATACGAATTCATTCAGATCAGTGTAAATATCCCGTTCTACAGCAAGACTTCTCCATCTTAGGTTCTGCTAACTCAGTCACTGATTTACGTATTATCGAATCCCTCTTCATTAGCCGCTTAAAACCCGATCTAAACGATATGCAGTCGTCCCACCCTTTGTAAATAGCTTCTGTTTAAAATTTTTTACCGTTATTATTTTTTTGTGTGATTTTTTCTTCAATTTATGAATGTATATTTCCTGTGTATTTTTCAGACATTCGCTGATGATGACCTTAGTGGTCGAAACGTTCGTTCTTTACAAAAATGTCTTTTAAATCGATAGTCTTTGCTATTACCTTCATTTTAAAGCTATGTCGTATCGTACAACCTAATTTGATACGCTCTAATTTCTGTGTGATTTTCTGCATAAACTACAACAATAAACATTGAATATTGAATGATACTTCTACTTAAGACTTGCCGTTGCCTTTCGTTTAAATTATAATTTCTAACTTTTTTCACCGAGTTAAATTTCTTTTGAATAACTACTGCGCGACAAAGAAGTCTATGTTTCTCATGAGTTCAATGGATATATCTTATTTGCCACTTACAATACTGCTCAAGCACTAATTCAATGTTTTAAACGAATTGTTGATCAATCGTTTCTATCATCGAACAAGTTTAATCAATTTCATTCATCGGGATTCCAAAATTACAAATGCCTCAGGGGACACGGATGAGATCCTGTTTAAAAATTTGCACATTTTGTAATACCTCTTATATAATTCTCAGCTTTGTCACATTAGGGCTCGATTACAAAAACAATAAGCAACGAATGTCCAAGTAACGTATAACTACGCGTTCAACAATCACCGTACGGTATCTGCACTGTCTGAATCCGTGCTGTGGCATGCGCCTACATTAAAATAAGGGAAAAAATTCCCGAAACCAAGGTATCTTCCAATGTATTTTCCTTTTTTAAAAGTAGGCAACTAAAATATTTAAATACAGTAACGCATATTTTCAAATTATACGCAGCATTCTTCCAACACACTAAAGAACAATTATGTAATCGTTGCCGCGCAGTCTCTACAATAAGGACTTGAGTATGTAACACATCTCAGCCACTTCCTCCAGACATGTGTGCACCATTTGGAAGAGATACCATCTCTGAGGATAAGAGCAGAACACATAGCCATAGGAACACTACCTCTGTCGTAAGGTTTGGAGGAGAGAGCGGCGTGGTACCAAATCAGCTGCGGCCGGCAGCATCATTTCGCGTAGATAGGCCCAACGTCGTGGCCAGGCCTTAGACACGCTCGCTCCATCGCCGACGTTTCGAGCGCTAAACATCCCTGAGCAGCACAAACTGGACTCAAAATCCTTGTCAGATGGGATTTTGCCTCAGAAATGTCAAGTGTCTTACTATTTTTAGCTCATTTTTTTAGGTTCACAAATCATTTTCTCATTTTCCTTCAGAAGACGAGCCTTCATGTACTGACATTTTTGGAATTCCTTTGGAATACAACGTTGAGCACAGGCGAGTTGGTACGTATCCGAACAGGCCCAACTTAATTTAGCTGGAAGAAATAAAAAATTAATACATGGTTTGACATATAAAACCGGTTAATCTTTATTTCCTCTGTTCCATCGATACAAACACAGCACAAAATTCAGAAATGTACAATTTTCCGAGAAACTATTCTTCATTCATCAAGCAGTTGAATAAATAATAAACAAACCGGTCTACATCGTGGTATTAAATGAGATATAACATTGAATATTCTCCTTAATAACGCACCGAGTCGTAATGAAAAAAATCCTTGAAAAGGCCTTATAAATTCGTATTTCATTGGTACTGTTGATGTAATGAAACTCACTAAATTACCGTTTTTTGGATGAATTCTGAAGCATTGCAGATCCTGTCTGTCCAGTTAGTTACTCTGCATTTGCCTCCTTTTCATCACATTCTCTAAAGTTGCTTTACAAATACTTAGTTTTCTTCACATATACCTCGTTTTTATTTTTTGCTTCTAGGACAGTAATTTCAGCGTATGTGGGAAACAAAGAATCAGTAATTCGGACAGATTAAGATGGAGTTTCAAAGAAGCAATTTGAGATATTTTTACTTCGTTTGCATATGCAATTCACCGACTTTGACAACAATCTTGACAACCTAACACCCAAAAAAAACTAGCCGTAAAGAAAGGATGGAGAAGACGTAATTTTATCTATATTTTCAGTACGGCTATCTGTTAATACAAAGTGATTGATACAAACTCTGCGTTTTTATGAGTGCACGGGAAACACAGAACATTACCCATCCCATGTAACTCAGAAATATCTCACCATGGATTCCAACACGCGTGTGAGTTGTACCTCACAGTTGGTCTGGCGTTCGTAATGAAATAAAAAAGCATTAGAGATTTCAATTTGAAACGATCATATGATCAAAAAGTGTCTCAGAGTTATTGAAACACTTTTACTTATAAGAAACTGAGTATTTCGTACGTGAAAATATCGTGCGAAACTAGCTCAAATTTTACTCTAGAAGATTGAAATCTAAAATTTGTGTCTTTGAAATCATGCGTGTTGTAGCCCAGGCGAGTGCTCAGCCACAACCGTCGTACCAATCGTGCCATGTGACAGCTCATGGATGATAGGATTCCAATTTGTGTAGGATGATAATTGCAGAAATGTCAACGTTGACAACTTATGTGATTACATGATGAAGGAATTCAGTTCTGTGCTGAAGTTAATAAGAAAACGAAATATTTACCTGGATCAGGACATCAAAATCAGTAAGGTATTTGGGTAAAAATAACGAAGTGTTTATGATTTTTAACAACTAACATGGGAACCCACACACACACACCTGGCTGTGCTGAGGCTCCACTAAACAGAAAAGTAATCACGTGCGCCTTTATTTGTCAGATTAAACATTGTTTCCAGATTTGGCTGGGCTTGGAAATTTCGTTTGTGGGAATAGAATGATGGTCGAGATGTCCGATGGTCCGATCAGAATGGTGGTAGAACATTTGGAATATGATCAAGATATAAAATGTTGGAACATGATGATACAGTATGATAATTGAATGAAATAATGGAACCTGATGACAATTAAAACATGATAATGAAATAAATGATGAATTATGATTACTTAACATGACGATAGATTAAAATGTTGAAAAATGATGATACAACATAATTAGGTGCAATATGTTGTTCGGAAATGGTGACGCAACATGATGATGAAGTAAAATACTAGAACATTTCACAACATTATGATGGCATGAAATGAGGATACATGATGATGCAACATGATGATGGAATAACAGGTTGATACATGCAAGTTTATGATATACTAAAATGTTGAAGCCTGATGATGTAGCATGATGTTGGAATAAAATAATGAAACATGATGATGGAGTAAAATGATGAAGTATGATTATGGCAGCAGTTTTTAATTTTGACTTTGGTTAAGATGCAGCACACTTGTGTCCGTTGTAAGCACGGATTATTTGATCGTTAGTTTTGAAGGAGTTGTTTGTTAGATTGTGTCTACATGCTTCTAATAATTCGTTAGGTTCATTTACTGTTACATTTACCTTGATCTGTGGCTTCGGATATTTTGTAATAAATTATATATTATTATGTTAAATTTCTTTCGAGTGTAGGAACTAAGAAGTTAATTGCATTGGATTACTCATGTATTTTAAATTTATTTTCAGAATGAACCTCATATTATTTTCAATATGTAGATATTCACTGTAGTATTTCACTGGAGTCACTAAAGACTTACACTGTACTAATACTGTAATGTCAACCAGTAAAGAAAATTATGAAATGAAGACCAGTGTTTACCCTGAATGTGGTCTTGGTGATTTCGTGTTCAGTAAAATAGTGGTGAAGAATAACTAAGGCCGGTGATGCCACAAGAAGGTGTGCGGCGCCTTCAATGATGACACAATATGACGATAAAATAAAATGTTGGAACATGATTATATAGGGTGGGCCAGAAGTAACTGACCCTTTTAATTTGCTAATAAAAGGAAAACTATGTACGATAGAAAGTTGTAACTTGTTATATTTGAAAGTAAAGCATTTTTATGATTTATCAACACTTTGTTCTAAATATAATGTCGTTAAATGACTGCCCCGGCTGTTTTGACAAATTAGGGCTCTTTTTTTGTCGTTTCCATAACGCTCCTTAGTGTATCAAGCGTGAGTTGAGCTAATTTATAATAAATGCTGTTTTTAAATTCATGTAAGTTTGTTATATTTGTTACATAAACTCGTGACTTGAGGTAGCCCCATAAGAAGAAGTCGCATGGGGACAAATCTGGAGAACGAAGAGCCAGAGGGATGTTATCAAATCGTGATATGAAATGATTTGGAAAACACTTTCCCGAAACTGTAAACATTTATCTCGCTGTTGATAAGTATGGTGTTGATAAGCCATAAAAATGTTGTTCTTTCAAATAAAACAAGTTTAAACTTTCTAGCGTTCATAGTTTTTCTTTTTTTTCTTTCACTAGCAAATTATGTTCAGTTACTTCTGGCTTACCCTGTACAACATGGCGTAAAAGTAGAATGTTGTAACATTTTTCAACATAAGGATTGAACTTCATGGTTATGACTTGAAAAAACTCAGTTAGACCTATTGTGCAATAGAAATGAAAAACTGGTAAACTTCATTGAGCAAATTTTCTCGTTTGTAAACTGCACTTTACGCTTGATAATTAATTATCAACCGACTGGCATACGGACGTCAGAAGCATCCCTTCTAGATTTACTGTGGTCATTTGGAGCTTAATCTTGAAATCTGATCAAGGTTAAAATCATATCGAGATCGGATTCATTTCTAAAATTGTTTTCAACCTGACAACTAAGTCATAACGTTTGTTTGAAAGTAAATACAGCATGTCATTTGACCACGAAATAAATTTTTATCGTCAGTGAACGACCCTTATTACTTGCGCTATAAGTCGTTTTCTCCCCAAACCAGCACTATTTTTCATCATGATATTATGGTAGCATGATCAGAATACTCTTTGGTAACAATTAGATTTATCTTCTATTGCGGTAGCCATTTGATGTATCTCTGATCAATGCAAAACAATACCAAAATTCCGCAGAGGGCGTGAGCTGGGGTGAGCCAAATGTGAAGTCTACGGACACGTTCTACAATAATTGCTGGAAGAAAAGGAAGTTTGAGTCCTACTGGAAATTGAAGTGCTCGACCTTTTCTTGTGTATTTCTTCTTAATGCCGAAGGTTACTCTTGTTTTTTTCAATGCTTGACGAATGTGCGGCAAACAAAGGGAGGGAGGCTGGTAAATTACGTTCGGAAAGGCTCGATAAATCGTTACATTCATACGAGCGTAAAAAGTATGCACTTTGACAGTAGTTGATAAAATTTAATAAAGCTAAAGTGTAGCTATTTAAATTCACGTCCATGATCTACTTCTAATTTCATTTAACAATTCTGCCGGCGTTTAACATTTGATATTGCGTCCACAGTAGTCAGAGCGGGACTTCGAATGATGTATTTGCTCCTTGGGTTAACTTTGCTAGAGAAGCTCAATATTATTTTAAGCTTTACATAGATGACTAGTATTTTAAGGGGGACAACCCAGCGATTTTCAAATTTGTATGTGT
This sequence comes from Morinoia aosen, assembly GCA_030386875.1. NCBI lineage: Eukaryota > Metazoa > Arthropoda > Malacostraca > Amphipoda > Talitridae > Morinoia > Morinoia aosen. Next base: position 54,337,521 of record CM059575.1, on the reverse strand, counting down.
TTGTTTTAAAATTTTGCCAGTATATGCATTTCTTTAAAAAAAAAGAATTGTACTCGTGTAATTTTTTCGATTTAGGCCTTATTTTTTGAAAAAAATTCACAAATTAGTTTTTTACCTAATTTCAGTCATATTTTAAAAAGAATAAAATACAATGAGTTTTTATGCTAGAAAAATATCAAAGACAGTTTTGGAATCCTTAAAGCATTGCAAACAAACTAAAGCTCATGAATTTTCTATTTTCAGTTTTGGTTTCTTTTGAAATGCGATTTTTGGTCTCTAACTAAAATATATGAATTGTGTTTTTTAACTGTGAAAAAAATATAAAATGTACAAATTGAGAAATCGAAGAGCTTCTGTTTGTTATAAATGTTTCAAGGATTTTAAAACAGCCTGGGTTTTTTCCTAGCATCAAAACTCACTTACTTCTATTCTTTTTAAAATATCAATGAAAATGAACAAAACACTATTTTTTGAATTTTTTTTTCAAAAACTGCAAAAACTAAAGCCTAGATCGAAAAATTTACACGAGTACAATTTTTTTTTCAAAGAAATACATATACTGGCCAAGTTTAAAACAATCAGATCAAAATTTAAAAATCCCTGGGTTGTCCCCTTCAAGTGATTTGAGGTTTATATACTTACCATGAATAACCTCAGATGCTGATATGATGGAAGAAATTCAACGGAGCTTCTAGATTTAGCGGTTCCAAAAATTTGGTGGACATTTCACACTCTGCGCAAACATTTCGTGTTAGACGCTCACCGAATATAAAGTGGCCCGTGAAATTAATTTGAACTGCAGCGCTTTTTTTCAAACTCCTCAATGGGTTGGTTGTTTCTAACAATCAGGTTTTAAAAACGGTTTACAGCTTTGTAACTTTAGTTTCCGATGGTTGAGTGATGATAGTGCCGAGCATGGATGGAACCGAAGCCTGACCGCACGTTAATCTGAATGATTGGACATTCATAGCGACAGAATATGTCAATGAAATAAGATTACGACGCATCATAATTGAATTTGATTGTGAGCGCGAATGGTTTAACATGAAAATGATTAGCCATTAATGGGTCGCCGGTTGCGATATAGTCCTTTATACAAACCATCTGTTCATACGCATTCAAGGATTTATTAGTTGGATATTAGCCATTTAATTATTTGTAAATATACAGAGATTCATAGATGTTATTTATCAGCAATTATAGTGCATAAAATTCAGAACAATTTTAGATTAATATTGATTTTTAGTTCTATATTTTTAACTTTGCAAACTAATTTTCTCTTAGCCCAATATCTTGTCACGTCACCAGAACTATCCGATCAGCCGTTTGCTGCTGCGTGCGTGTATGTTAGTTCGTTTATTTGTATATTGAAAATTCTTTTCGGTGGTTGTCTCCTCTGAGCTCTCAACTCCCATTGGTGGATAAAGCTGACAATGTATCTTGAGTTGAATTATTGAATTTTTGAAGTGCGCTGCTCAAAAAAGATGAAACCTTCAATAGTCAGCCGAGTGGGTCGCTTCGCTGATGATGATGACGGAACATATTGGTGAAACAAATGTAACATGATTATAAAATAAATTGAACCAAAGAGATGGAACATGATGATGTTGCAATGATGGATCAAAATGATGGTACATTATTTTAGATCATGCATGGTGATTTAGTTTAACGATGCGACAAGTTAGAAAATACCGGAAGAACATGAGGGTGTGACATGATGTTGAAACATAAACATAGACTTTGATGGTATGTGATAGTGAAGTGTGAATAGAATATAATATACATGTTGGCTTACAGTAATAATGAAACACGATCCAGTAAAACGTGATGGAATACAATGGTGTAAAATAACAATTTCATTCGGTGGTGAAACATTTTTCACGAGATAAAATACAAGTTAACTCTCTCACTATCAGAAACATCAGGCGTTGACATATGAATTTGAACATCCGTAGACTTTATAGAGTTATAATCCTCTCATTAATGGCGCAGAAAAAAAAACACATTTTAGTTAATAAGTTGATAATAAATATATTCTATACGCGTGAAATTTTAAACACTTAATGATTCACTTTAGATGTGTGGAAATTCATTATTTGTCATATACATTTCTCATGAAAATCTTTTTCAATGTTTATGAGCGAATTGTTGAAAAATCGTTTCGATCATCAAAAATCAAGTTTTAATAAATTTTATTCATCGGGATTGCAAAATTACAAGTACCTTAGAAGACATGAACGACATCACATTTTAAAATTCACAAGTTTTGTAATACCTCTTACATAATTCTCAGCATTGTCATATTGGAGCTCGATTGTAAAAACAATGAGCAAACAATCTCCTAGTAACGAATGAGCATGCGTTCAACAATCACAGTACGGAAGTATCTGCCCTGCTTGAATCCGTGCCGTGGCATCTGACTGCAGTCACGAGGAGTTTAGACCGACCGGGGTTGAAAATTTGGCGGGGGCCGGGGTTATCAAATTTCCCATGGCCGGGCCGGGGCCGGGGTTATCAAATTTACAATGGCCGGGGCCGGGGCGGGGCCGGGGTTCAGACCGTGTCAGGACGTGTCACGACGACGTAATGCAAAACGCCGGTTAGTGGCTCAATGCATGTTGCGGTTAGGTGCGTAATTATGTCAAGTCACTAAAGTTTTGTAGACTTGCAGTTACTGTGTTTGTTGAATTAATTAATACAGAAGCATTTATAGTAATTAAATATACCGGGTGTTCCACAAAAATGTCCACGACTTTTAATTGATTCTATCTCCGCTTAAGATTAATATATTTTAATTGTCTTTTTTCACAATGTGGTAAATTTTGTTTCCTTTTCGAATAAATTAAGTTTTTAAAAATCCTTCAATAAGTATTTTCCAGGGATCGATTTGCTGAAAGAGGCAGAAAAACTAATTGTTCAAAGGAAAGGTTTTAAAAACAACTGGTGGTATTCTTCTTCATTTCTCAATAACTACTGTAAACGAACGCAATTTCAAAACATTACCTCCATCATTAATAGTTCTTCGACAACGAATTGAAGAAGTGTTTCAAGAACTAAAGGAAAACAGTGAAATAATCCGCAAAACTCTTTGTTCAGTGGTGCCTAGAAGTAATGCTTGCCTTGAGAGAAATGGAGGGTATGTCGAAGAATACTAAATGACTTCATTTTATTTAAACAATATTTATGGTGATGTTTTGTTGCACTTTTACATTTTTGTTTGTTCGTTGCTTTGGAAAGTACAAAATAAGGAAGAATATCAACATTATTTTAAACGCTTGTCCTTTAAACAATTAATTTTTCTACCCCTTTCAGTAAATCCATCAATGTAAAGTGGTTATTAAACGATTTTCAAAAACATAGATTATTCTAAAAGAAAACAAAATTTACTACATTGTGAAAAAAGACAACTAAAAAATGTTAATTTAACACGGAAGTATAATCAATTTAAAAGTCTGGGACATTTTTGTGGGACACAAGGCATAATGACTAAAAGCAGTGCATCAGCAGTATGGGATCACTTTTATATGTCGGTGAAGAGTGTAGGAATTGCAGTGTGCACCATTTGTGAAGCAAATGTACGACAAGGAACGGCTGTTGCATCTCAGAAAAATTTCTCGACTAAATATTCATAAGGCCATCTAAAATCAACACAAAATGATCAATTCCTGGAAACTAAAGAAAAACCAAACAAAGAAAGAGAATTTAAAAATAAAAACAAAATGAACAAGAAGAAAAACTAAATGTCTAAGTATTGAAAGCAAACCCAGTTTAGTTTGCAGCAGTGGCAAAACAGCCGATAGTAGCACGCTGTCTTCGTCTACTGGCAAACAGCTGACTTTAAAAGAAACATTTACTGAATCCAAAAACTGGGTGTCTTATAATACTTACCAAATACAAGGAGAGAAATTGTTAATTTACTGGATTTGTGCCGCGCTCAATCCTTACCACCCTGGGGAAAAGGAAATTTTTTGAACTTTATAAAGTTTTTGAATAATTCCATCAGAAAAGGTAATTAGAACAAGACTAATTCCGAACTTCAGTATCCAAATTCAGTGTGCCATTTCAGAGGAAATACAAAAGCAAGTAAACGAAAATAGCATCTTCTCAATAGCTACTGATATGTCGATTTTTCAAGTCGAGATTCATTCATGTCAACAACTACGCACTGGATTATAATTACACTGGATGGTAGTATACACACTGCTTTTTCTACTTAGTGACTGCATGTTCTTCAGGATTGCGATGAAGTCGCAAATCTCTCGAAAAATCATTTTAAATTTGATTAAAAAACACGTGAATTTTTCACGTGCGATTTGCCAAGCACGCAACACCTTTTTCACTCGAAATAAATTCAAGTCAAGTTAAATTTAATCCAAGTCAGGGTCAATTTAATTCAAGTCAAAGTTCAATTAAATCCAAGTCAAGTTCAAATTAATCCAAATCAAGTTCAAATTAATACAACCCTAAGTTGAGTCAAAAATTGACATACTAACACGTTAATTTGAGCGGTTTTTGTGAACATGTATCTATTGGAGGTAAATATGTATCAATTGGATGTGATGAGCGAGGCAATCGTTTTTTCTTAAAGCAAGGAATACATAAAATTTCCGCCAGTGTTGCAATCTATGGAAAGACGAGCTTTCGTAAAATGTGCTAGGTATCTATCATCATGAGGTAGAGCGTGATTCAGATCTTTGACCGGCGTAAAAGATGCAAGTCAATTATAAAACTTAGCATTATACTACTCATTAATGTTGCTTTAAAATTCTACATTGATGACAGTGTTCAAACATTCAAATATTTATGTTCAAAAGGTAATTTTATGTTACACATACACATAGTAGTTTCGAGGATTTATTTATTCATAGATCTTACATCGATCCTGAAATTCCACTTCATCATATATACATGAAATCATATACATAAAAAAACAAAAGATTACTACCGGACGAAATGCAGAATTAATCTTTAAAAGAAATATACAAATGGGATTCACTGAGTACTAATGTATTATTCCTTAATCAGTGTTAGTCGATGTGACGAAATGTACGTAGAATCCTCTTACAATATACAATAATAATACAAGTAACAATGATTCTAACTCAATGCGTATTTTATATGTATGTGTATACATTTCAATATTTATTATAATTTCAAGACTCAAATAACTTTTATGATAGTCATTTAATGAATATTGTCACCCATATCAAGATATATTGAATGTATACACGAACATATATTGAATTGTATACACATACATATAAAATACGTATTGAGTCAGAAACATTGTAACTTGTATTATTATTATAGTGTATTGTTAGAGGATCCTACATTTCTTCACATTATAAACTGTATACTCATATAAACTGTAATCAAACGGAATCGTACATTAGTACTCTGTGAATCTTATTTGTATATTACTTTTAAATGTTAAATGTACGTATCGTCCGGTGGTAATCTTTTGTATTTGGATGTATATGATTCCATATATATATATATGTGATCAAATGAAATTTCACGTATATTCACGAAATGAGAGAAAGGCCGTAAAAAGTAAAAAATACAATCTCTCGAGAGTTGATGAGGCCGCGTGAACACGGCCCGTCAAAATATATAGGTCTGCAGCTGGTATCACAGATACGCTCATCACACACAGCAGGCTGGCTTCGGACGGACGGACGGACGCGGCTCTTATTATAGTATAGATTGCAACACTGGCGGAAATTTTATGTATTCCTTGCTAAAAGGAAAAACGATTGTCTCGCTCACCACATCCAATAGATACATATTTAACACAAAAACGCTCAAATCAACGTGTGATTATGTCAATTTTCAACTCAACCTAGGGTTAGATCAATTTGAATTTGACTTGGATTAATTTGAATTTGACTTGGATTTATTTGAACTTGAATTGGATTAATTTGAACTTGACTTGGATTAATTTGAACTTGACTTGGATTAATTTGATGTAAATAAGGTGTAGTACGATACTTAAAACCCCGGCCAAAACCCTGGTTTAGAGCACTATTCTGCCGGGGCCGGGGCCGGGGTGGGCAAAAATTTTCGGGGCTTGCCGGGGCCGGGGCCGGGGTCAGCAAAAATGGCCGGGGTTGGCCGGGGCCGGGGCCCCGGTCGGTCCATAACGAGGAGTTGAAAAATTCCAGAAAGTAATGTTTTTATAAATATATTTTTCTATTTCAAAAATGAAGAATTAAACTGTTTACAAACAGATGAGCATATTTCCAAATATTATGCAGTACACAGCTAAAGCACTAATGAACAATTATATAATCGTTGCCGGCGTAATCTGTACGATAGGGTTATGTGTATGTCAACACATCTCAACACACCTCCAGACATGTGTGCACCAGTGGAAGAGAGTGACCATCCATACCCATGGACTACATAAGAACATAGGAACATTTAGGAACATTACCTTTTCATGGGGTTCGGAGGGGAGAGCGGCGTGGTAATGTTGGTCTCCATCTGAATATTTTTTAATTTCATCATTATTTCGAGTATAATCAATTCTACTCCAGGTTGTATCAATTGGTTTCTTCAGTGTTTCGGTCATAGCCATCTGGTTTCAGGGCCTGCCTCCGTGCGGGCAACGAGGGTTCGAATCCCGGCGCTGGATGGCGATTTTCTCTGTTGGGTATAGGGGAAAAATTCCGAGCACAATACCCCATTTTACCCAGGTGTCTGAAATTGGTACCGGTTTTGACCGGGGTTAAGCGTCATGACGTCATGGTGTTAGTTTTAAGGCATTTGAAAATCCAATGAATAAGGTGATATGTGTCAGGTTTGAAATTGGAAATAAAATATCCGTAGATGCCATTGTTTGTTTGAGGATGACTTTTCATAAAAAATAAATGATTACTAGCATTTTGCGTAGGAACAATTTCCTTATTTCATCATAAACATTTTCTCCAGTCCAGCATTTCCCAGTATAAAAGTATATAAAATATAATCTAACCTAATAATACCCGTTGTGTGTTTATTTATATATCTGTTTGGTGTCCGCTTCTTAAGAAACATAGTGTCAGGCCGCACAGGGGTTATCGAGCCTTTTTGTGTTAGTTACCCATAATCTTAAGTATTTTCTTCAGGTGTCCAGCTCTCTGAACGCCAACTTATCTATTTCTCCGCGCTGATGTTGCGTTTGTGCATTTACTTTAGTTAGCCCTTAAATATCATTTGTATTACATGTCGATATTCCAATGTTTCTTGTGTTATCTAGCTAAATACGACTAATATTTTAAATGCAATTTTGAGTGTTGTACCCTGTTATGCAGTAGCTCACGTCTGTACGCACTATTTTTGCAATAGAAAATAAATCACTGTCTTTGTTAAAATATATCAGTGTATGTGATAGGGACTTCAAAGAGATTCAGCATCAAACAAGTCACACGCTGAGGTGAAAAAAGTTTCCTTTCTCCTTGTTGACACAGGCTTTAGTCTTCTACGACCCTTCGCCTAACAAGGTTTTTAAGGAGCCACCTCGGAAGGACGAACTATTTCGCATAGTTTGTCAGTAGGAATACGCTGTCGCAGTTCGGCACTAACAGAATTCACTTCTGTTGCCCTACCGGTCTCATACGGCGCAGACAGTTGCTCGTCTTCCTAACGGTACCACCGTAGTTCGGCACGGGACTAATAGAATTTACTTCTGTTGCCCTAGCGGACTTATTACGGCGTAGGTGGTACCCACACACACCTCACCCTAGCGGTACCACCGTAGTTCGGCACATAACAGAATTTACTTCTGTTGCCCTAGCGGACTTATTACGGCGTAGGTGGTACCCACACACACACCTCACCCTAGCGGTACCACCGTAGTTCGGCACATAACAGAATTTACTTCTGTTGCCCTAGCGGACTGAATACGGCGCAGGTGGTACCCACACTCACCTCACCCCCCACACACAACGGTACCGCCGTAGTTCGGCACTAACAGAATTTACTTCTGTTGCCCTAGCGGACTGATTACGGCGTAGGCGGTACCCACACGAACCTCAGGAAGGGCAGCTGCGAAGAAAAGCTAGCGCCCCGGAAAAGGTAGCTATACAGAAGACAGCCCTTTTCCACGAACCCTCACGTCGACCGCACGACGGTATCGACATATTCTGGCGCCCGAACAGGGACCCAGAAGCTTTGCGCGACTACCAACGTTGTCTGGGATTTCTGGGTTCTAATCAACTACGCGGACACCGCATCACTTAAACAAGATGAACCTCGTCGCTCAAGCTCGAGAATACGTCGAAGCCCTCGGCCTCACTCCCACCGATGCGGAGTACCGGGAAGAATTTACCAGCCGCCTGAGGCATTTGGAAGAAGCCGCAGAACGAGAAGCCGCAGAACGAGCAGCGGAACGAGAAGCAGCACAACGAGACCACGAGCTCAGACTCCGACAACTCGATGCTCAAATCGCTCCCCAAAATGCTAGAGTGAAGATACCTCCACCGGCTCCATTCGATCCCACGAAAGAAAGGATGGACGAATTCTTGCAACGCTTCTGCACTCACACCACAGCGATGGGATTTACTGAAGTCGATGCTGTTGTCATGCTCCATAATTTGATCACACCGAAGGAACGTCGACTCATCGATACCCTGCCCGCAGCAGATCGCTTCAAGCTTCCTGAAATTAAATTGCTTCTACTAGATGCTCATAAAGTTACTCCGGCAAAACTACGTGCCAACTACTACGAATTGAAGCCAGAAGAAGGCGACAATATGTCACGTTACCTACGGCGACTCGAACAATCCTTTGACGCTTGGTTAAAAGGATGCAACATCGAAGCCAACTACAAGACTCTTCGTGACTTCCTAATTGTTGACCGAGCTTATTCAAGCTTGCCGCCCTTCCTCGCTACTCAGTTGCGTGACAGGGGTGGTAACACAGTCGCAAGCCTAGGAGAGCAAGGTGATAGCTTCTTACAAGCAAGACCTCATACATCGCTCCATCAGCTTTGTAAGGGTCGCACACTGACATCATCGACGGATGCGGGCCCTCCAGCACTCAAAGCATCAGGAGCACCAGAGCGACGCGCGACATTTCCTGTCCGAGCCCCGAGCACTCCAGCAAGATCACCCAACTCCAGCAACAACTCTCGAGGAACGCCGCCAAGAACTTCTAGCACACGTGGTGGTCCCACCAGCTCAGGATCGGTCAACACTCCGCAGCGCGAACAACGAGGACCTTACAATGGATTTTACTGTACTTTTCATGGCCCCAACCGATCGCATTCCAGTGATGAGTGCCGCCAATTGCAGAGTAGGCAAGGTGATGGTCACAGTAATGGAGCAGCCCATGCAAGCCCACCTATCTCCAGTACTACCGCTCGAGTAAACAATCTAGCAACGCATGAAGAAGCAGATGAATACGATGATATTCCTCCAGTAGCATGCAATCACATCGCCTCGAACAAGCTGATCGAATTGGGACAGCTGAAAACATGCTCTGGCACCGTGAACCAACAACCCGTTCAAGTACTACTCGATGGAGGAGCAACGGCGGTCTTCGTCAAGAAGGCTCTCGTCCCAGCTGACGCCATTTTGGAGAAGGAAATTACCGTACGGCTGGCCAACAATCACTCTTTCGAAGCGCCTCTGGCCCGGGTCTCTCTCGTGTGCCCCTATTACCACGGAGAGGTGACAGCCGTAGCCATGGAAGAGCTTTCCCACGATGTCATTCTCGGCCGAGTTCCCGGAACAACCTCCTTCGAAGAACAGATGACCGACTATGAAGAGCAACCAGTTGCTGCAGAAGTCTCTCACGTTGTCACAAGGGCAGCAGCAAAAACTATCGAAGATCCCACTGCCGCACCAAGCACTGTCGATATATTGCAACACAACAAAGAAGACTTCAAGAAATTACAGCGGGAGCGCAAAACATTGCAGCTTTTATTTAAGAAAGTTGACACTGGCAAAGAAGAAACGCACAAGGATGGCAGAGTCATTACCTTTGAACTCCATGACGGCATTCTCCATCGGAAAACGTTACGAGACGGTCAGGAAACTCATCAACTTGTAGCACCTGCAAGCATGCGCCCACAAATCTTGGAAATGGCTCATGACAATCCACTTGCTGGCCATTATTCCCAAAAGAAGACTCAGGCTCGACTAGAACGCGATTTTTATTGGCCGTCCCTGGCAAAAGATGTGGTCCAATACTGTCACTCCTGCCATACCTGCCAGACGCACGCTCCATCTCGACCAAGAAAGGCACCTATCTCAACCCCACCGATCACCACTCCATTCTCCGCGCTCAGTGTTGATTTGGTAGGCCCATTACAACCAGCTTCGGCACGTGGCCACCGATACATTCTCACCGTGGTGGACCAAGCAACTCGGTACGCAGATGCAGCCCCGCTAAGACATATAGATGCAGAAACAGTCGCCCAGGAGCTACTCGAAATCTGCAGCAGAGTTGGTTTCCCTCACACGCTAACAAGCGACAACGGCACTCAGTTCACAGCTGCAACCTTCGAAGCTTTCCTGAAACTCGTCGGTATCCAGCACCGATTGACGCCATTATACCATGCCCAATCGAACGGCATAGTCGAACGCTTCAATGGTACGCTCAAAGTCATGTTGCGGAAGTTAGCCGTAGAACAGCCGCGAGATTGGGACCTGTATCTGCCTTCACTCCTTTTTGCTTATCGAGACGCTCCTCAGGCCTCAACCGGGTATTCTCCTTTCGAACTCATCTACGGCCATCGCGTCCGTGGACCTTTAACCGTGCTCAAGGAATGCTGGACCGATGGTAGCTTGCAAGACGACACGAGCACTGCTCAGTATTTGATGGAAATGAAGCACCGATTGAAAGAAACATGTAAAATCGCTCGCGAGAATCTAAATAGGAGCCAAGAGAAAAGCGCCAAGTTCTTCAACAGACGTACCAAGATGCGAACTCTAAAGCAAGGAGATAAAGTCCTCGTATTTCTGCCCGATTCTCGAAAGAAGCTACTTATGACTTGGAAAGGTCCCTATACAGTGAAATCACGCCTTGGAACCTATACCTATACATTGGACGTGGATGGAAACAACAAAGTCTATCACATCAACCTCCTTCGCCAGTACCACGACCGGGAGCAGCAAAGTTCCGCCTCACCAAGCGAGAAAGATCGCGAGGAGGACGACGAGAGAGTAGAGGAAGCATTTGCAGCGGTTGGCCTCGCCCTAGAACCTACCTGCGAAGAAGAAGAACTCGACCGGAAAGAACCAGAGATACCGTCACCCGTCGGAGAAACTATTGAAGACTGTCTCATCTCCTCTACTTTGACTACAACACAACGCTCAGAACTCCAGGAACTACTTGAAGAATATCGCGATCTTTTCACAGATACTCCCGGAAGAACCAGCACGGCAGTTCATGAAATAAAATTGAAGGACCCTTCCAGTTTTCGACTTCAACATTCGTATCCACTTCCCATAGCGCTGGAGCCTGAACTGCGGTCAAGTTTAGAGAAGTGGATGAAGATGGGAATCGTGACGCCATCCACATCACCTTACTATTCACCGCTCCTTGCTGTCCGGAAGAAAGACGGAACCCACCGATTTTGTCTGGACTGCAGGCACCTCAACAGCCAGACAGTATTCGATGCCGAGCCGATAGCAGACACCACTGCTATTTTCACCAATTTAGCTGGCAAAACAATATTCAGCAAAATGGATCTGACCAGTGGATATTGGCAAGTACCTCTACACCCTGAGTCCCGCCAATACACCGCCTTCAAAACTAGGTCTGGCCTCTATGAATTCAACGTACTGCCTTTCGGCCTAGCAAATGCTCCAGCCACTTTTTCCCGCCTTATACGTCAAGTCACTGCAGGACTGCAAGACACCGAGGTCTACATGGACGACATCTTAATCGCCTCGACAACCTGGGAAGATCATTGCACAGCATTAGCTAAACTGTTCGAAGCTCTCTCTCGACATGGCCTTAAGGCGAAGCCGTCCAAATGCGAATTCGGATTTGACAGCCTCCAGTATTTGGGTCATCAACTGAGCAGTAATCAGATCCAGCCTCTGGAGAACCGAGTCGAAGCCTTGAAATCGGCTCCACTCCCAAAAACCAAACGGGAGCTCCGAAGTTTTCTCGGTACAGTTGGGTACTACCAACAGTACATTCCTAACTACTCTCAACTGACATCCAAACTCCATGATTTCCTAAAGAAGAACTCCTCAGAACAAATACCTTGGACCGATACAACAGAAGATCTGTTCGAAAGTTTGAAGACAGCGTTAGTCAAGAGACCGGTCTTACAGTTACCAGACCCCAGATGTCCTTTCATTCTGAGGACAGCTGCCTCCCAAACTGGGCTTGGAGCAGCTCTCCTCCAGCCATGCAAACGAGACTTCCGTCACTACGCGCCGGTAGCATATGCTTCACGTCGACTGAGAGGAGCAGAAATAAACTATTCTACCATTGAAAAAGAAGCGTTAAGCATCTACTGGGCTCTACAGAAGTTTGAGGTCTACCTGTATGGACGAGAATTTGTGTTACAAACCGACCATCGACCGCTCCTTTATTTGCAACAGGCAGACAAGTTGAACCCCCGATTGAAACGCTGGGCTTTGTATTTCAGCCTTTTCAGGTTCCGAGCAGAACACCTTCCGGGAGTCGACAACCACCTTGCAGATTTCCTGTCTCGGCTATCGTAGCAGAGACACCCTCCCCCGGGCGTGTCAGGCCGCACAGGGGTTATCGAGCCTTTTTGTGTTAGTTACCCATAATCTTAAGTATTTTCTTCAGGTGTCCAGCTCTCTGAACGCCAACTTATCTATTTCTCCGCGCTGATGTTGCGTTTGTGCATTTACTTTAGTTAGCCCTTAAATATCATTTGTATTACATGTCGATATTCCAATGTTTCTTGTGTTATCTAGCTAAATACGACTAATATTTTAAATGCAATTTTGAGTGTTGTACCCTGTTATGCAGTAGCTCACGTCTGTACGCACTATTTTTGCAATAGAAAATAAATCACTGTCTTTGTTAAAATATATCAGTGTATGTGATAGGGACTTCAAAGAGATTCAGCATGTAACGAGTCACACCCTGAGGTCAAAAGAGTTTCCTTTCTCCTTGTTGACACAGGCTTTAGTCTTGTACGACTCTTCGCCTAATTAGGGGTTTAAGGAGCTACCTCGGAAGGACGAACTATTTTGCATAGTTTGTCAATAGGAATGCGCTGTCGCAGTTCGGCACTAACAGAATTTACTTCTGTTGCCCTAGCGGACTTATTACGGCGTAGGTGGTACCCACACACACCTCACCCTAGCGGTACCACCGTAGTTCGGCACATAACAGAATTTACTTCTGTTGCCCTAGCGGACTTATTACGGCGTAGGTGGTACCCACACACACACCTCACCCTAGCGGTACCACCGTAGTTCGGCACATAACAGAATTTACTTCTGTTGCCCTAGCGGACTTATTACGGCGTAGGTGGTACCCACACACACACCTCACCCTAGCGGTACCACCGTAGTTCGGCACATAACAGAATTTACTTCTGTTGCCCTAGCGGACTGAATACGGCGCAGGTGGTACCCACACTCACCTCACCCCCCACACACAACGGTACCGCCGTAGTTCGGCACTAACAGAATTTACTTCTGTTGCCCTAGCGAACTGATTACGGCGTAGGCGGTACCCACACGAACCTCAGGAAGGGCAGCTGCGAAGAAAAGCTAGCGCCCCGGAAAAGGTAGCTATACAGAAGACAGCCCTTTTCCACGAACCCTCACGTCGACCGCACGACGGTATCGACACATAGGATGTCTGAGTTTGAAGTATCATGGATACCGAATTCCTCAGTGTAACGTTGAATATGGCCTTTACATGCGTCGATATATTTGCATTGTTTCAGGATGTGTTCGTTTAGGATGAGTTTGGTTACATTAGGATATGATCATATCGCATAGGTAAGGTAATATTGACTGAATTTTTGCACGGGTTCACCTAGGAATTTCAACGTGTCCTAGGAATTTTCCTGGGTCCTGCTACCACCTAACAATACCCATGGTTTATTTGCATTGAGTCCGCTTCTTACATTTCTCTGTCATGCTCATAAAGATAGCCATAATGACCGTATCTACGGGTTTCACCCGTGTGCTAGTAAAATAATGTTTTTTATCACGGGTACTGTTCGGATGGATTTATTTGTTGGTCATCCACATCTGGAAAGTTTGTTCAAGAAAGGTATTAAATCTCGTCATTCTTGGCGGGCCTTGCACACTAGTCTGCATATATTAGAGAACACGCAATTTTGGGCTTAATTGTTCAAGCTAGGAATCATCATTGATTTTAATTAATTTCAGAAAAAATCACGTCATGATAAGATAGTGTTTGGTGAACACCGAAACAAAATTGAATTACAGAGACTGTTGCTGATCTCAATTTTTTTATGAAATCAAGGAGTCTTGCAACGGGCCCGTTAGCGCCTTGTTCAAACTTATGATATAGACGACAACTACGAATTAGATTTATTAAATATAAAAATCAGTCATTTACAGACGTTTTCACAGATCGTTTCGAGATACTTGTGTTTGTTGATGTACAATTTTCATTGAACTGCTCAGATAAATTCACGGCATACATCATGAATGTATAAACTTTGTGCACGTTGATAATATCAAAATATTCAAACATTGCTCTTGCAAGTGTAAAAACATAATTTTTTCCTTGCTCACAGAGGACATTTTATTCCGATCACGGCTGATACATATCATCTTGTACATTGATTTTTCAAATGCCATATAACTAACTCCTGGACTCAATGCCGATTACCCCCAGTAAAGACAGAACTCACTTCTGACACCTGGGTAAAGTGGGGAATTATGAGTGAGTTCTCCCTTATCCCAACAGGGCAAATAACCAGGCTGCACTGCAGGGATTCAAACTGCCGACCTTCCCGTGAAGGGCGCGTTCTTAGCCACTCGGCCACGGTGACCACAATGCGCAATGATTCTTTTTCTACTGATTTTAAAAAATAAAACCTCCTCCACTCTGATTTCAAGACATCAGAAAACCTTCCCATCTGATATCATGACATCAGACCACCGCCCACACTTCACCACAACATTGACTGTCATTTGAATTTTCTTTTAAATCAGTGTAGATTTTTGCTCGCAAGTATTTTTTCTATAGCTTTTTAGAGCGTATGATCTTTCTTTTGCAGTATTTACGTGGTGACACTAAATGTACGGAGCGATCTTATGATTCGGATAGCAGTATTTTCATTCGTATTCTGCTGCTTCCATCTACGGGACATTCGGCCTTAAAATCTGCCCATTATTTTGTAATCGTCATTTTGGTAGAATACAATTGTAAAGTGAGACTAGGAAGTTGAATTCATAAGCATTTATAGCGAGGTAGGCGTGAAGATGTAGTGAGGCTAGGAACTATACGGACACTTGCGGGGGATCTCGGAGCTGCGGTGCCGCTGATGGAGGTCCGGTGGAGACCATGGCTCTGTCTGCTGTCTCGTTCATGTCTGTCTCGTAGTGTACTTTGTAGACCCTAGTAATGCGTTACTTAATCACAGTGTTACCCTGTGACCTGTTGTGTGCCATCCGGCCTGGTTTTAAAGTGACTTTAGCATTTCCTTGGTGGACGGCTAGAGCTGTGCAGCGAATCCCTCGTCCTACCAGCTTAAATCCTTTAATTAGGTCAAATTCGGTGAATTTATGCGGGGATTTTCAGTCTCGTATCAGAAATCTTTCATGTAATTCATTTTCAATAAATCACTCGAGATTTCCGAAAGATTTCTCGACTATGCTCGTTCTTACACGGTACAACAATCATGGAAATTAAACAACATGTCATGCTTGTGTATATTTTGAAGTTATTCTAATAGAATACAAACTGTACAAAAAACAGTGACTAGCAATGTCAGTTATATTCTAGTTTCTTAAAGTAAGGCGAAAGACACTGAACTAAGCTCTCAAAAAACATTATATTCGTGGACGGCAGTGGCGAGTCCCATAGAGAGCATCCTGTCGTAACTGATTGGCCCGGTTGATGACATTGGATGGGTCCTCGAGGAGCGTCAGTCCACAGCTGATGGGGCTGGTAAAAGGCACTGGATATGTCCCTCAGAATGCAGAACTTGGAACAAGGAAAGAAACAATTTTGTTAGAAAGTTTTTGAATATTGAATACGCAACAGCGTAATCGCATCAACGTCAAAAATTGTAGATTGATTTTCTTGTTTAAAGTTTAGCGTCATGTCGAAATTTTTGTTGAGGATCTGCCAAAATTCGGGATTTGTGAACAAGAAAAAAATGAAAAACTTCTACAGTACGCTGTGTATTTAACTGTAAGGAATGTCTCTATCCACATAACATTCTGAAGAAGAGAATAATACATTTTTTTAAAGCAAATAATATAATAGAAGGTCTAAAATACTTGACGCAAACATTATTATAGAAAGATAATCAAGATCTTCATATCTAACATTTGATCACCAAAAGCATCGACTAATCGTGATGTCTGAAAACGAAATTTTTTGAAGATCGAGTATGATTCTCGCATCAGTGATTTTGACTGAATACTATGACAAATCAGGATGTGAACTAACACATGTTCACTGAATGTTTATAATGAATTAGTAATATTTTGTAGACGAGACACAAATGAAAAATGACAGGACTTAGTTTCCAACGGCAGTGCACGATGTCAGAGTTCTGCAAACAGAGCTGCGCTGACACTCCTTTTGATGGACATCAGTTATATTACTCATGAATCCGAGAGGAACTTTGTAGTTTCCACAAAACGTCAAAGAATTAATTAAAACTTTGTTTACATGCGCCAAATATTGGTATAAGTGAAGTTTGAATTATTCATCCCCATTCAAAGTGAATTTTAACGACGAAATAAAACGGAAAAAACTAAAAACCACTAACTAATACTGCAGAACAAAGTATTTAATAAGTTGTAATTATTGATTGAAAAACAATCTTAACATTAGAACATTCCCCACTACAATGAAGACTGAATGAGTAGGCAAATTTTGAAGTGGCATCAAATGATAACAAAGCAAGTATTTCAAACTCACCTGATTATTGTCTGCTGGTTGTGTCTTGTTCCAAGTTTTCTAAGTCGTCTTCCTCTTTCATGTTTTGAATGGTGGATTTTTTGAAGAAGATGCCCTGTGCGCGGCAGAGAGGGCAAAACGTGTTGCCTCTAAACCAAGTTCGGGCACACGCAACACACAGAGCGTGGGTGCATCCGCTGAGCACCGCGTAGTCCTCTTCTGTGTTGAGCGGTGCCGTCATGCACACTGGGCATTCGGACTCTAATCTGACCCGGTCTAGCATCTCTTCAGGAAGTATATTGTCCATCAGTTCCTCCACCACAGTTTCTTCGAATGATGCCATCACTTGCCGGGCAGCCCTCCTTGCGGCAATGGCACCGCTTCTATCGCGATGGGCCGCCATGTGCTGTGGGGAGCGAAGTCCACAGTTCAGGTCACGTGTGAGGTCCCCAATCGCCAACAGCAGTTGTTGGTCAGCGTTGCGACAAAATTCCTCGCTATCGATGGCGCCCACAGCTGCAACCGTCGTTGTTATAATCAACTTCAGGGAGGCAGCGTCAACTGTGGAACTGATGGTTCTTTTGTTGTTTAGGTTGGCGGTCGAGATGATGAACTTCCACGCTTTATGGAGATCATGAATTACTTGAGTTGAAGGCTCCTCTATCACATTCTCGATAATGCGCCTGACCAGCATGATGCACACGCTCTTTTCGAGAGACAGGTTCTGCGCTGCCGCTGGGGTGACGTTGCTCAGCCACTGCTCCTGAAAATCAGTGATCTCCAAGTCCGCGCAGGAGTGCAGCAAAGTACGTAGAAACGTGCGGGCCTGCTCCATTTTGTAGTCTTTAATTTTCTTTAGACTTGGTGTGGGAGCTGAGGCACAGAACCTTCGAGATAGAGCGTCAAATATAATCACGAGCTGACTTTAGCACACGCTTGTCTAAAGACTATTGAGTTTCACTTTGGGAACACTGTTTTGCAGTTAAGTCACAATGTATTTTAAGCGACGCAAGAATTTTCACTTCGGAGAACCGACTGTTTCGAGCCACACAGACAGAATGAACATCCGGCTGATCCCTCCCTGCTCATATACCTCCCAAATCAGCTGCGACCGGCAGCATCATCTCGTGTAGATAGGCCCAACGTCATAGCCAGGCCTTAGACACGCTCGCTCCATTGCCGACTTTCGAGCGTTAAACATTCCGTTAAACAAATAGTCCCTCATTTTGGTCCTGCAAAAGTGGACCCAAAATTTGTGTATGAATGGATTTTTGCCCCCCCGAGATTTCAATGGTTTCTCCTCATCATAACTCTGACTCATTTGTATGATAACGTTGAAAAAAAAATTTTCTTGCTGTCTCAACCGCCTAGTAACTGAGTTTTTTTGAGTGCACCGGAAACACCCACAGAGCACAAAGCCCCGCAATAAAGGTGATTTAGAAATATCTTAGCAAGAATTTACCATTCGTATGAGTTTTACCTCACTATTATTCTGGTGAAGTTTTTAATGACAAAACAAATAAATGGATTCAATGTAAACGATCTTGAGAACAGAAAGTGTCTCAGAGCTACTGGAACACTTCTAACGGTAAAAAATTGAGTAATGTGAACGTGAAAATATGGTGAACGTATAATGAACACTCATTATAACTCGACATGATCGAATTATAAATTTTACTTACATGAAATCGTGTGTGAGGAAAATTAGCAATATTTCTTACTTCACAAAGAAAACAAGGTAATACTATTTCATAAAGAAAACAACGCCATATTTCTTATTTCACTAGGAAAAACGAAGCAAGAACTCGAAACCACTTCCTGTGGCCCAGGCGAGTGCTAAGCCACAACCGTCGTACCACTCCCGTCATGTGACAGCTCGTCATGACTGAGGAGCAGGATTCCACTTTGTGTAGGATGTTTAACTGCAGAAAAGTGAACGTCGGTGACCTATATTATTACAAGATGAATTAGTATAATACTAAGCTGAATTTCATAGGAAAACGAAGCATTTACCTTGGATAAGAACATCAAATCAGTGGGCTTTTTTAGTGAAAACGATGAGGTGTTGACAAATTTCAACACCTACGTAGCATGGGTACCCCGCCACACACCCGGCTGTGCTGAGGCTCCAGTAAACAGAAGACTGGTCACGTGTGCCTTTATTTGTCAGATTAGGCATGGTCTTCAAAACTGGATGGGGCTTGAAAATTTCGTTCCTGGAAATTTCTATAGTGGGGGTTGTGATGTTCGATGTTCAGATCAGAATAGTGATAGAACATAACGGAACATGATGAAGAGATTAATGTTTGAACATGATGTTAGGATTCAACTTTGGAACATAACAATGCAGCATAACAGTGGAATTGAATGCTGGAACGATGATCCAACATGATGATGTGATAAAATAATGAAATTTGTTCCACAACATGATGAAATAAAATGTCGAATTATGAAGGCACAACATGACGATGAAATAAAATGTCGAATTATGAAGGCACAACATGACGATTAAATAAAATGTCGAATTATGAAGGCACAAAATGAAGATGAAATAAAATGTCGAATTATGAAGGCACAACATGACGATGAAATAAAATGTCGAATTATGAAGGCACAACATGACGATTAAATAAAATGTCGAATTATGAAGGCACAAAATGAAGATGAAATAAAATGTCGAATTATGAAGGCACAACATGACGATGAAATAAAATGTCGAATTATGAAGGCACAAAATGAAGATGAAATAAAATGCCAAGAAATGGTGAGAAAATACGATTTGGTACAGTATGTTATTGGAACATGGTTATGCGACATGATTATGAAATAAAGGACTTGAACATGATGACGCAACAGGATGATGGTACAAAATGTTGATATATGGTACTTCATCATGATGATGAAATAAATCGTTGAAACATGATAACTCAACACGATAATGGAGTAACATGTTGCTGCATGATTAGGGACAGCATGTTTTTTGAACATTGTGATGCAACATGATGATGGCACAAAATTTAAAAATTTACTGAATAAACATAATGATTTATTAAAAAGTTGGAACTTCATAATGTAACATGATGTTGGAGTAAATTGTGGAACATGATAACGGAAAAACATGTTTGAACGTAATGATGCAAATGACGATGGAAGAAAATGTAGAAATTACCGGTACAACATGACGATGAAGTAAGATGTTGAAACATGACACAAGATGACGATGGAGCAAAATGTGGGAACATGGTGGTGCAACATGACAATGAAATAAAATGTTGAGATATGATGATTCAAAATTCGGACTGGACTTGATGGTTCTGCTCGTGAAAATGCTCAGTTTAGCCTCCCATGGAATAGAAATAAAAAACTGGTTAACTTTCCTGATGCAATTGTTTTCGTTTCTTAACTTTACTCAACTCATTATTTAAGATTAAGCACAAAATCTGATTAAGGTTAAAATCGCATTAGAATAGAATTATTTTCTTAAATTTTCCTTTTTTAACTGACATCTACTTCACATCATTGTTTGACATTAAATATGTCATTTGACTAAGAACTATATTTTTGTCGTCAGTGAACGATGTTTAATTCTACAAGCAATTAGGGATTTTCACATCAAACCTGTAATCGTTTTGAGCATGTGATTATGGCAGAAATTTCAGAAAACTTCCTATTTTTGTAATAATTTGATTCATTTCCGATCAATGCAAAACATCACCAACATTTAGTACAGGACGTGAGCTCTGGCAAGCCAAATATGAAGTCGACGGACATGTTTCACAATTGCTGGGAAAAAAGAGGTTTGGGACTTGACGAAAAAACAGTGCACAACTTTTTCTTGTGCATTCCTTTTTAATGCCGAATGTTACGCATGTTTTTTCAATGTGTGAAGTACGCGTGGCAAACATGTGGAATGTAGGGGGTATTTCAAATAATTTCCAATGATGATATGATGGAAGAAATTTTATGGAACTTGTAGATTTAGCTGTACAAAATATTTAGGGGCGTGTGAACATTTCTCACTTTGCGCCTACCATTCGTGTTTGATGTTCACCGAGTTTGAAGTTGGGAAAATTATTCTTCTCACATGATCTTCGTATTGCTATTTGAGGCGGAGCCATGCCTCGCTTTCGCGCTGTCATTTGTTTGCCGCGGTTCTGGAGCTGGATGGAAGCGTGATGGAGATATAATTTTTTTAATAGTACGGAAAAAAGACACGGCAATTGACATTTTTACTTGAGAGCGGTCGAAGCAGCCTCTGGCAGATATTAATTATTGAATTCTTGCCATATGCAGCCATTGTTCTGGCCATTCATTCATAAACTTCTCTTTTCACTCGATTCTTTCCAAGGGGAATGTCGATCAATCCCGGCCGCTCCTTAAAAGCATTAACACTAACTCTGCTTCCAACGGCTGCGGCAGCGGCTGCTGCGTGAACTGTATTTTGAAAATTCCTTTCGTGCACCCATGTCAGTGTGCCACTTTTGAATTAGAGCTGAAGTTCTACTTTACTTTCGGTCTTTGCGTTAATCAGTGAAATAAAACTATTGAAAATATTTAAAAAAATACCTCCCATAATAGCCTAATGAAATATATGTATTGGGCCCTTGCGCCTATTTTAAAAACGTTCAACTAAACGTGCATATAAATTAGAAGGTTTTTACTTCCTGCGAGTGTGAAAATCTTACAGGAGTGGTCCGTGGTATTTGAACTGAGGCGTCATTTTTTAAATTTCTAAATTAGTCGGTCCTTTCTAACAATCAGCTTTTAGAAATGCTTTACAGCTTTGTAACTCCAGTTCACGATGGCTGAGTGATAGGCAATCGCAGTAAAGAGAGGAGTTTTATTTCTAACCTCCGCTACCCGTCTTCTCTCTCACATCCGGAGAGCGTGAAGTGTGGCGCAAATTCCGCACGTGCCGAGCATGGATGGAACTGAAGCCTGATCGCACGTTAATCTGAATGATTGGACTCATCCGTGGCGACAGAATAAGACAATGGAACAACATTACAGAGCATAATTCTTGAATCTGATTGTGAGCCCAAGCCGGGGTTTTTAACAGTAAAAAAATGATGAATCGTTAATGGGTCACTGGTTGCACTATAGTCCCTCATACAAAACATCTGTTCATACGCACTTCAGGGAACTTTTTGTTCGTTATTAACGGTTCAATTTCAGTCTTTCTATCAAAATTCGAAGATTTTGTTTTATCAGCACTTGTAGTGTATAAAATTCCAAATTATTTTTCATTTGTAATTATTTTAGATTATTTGTTCTTTCCAAAAACAGACAATTTTTTCTGAGCTCAATTCCTTGACACGTTAACTGCATTTTTTCATCAATAATTTGCTACTGCTTGCGCGTGAGTTAGTTCATTTATTTGTATATTTAGGCTTCTGCTCCGTGATTGTTCACTTCGAGCTCCCAACTTCCCTTGATGGATGATGCTGACAATGTTTTGTATCGTACACTGAAATATTAAATTTATGAAGGAGACAGCTCAAAAAAATTGTCTTTCAATTGTTGCCTAGTGGGTGGCATGTGAGACGAGGGATGATGATGGAATATATCGATGAAACAATATCTAATACGCGTATCAAATATATTGAAGCAATAGAGATGGAACATCCGGATGTTACTATGATGAATCATATTCACGGTGCATGATTGTAGAACATTGTAATTAAGCTTAAAAACGATTCGAAAAGTTTAAAATACCAAAAGAACACGAATGAACAGCATGATCTTGGAACATATTTTTAGACCATAATGATGATGTGTGGTGGCGGTGTACGAATGGAACGTAATATATCACTAGACTTAGTATTGTGTTTAAAAACGACGCTGTAAAAAGATGATGGAATTCAATGTTGAAACATAACGAAGCTATTTGGAGTTGGAGATGAAACACCAATTCCCTCTCATGCAATATCATGAACATTAGTTATTGAAATGTGGAGTGGAATTTCTTCAATGAACATCATGGGTACATATACACGTAAAAGACTCATTTTAGATAACACGAAACATAATAACGGCCTTCTATACGCGATCCCTTCCAATCTCCTAATGCTTTTGTTTAGATGCTTATTCGGTTCAGTTTATTTGATAATCAATTCTCTATTTGAACACTGGATGCAACATACAGAATTTTTAAAATTTAAAAGGAAGCAACTTATGGAAAGTATTTTTTCACGACCGTTGCATGCCACTAATTACGATACAGACGAGGTTTATCTTCGGAATCTCGATACAACACCCTTTACCTACTGGCAAGAATTAAAATATATTTATTATTCCCGTACCGTTTTTTGTATGCTAATCAACATTTATCGTTCATCTTTCCTATTCATATAAGAGATTCTGCTGTTTATATATAGGCGTCCACTGCATAGATAGTTTCATTCGATTTAACATCGTCGATATGATTTTCTTTGTTTGAGCAATTTCTCCCAAACTTGCTGAGCCCCATTCCAAATGTTGACTTCCTCCAACCAAATTATATTGTTAGAAACTGTTAATTCCCAATAGAAAAATTTGTAGAACAATAGTTGAAATTAATTCATCCCAGAAAAAATTTCACTCCTCTGTCAAGTCATGATCAATATGCACGCAACTACTTGATAAATTATGAAACTCATACACCACCCTTTATGCATACGATTTATCTTGCATTCGCTCTTATTTCTATTCGATTTTCTGCAGAAACTGCATCATTAAACACTGAATATTGATTTTTACTTCTACTTAAGACTTGTCGTTGCCTTTCGTTTAAATTGTAGGTTCTAACTTTTTTCACCGAGTTAAATTTCGTTTGAACAACCACTGCGCGACGAAGAAGTCTATGTTTCTCATGAACTCAGCAAATATTTTTTATTTGCCACTTACAATTCGGCTCAAAAACTTTTTCAATTTTTAAATGAATTATTGATAAATTGTTTCTACCATCGAGCCAGTTTTAATCAATTTCATTCATTGGGTTCTGAAATTACAAATGCCTCAGGGGACACAAATGACGTCACGCTAAAAAATTTGACACATTTTTTATTACCTCTTACATAATTCTCAACATTATCACATTAGAGCTCGATTGTAAAAAGAATGAGCAACCAATCTCCTAGTAACGCGCTTAACAATCACAGTACGGTATCTGCACTGTCTGAATCAGTGCTGGGGCATAGGCCACCATTAAAAAAGCAGAAAAATTCCTGAAACCAATGCATCTTCTATTGTATTTTTTTTTATTTAGGAAACTAGACTATTTAAAGGCAGCAACGCATATTTTCAAATCACACGCAGTATTCTTCCAACACACTAAAGAACAATTATGTAATCGTTGCCGCGCAGTCTCTACAATAAGGACATGCGTATGTAACACATCTCAGCAACCTCCTCCAGACATTTGTGCACCATTTGGAAGAGATACCATCTCTGAGGATAGGAGTAGAACACAAAGCCATTGGAACATTACTTCTGTCGTAATTTTTGGAGGAGAGAGCGGCGTGGTACCAAATCACCTGCGGCCATCATCTCGCGTAGATAGGCCCAACGTCGTGGCCAGGCCTTAGACATGCTCGCTCCATCGCCGACGTTTCGAGCGTTAAACATTCCTGAGCAGCACAAAGTGGACTCAAAATCCGTGTCTGATGGGATTTTTGTCTCAGAGATTTCAAGTGTCTCTTACTATTTTTAGCTCATTTTTCAGGTTCACAAATCGTTTTCTCATTTTCCTTCAGAAGACGAGCCTTCATGTCCTGACATTTTTGGAATTCCTTTGAAATACAACGTAGAGCACAGGCGAGTTGGCACATGTTCGAACAGGGCCAACTTAATTTAGCTGATAGAAATAAAAAATTAATACATGGTTGTAATATAAAACCGGTTAATCTTTATTTCATCTGTTACATCGATTCAAACATAGTACAGAATTTTGAAATGTTCAATTTTCCAAGAAACTATCCTTCATTCATCAAGCAGTCGAATAAATAATAAACAAACCGGTCTACATCGTAGTATTTCCAGGTAATTTTACGTAATGTCTTCTAGAGCACAATTTTTATGTACAATTTTACTAATTTCAAATGAAAATACTAATCTATCTCCAATTTTTTTAGAAGAAAATGAGATATAACAATGAATATTTTCCTTAATTACGCAGCGAGTCGTAATGAAATAAATCCTGGAAAAGGCCTTATAAATTCGTAGTTCATTGGTACTGTTGATGTAATGAAACTCACTAAATTACCGTTTATGTGTGAATTCTGAAGCATTGCAGATCCTGTCTGTCCAGTTAGTTACTCTGCATTTGCCTCCTTTTCTTCACATACACTAAAGTTGCTTTTCAAATACTTCGTTTTCTTCACATTTACCTCGTTTTTATTTTTTACTTCTAGCACAGTAATTTCAGCGTATGTGGTAAACAAAGATTGTTATTAGGACAGATGAAGATGGAGTTTCACAGGAGCAATTTCAGATATTTTTACTTCGTTTGGATATGCAATGCACCGACTTTGTCAACAATCTTGACAACCAAACACTCAAAAAATAACTAACCGTTAAGAAAGGATGGAGAAGACGTAATTTTATGATATTTATCTATATTTTCAGTACGGCTATCTGTTAATACAAAGCTATTGATACAAACTCTGCGTTTTTATGAGTGCACGGGAAACACAGAACATTACCCATCCCATGGAACTCAGAAATATCTCACCATGGATTCCAACATGCGTGTGAGTTGTACTTCACCATTGATCTAAAGTTCGAAATGAAAGGAAAAACTATTAGAGATTTCAATTTGAAACGATCATATGATCAAAAAGTGTCTCAGAGTTATAGGAAACACTTTTAACTGTAAAAAACTGAGTGTTTTGTATGTGAAAATATCGTGCGCAATTAGCTCAAATTATAACTCTAGAAGGCTAAAATCTAAAATTTGCGTCTATGAAATTATCCATGTAAGAGAAAATGGCCCCATTGCTTATTTAACAAAGAAAACAAGGCACGATTAGCACTTGAAACCATTCCCTGTTGCCCAGGCGAGTGCTCAGCCACAACCGTCGTACCACTCGTGTCTTGTGACAGCTCGCCACGACTGACTGAGGAGCAGGATTCCAATTTGTATAGGATGATAATCGCAGAAAAGTCAACGTCGATAACTTATATTATTACATGATGAAATAATTTAGTACTGTGCTGAAGTTAATAAAAACGAAACATTTACCTGGATATGAACATCAAAATCAGCGTGGTATTTAAGTAAAAATGACGAGGTGTTAAAAATGTTAAACAACTATTATTATTATTATTTTGGGGTTTTCAGGCCGTTTTCGATACACGACGAATTCGCAGCGCCATAGTTGCCTCGATTAACGAATTACTCTTTCATGACCACCGCAGATTCTACGTATGTTGGGTACCAATCCATGTTAGAGTTGCCGAAAACGATGCCGTCGACGCGGCTGCTCGGGCTGCGACGGGAGACGGACCAATAACTCATGTCGGTTTACCGCGATCGGACTTGAATGTTTGCATCCGAAAGGTTTTGACTGCTGCATGGACCGTAGAGTGGCCCACAATTACCAATAACAAGCTCAGAAACATTCACAATGACACCAAACCGTTACCCAACGCGTAGTGTCAAAACCGTCACTGGGAAAGGACGCTGTGTCGCCTGCGAATTGGTCACACTCAAGCGACTCATGGACACCTGATGGACAACTGCCTACCGCCTAATTGCGATGACTGCATAGTGCCCCTGACCGTGAAACACCTGCTCATTGAATGTCCTGCATACATGGAGGAGCGTATACGTTTCTTTGGCCCTAACCACGGCAACCTCTCTGTCCGACTGCTTGGTTAGGAAACCGTAGGACTACAGAGGACCCTCATACTTCAATTTACAGTCTATCGGTGTTCGTAGCAATATATAGCGAGCTGGTGCTGGTACAGACTGTAGCTATGAGGAGACCCATAAGAGTTATGTATAAGTGAGATGGCCGAGCGCACTGTGCTGAAACAGCTCTCGGCGCCCTGCCTAGGGAGAAGGGGTTCCAGCATGGGTAAGTCGCTCGGCCAAGTGAGGGTGGGTAGCTGGAACCCCCGCATGGGAGTACCAGCTACCACTAATAAGACTCAACGATTACCGGATCTCATCAGTAATTGCCAACCTAATTGTAAATCTCCAAACCTTCATGGTTTGTGTACAGAGTTGATTTGCGAGCCAGCGCGTATTGGCGCAGGCGTGCGACACGAAACGTAGGTTGACAGGTGGGAGACGTAATGGTCTTTTTCCTGGTCTCATTATGCCAGCACTAAATAAAACGTTATATACCCGAAATTGCAACTATGCCGCCACACGGCGATAACAGAAAAGATATTCGCTCTGTATGTAGAAATGATGAACTAGGGAAAATCAAATACACCGATGAAACGTCTCTGTAGCGTTTTTAGTGGTGAAACGTATATAATGATAATAACAATAACAATAACAATAACAATAACAATAACAATATTAATATTAACAATAATAATAATAATATTATTAAGAGGGATGCCTCTATATGCGCTGCATTTTGGGCCCGTGTGCCCGAAAGGGGGTATACACAATGCTACCTGCTCGGTTTTCGGGTCAGACTGCTCTGTGTATGTGGAAGTTTGCTCGGATTTGGTCTTAACTGCCAGGACTGGGTTTACTTGCTCAATATTTGCGGGGGTACTTTCTGCACCCCCAATTACTCGGCTCCTGATTGGCCAAATGGATGAGCTGTATTTTTCAGTGTTCAAAGAGTGTTAATTTCGGAAGGGCTGACGTTCTTCCGTGTGAATATGTTTTTATTACGAGCAAAATTTTCATTAAACGATCAGAATTACTATTTTTCAATTAAACAACTGGTTTAACTTCGTTACCCTGCCAAATTACACAAAAAAGCTCATAATAACCGAAATTTGTCATTATCAACTCGAAAACAGCTTGATCTGAACGCGCGCAGTTATATTATGAGCCCCCTCAGGGGGATAAATTATTGTATCTACGGGAATTGGCGCTCACGAGGAGCTATGTGAGGGCCCGAGCTAAAGGTTAGGTAGGCTTCCTTTTTGTTGAAATAGAATAGGTTTTGTTTTGTTATAGACCATCTTTTTTCGGTTCACTGCTATCCTGTTTTTCAGCACCTCTGACTTGCTTCTTCGACTTTTTTCTCGTTTCATGAACTTCTGTCTTAACTTACTGTTTCTATGCCCTTTCTGCATAGATTCCTCATTCTCTTATCTTCATACCTAATGGTGCCTTCATCCTTTCTCTCTTCGATACGCTTTTTTGTAGCGGTTAGGGAGGCTTAAACTAACTTATAATCTCATGTTATGAGCATAAAATTAGCAAGTAGTCCAAAGATTTTGTTATGAACTCGTGCATTATTTCATTGTATCCTCTAGTGTGACTAAAGACTCTTTTATTAGAATGGTTAGCCTCTATTGTCGCATTTTACTACGTATAAATGCACCCAAAGGAGTGTCCATCGGTCCATATTAGGGACTTTGCACTCATTGGGGTTCTGTGGAGCAACTGATATACGCTCAGGGAGGTACGTTGGTAATGTCTATCCTCGTCGGTATACCTGAGGGAAGAATTACCCAAGCTACTCACCTAAGCATTGGCTGCACTTATTGTAGGAGTTTGCCTTGGGTTTAGATTTACATTTCAGTAGAATTACTTTCATTTTTTAATTCTCCATCTCTCTCATGGGGTAGGCTGACGTACAGTGCGCCCGACCTTCATCACGTGTGTCTTCGTCAGTTATTATTATTCGTCTATTGGTCCTATTAAGATGTTTTTGCTTATATTTTTGCCAGTCTAGACACTCGTGGATTGTCTTATGCGATTGTATGACTCTCAACACAGCGACCCACACTGTTCTAAATGGATTCAGAACGAAATAACTGAAAGTACTGATGCTCAAATAAAAATTTGGCACAAGCTTAACCCTTTAACGTCCGAATTTTTGTACTCATATTACCGTTAACACAACCACCGTCACTAAACTGGCGCTGGCATCTGGCAGTCACCGATATCAGGATGGGATAAGAACTGCCACTCGGCAGAGAACTTCAAAGAACACATTAGGG
This sequence comes from Morinoia aosen, assembly GCA_030386875.1. Lineage (NCBI taxonomy): Eukaryota > Metazoa > Arthropoda > Malacostraca > Amphipoda > Talitridae > Morinoia > Morinoia aosen. The sequence continues at coordinate 54,308,358 of CM059575.1, read as the reverse complement.
AACTAATTGAATAAGAAATAAAATATATTGAAGGGGAATTTTGAAAGAGGACACTGGTGTCCTCTGGGGCGTTAAAGGGTTAAACAGTGCAATAACGGCACAATTTCCTCAAGGGAAGACAATCATTGAATCTATAGGAATTAGTGTTTTCAGGATAAAGATATCCGGTCCCGAGCTTCAGGTAAATTGCCTATTTGTTGATAGCGGTAAATTTTTTCTAATGTACTATCCTTGATCGGCTCACCGCTGTCCTGTTTTTCAGCGTATCGTATTTTTTTTCTTCAACTTTCATATTGTTTTATGACTTTTCTTGACAAATTCCTGTTTCAATGCGCAGATCATGAGTGGAGATGCACTTTGGGCATAAATTTCGCATTCCTCTAACTCCTTTCTATATTGGGCCTTAATCCTTCCTCGCTTTACTACACCTCTGTCATGTTAGGGAGGCTGAAGCTCACTGATAGTCTAATCTAACAAATGCGTCAATAGACACACCTCTTTTTCAGATTTTCCCCTTCTCCAAGTTTTTAAAGAGCGTGATAGTTCTTCCCAACTTCCTGGAACACAAATGAGATAGTTGAAGCTCTCCCTTATCTCTATAGGACAAGTGGTCAACTCAGACACCACTGTATAAGACATATTTTGAAGCTCAGCTGTTCACATTTCCAGTTGTCTCCTAAAGTCCACGCGTGCGCTGCGACGTAAGCTTGGGCGCCCATTCTACAGGGTGGTACAAAAAACTACCCGACTTTAGTTTATCGAATTATCGATTACCATCAAACGCAGGGAGATAAGCTTGGTCGTTTGTTGGAAAATTAGGTCCTTCTGTAATTAGCTTTATGCATTGTATTGTCTATCTCTTAATTCAAGGGCAATGGTATTTAGTATAATTGATTTTCTTTAAACTTCATCTCATTTTTGATCTGAGGAATTCAGGCCCTTTTGCCACCCATTCATTTACTGTGACAGCTATCATTTTCCAGATATTTTCTCATAACACTCTTCTTTCCCTCTGGACTCTTCAAATTAGCTCACGATTACCTATAATAAGGTAGCTTTTTATTGTGATTTGGTGCTGGTTACTCTGCAAGGCTGCCTGACCATTCAAGAAGCTACACAGAAATATTTCACACGACAAAAGGTTTGGGCTCCTTAGAGGCCACGAGAACAATGGTGCTCGCAGTACGTAATTATATTGAAACAGAACTTCGACGGCAGTTTCATTAACACTTTTTCGAAACGCTATATCAGTGGGTCATTTTTGTACAAGTGCGATACCTGTTCACTTCACATCCTTAAACGTGACGTGGTAGTGAATTCAGAACGCGTCCATTCTGTGCGAGTCATAAAGAAATGGTTCTCATATTCTTAAATTTTGTTGAAAAAAATTGTTCAGAAACGTTGTCATCGATTCGAGATGGTATTTCATTTTTCAATTGAATATCTACGTATATGGTATTATTCGACTCGGTGTCTAGCAGCAAATGTGGAATCACGTAGAGAAATGGAAGGGTAAATATAATGAAAACACGAATGGATCTTCATTGTAAAGAAATGAAGGACATGAAAAAATTCCGAGACAAAGGCACCACTCGTGGTACAGGAAGCAGGTAAACCATAAGGACTAATACAAAAGAAAAAAATTAATGAACGATGTCTTAGCGCCCAATTACTTTGAGCCCCACCTTTAACACGTAATGATGTAAGAATGTCAGCCATCATCAACGCTTCACTAACTACTACTAACGCAAGATAACTTATAAGACTACTTCAGCGTGTCAAGCAAAGAGATGCTGGCTCATCAATTGACCTTATTTTATCACTCAAATTCCCCGCAATCGACGAAAAATCTTTACCGAAAAATTAAGCCTTAAAATATTACAGTTTCATTGAAAGCACTAAATATCAACAAGGAACAATGTTCATGTTTAGAAAAAATACTAGCTTTCCCTCCACTTGACACAATGTGAACAAAATATTCTATGAAAAACTTCCGCAGTCAAATCAATATCAACGTATTCTGTCATTGGCAGGCATGACAAATCTCAACAAAAAGTTTCCTCTCCATAATAGGTCACAAGAATTTCCATCATCATTACACAATCGCTTTGAAGTATCGAAACTCGATTCAAAAGTCATACTTGAAAACCTGAAAATTTTGGTAGTAAAATGAAAAAGTGACACAAGCTATTGAACTCGAGAAGGAAGAAGAAAAATGGAATTAAAGACTCCAATGAAAAATGGAGAGGAAATGAATGACAGCATACACAAATCTAATGAATGAGATTAAAATTCACTATTTGCAAGAGCAAAAAGAATGAGGTCAAAAGCTAAGTCTGGAAATCTCCAAGTTACCGTAAAAAAACAAGCATGCACTGACTACATTGAAAACTCAAAAGACCTACATCCCTCCTCCGAACGTTTCGCTGCCTGGAAGGGCTAAATTTTTATCATACGCTTTGAATTACAGCATTAAGTACGACCGTGAGTAAAATGATCAATTATTAGTAACAGAAAATACTTAGAAACAATTTGTATCAACGAAGCAAATGCAAGCTAAGAAGGCGGAATTTTTTCTCGAGCCAAAAATTTGAGAGAGCAAGAAACATGGTAGCCTCACTTTTGAATTAGCAATCTACGAAATGAGAAGCACTTCGTTTTAAGTAGTATAATCGGGTAGAAAGTTGATTAAGGTCATATTTTCTCAATATTTCCGGGGCCGAACGTTGAAGCCTCTGCTTAATTACGCTATTTCCAAACCCTCCATTTGATGAAATAATATCTTCAAATATGGTTATCAGCAATTCTGTATCACTACGAGTAAATAAACGACTCCGGCTTTGCTTGAAGTGCCTAGCTAAGTGCGAATGCTGAGTAGGTGTCAGTCTTGACTTAAAGTTTGTAATCTGATTTGAAACTCCAGGATGATGAGGATTTGAAACTTCGGCAACAGGAGATGGCGCTGAAGCTTCGAGATGTTTGTTGGAAGCTTCAAGAGGCATTTCGACACCTTCCGGAGGTGTTAAGTCAGAATTTACTGTGTTTGACTCTTCTTGGTCATTTTCTGCCACGTTTTCCAATGAATCATTCATAATTTCGTTTTCTGGACAGCTGTCCAAATCACTTGAGTCTGAGAAATCTTCGTTCAGCCTCTTCTCTGCTCGTATCCTTGATTGTTCTCGATTTCGGCGATCATAATGACGAGATGCAGTGCTCGTTGAATGCATCATAAGACAGGACACATCTTTTTGACCCAGCTCATCATTAGTTACTTCAGTGGCGGCATACTTCCGTAGGCTGGTGGTTGTAACGTCTTTTGTGATGCTTTCTGTTCTAACTGCAGACTTGACGGCATAGTTGACTCCGCTACTATCCAGTTTGGATCCACTGATGGAAATGAAGAACCATTCAGACTGTAGACCTTTCAACAGAAGCAAATTATTTCTCATAGATTCAAATACTTTCATAAGACGATAGAATTTTTTATCCACGATGATGCTGGCACCACCGTAAGTTTTACTTGTTTTGTGTTGTGCAACGTCAATAATGTAGCGGTCATCTACGAATCTAGCGTCACGGAAAGCTTCAAAACGTAAGTTGGACACAACTCCAGCTCGATGGGCATTTCTCACGAAGATGTTGACAATTAAGTAATTCCTAACTGCGATGAACTTTTCTGATACGAATCTTTCGCTGCTATCAAGTTCAAAAGCAATACTGATTTCTTTAACTTGTTTGTACAGGTTACCTTTTTTGATTTGTAGCCTCTCCATCTCGGTCAACAAATTTTTTTCTTCTTGAGCGTAACGTTCAATTTTCTTCATTTTATTTTGTTCGTTGTAGGATCGTGCCCAGCGACCGACACCTTCTTTCAGTGTAGATGCATGTTTCACTATGGTTTCAATGGGATATTTTTCACGAAGGCTTCGGTGTTGCTCAAGAGCATTACGAAAAAAGGTAGTTAGTAAAAATTTATAGAAACTCATGATGTTGAAAAGGTACGTGGCACAAGTTCCGGCATCCCACTTACCGGACTCGAAGTTTCCTTGAAAATAATTACAGACACGCCCTTCTTCTAACAAGTTCGCCAAACTCCCCATAGCAGTATCGCACAAAATATTCCTTACATTCACAAACAGGTTTTTAATACTGTTCTCGGTTAAAGGACCACTGTCAGGTCCTTTACACCAGCGGGAGTACGTTTCCAATACGTACTCATTGTGCGACATTCTCAGGTGCTCTTCTGACAATTGGGGATGCATTACGCGGAGGTGTTGATCCAAACGTGGCCCCTTGTAGTAACAGTGAGGACAATTTTTCTCCTTCCTGATCCTCTTCGGCTCTCTTACTCGTGATTTCAATCCAAGGTGGGCTTTGGCATATTTACTTTTTTCTCGCGTCCAACCGTGTTTGCGGCTCCTGACATGCGCTGCAATGTTGTACACGGACTCTCCGCATAGAGGGCACGTAATCTTCAGTTTCTGGAAAAAAAATATGATAAACTAATTGATACTTTACTCAAATTCGTCTACGGTGAAAAAAAGCTGTAAGCAACATGTGTTTTAAAATTTCAATTACTACCATGATAAAAATGGACGTTTCACTGCGGATTTAAGAAGACACTAAGAATTTTATCCTTTCATATCTGACGCGGACCTCCTAGTGGCTATACTCGGACTAAAATGGGAATTATGATTGTAATTTTCAACATGACATACATTTTTCCCTGTTGCCTTTTGTTAACATTAATGTTAGATTATTGGTTTTCGCCACGCCAACCACTACATAGGCGTCCCCAAAAAAGATAGGAAATACCATTTGGTATGGAATTAAATTAGGATAATCAATGCACAAGGTGTGTTTGACATACGGCACATAGAAAAAGCAACGTTAAGAATATGTGATGAAGAAAGATTAATTAATAATAAAAAGTAATAGGCACTGTAAAGGAATAGAAGTAAACCGGAAAAAATACTTTGTGACAAAACACAAAACAAAATATATTATTTCAGGAAGAAAAACATATCCAACCTTCAGCTTAGGGCCACACATTTTCCCCTTTGGTCGTTAATTCCAATAGATACAATATACACACACACATACATCTGTATACATACACACATATATATATTGTTGTCACGTAGGGCATGAGGAAAAGGTTTAAGAGGTAGAATCTGGCATCTCAACTGTTCGAGCTTGGTAGTGGATGTGAGTGTGTGTTATTAAAATTGGATCACGATCATCCACATACTTCAGAAATTAAAGATGAGAGGTATCGCATACATAAAAAATACCTTCTAAGAACACGAGAAAACTCATTCAAGACTCTAGCCCAACTCAGCATTATTCTCTTAAACCAGAAAAAGCACTAAAAAAACACGAGTGTATACTAAGGTAGTCGATGTACTGCGCATGAGATTGAATTAGGTAGAGTTTGAGGTAATACTGCAGAAGTCTCTTTACTCGGTTACCTCATTAATGAACGAAGAACACGGTTGGTGGAAACGAATTGTATTTATTTCAGGCTGCTTAAATAATTGAAAAACACTGCGCTTTTATTTAATGTCTTTCATGAAAGTCTGCTTTAATGTAGAATTATTCTTATTTGAACGGAAACCCAAACCAGGTTACCTAACGGTATAAATTACAAGTCATACCTTCTTGGGAGGTCCTTGGGAGGAATTTGATTTTGGATCCGCAACAGGGTTCAGAGCTGGGAGCTGTTCTTGATGCTGTAAAAAACATTCACCATAAGTGGTTGACGTAAACAGCCCTACAGCATGGAAATAATTCGGAACTTAAGACAATAAAGTACCTTGTTACATTACATCTGCGAACACTGAAAACTATTTAACAAGTATATGTGCAGGAACGTCTTCCCTTTAACCCAAAACCATCCAGTAACTACTACACTGCGGGAATTAGGCCGTGACATGTACATAGTCTATGCAATACACTTAAATCAAGTTACGCACGCCATGGACGAAAACGTGGTCCCAACAACAAATATGCCCATCAATTTTCGCAAATATAATTTCCTAGTAATTTACCAAGCTCTAAATACCTAACACCGAGTTTATATATGATGGAACTAACCAATACTGAAGCTGTTTCGTCCAACTGTAGGGTGATGCTCCGCCCGTGAATGTGTGAAACAGTTTCTTGAGCATTTACGTTGCCGAAGAGTAATTTCGATTGCTCGATGTATGAACAAGCACCTTTTGCAGCTCCATCGAATATTCTGGCATTTTGTGCAGCCACATCAAAATTCTGCGAGTGTACAGGAACCTCAGCGGTGGGTGGTTGTCCTGGCGCGCCATGTGTGCAGAGACGCTCCTCAGCGGTGGGTGGTTGTCCTGGCGCGCCATGTGTGGAGAGAAGCCCCTCAGCGGTGGGTGTTTGTCCCGGCGCGCCATGTGTGGAGAGAAGGTCCTCAGCGGTGGGTGGTTGTCCTGGCGCGCCAAGTGTGGAGAGAAGCTCCACAGCGGTGGGTGGTTGTCCTGGCGCGCCAAGTGTGGAGGGAAGCTCCACAGCGGTGGGTGGTTGTCCTGGCGCGCCATGTGTGGAGAGAAGCTCCACAGCGGTGGGTGGTTGTCCTGGCGCGCCATGTGTGGAGAGAAGCTCCACAGCGGTGGGTGGTTGTCCTGGCGCGCCATGTGTGGAGACAAGCTCCTCAGCGGTGGGGGGTTGTCCTGGCGCGCCATGTGTGGAGAGAAGCTCCTCAGCGGTGGGGGTTGTCCTGGCGCGCCATGTGTGGAGAGAAGCTCCTCAGCGGTGGGGGGTTGTCCTGGCGCGCCATGTAAGGAGAGAAGCTCCTCAGCGGTGGGTGGTTGTCCTGGCGCGCCAAGTGTGGAGAGAAGCTCCACAGCGGTGGGTGGTTGTCCTGGCGCGCCATGTGTGGAGAGAAGCTCCACAGCGGTGGGTGGTTGTCCTGGCGCGCCATGTGTGGAGAGAAGCTCCACAGCGGAGGGTGGTTGTCCTGGCGCGCCATGTGTGGAGACAAGCTCCTCAGCGGTGGGGGGTTGTCCTGGCGCGCCATGTGTGGAGACAAGCTCATCAGCGGTGGGGGGTTGTCCTGGCGCGCCATGTTTGGAAAGAAAAGGTGGGCCAGAGGTAGAATTTTGTGGTGGTTCATTAGAATCCAGGATTGGAATATTTTTACCAGTATTATTCTGCCCAGTTTGATAAAAATTTAAGGAAGAATCTTTTCTTGCGAGGGCAGCCTTCTTAGAAGATAAGATGGCAGGTGCGGTCCTTGTGGTTATGGTATTTTCTGTGGCAGCATCAGAAGTTGAAACCCATTTTCTTGCACGTCTGGTTGGGAGACCTGAGAATTTGAAAAACATTTGTTTGTTCCTATTGTTTCCCAATTAGGTTCTTCCTAAATACATCGATTGTGGGAACCATGGAATACATGTGTTCTTGATGTTTTAGTCCAAGACTCCTTGGATACAAGAACAGGTACCCCAGGAAATAAAAAGAAAAAGACCATTTGATCAGCACTATAGGAAAAATGAACCTGTAAACGTATTTCCTCGCACAAGGTATCTACATGTGAAATCAGTAATTTAAGAAAAATGAGGAGCAAATGTAGAAATCATGAAAATGAAGATTCAAAGTAATCTTGAACCACGGTAGTTTTGAAGGCTTCTCCAAAGCTGTGGAAACATGAGTATTTTATTGGGGGTACCAATCTCTTCAGCATAAGATTCAATCATTCTGATTCAATTCTCATTCATTCTGAGGGGTGGGATTTCATATTAGAGTTAAAGTATACCTAATTATTTCCCCTTAAACAAGAATAGGGAAAAAATGTTTAGGGTATACATCTCCTATATGTCATTGAGTTGAATTTATTTAATCATAAATAACCTTAACACAACAATGGAGCTTCATAAAGAGAGAGGGAGAGAAAGTATGAAGGTATCATTAGTGTGTAGTTGAGGGAACAATGAATCTATGTACAATGTGAGTTCCCACACTAGGTCCCTTGTACCTGGAAACAGCAAGTTAGGAAGGAATATTATGAGATAAAAAAAGGTGATGGGAAAGTAATTATGAGCTGAAAAACAGGAGAGCGGAAAACTGAGTGAAGATTGTCCATAACATGACAAAACTATTCGTTTTCTGAGAAAGAAGGCATACCTAACTCTAAGCTTGGGTCAGTGCATTTTTGTATATCTCAATACATGTGGTACGTACAAAATGTGGTACGTACATACATGTGGTACGTACAAAAAACACTCATACTGTAAACCACATTCTACCTCTTATTTCAAAGGAAGACTACCTTCATTTACATGAAAAAGACTAGTGGGATTGATAGAGGTAAAAATTGTCCTATCAAGTTCATTGAAATGAACACAAACTGATCGATTTCAATGAAAAATGTACTCACATGGCAATCTGATAATTTTGGCTTTGTACCATTTGCCGTCCAAAAATCGTCCGAGGACCACCTGACCGACAGTTAGGGGCCGTGAAGTTGCTTTGATGCGAGGTAAGGTGAGCTCGCATTCCACTCCATCTTCCTTGAAGCAAACTCTTACTGTGTCTGCAAAATAAAAATTGATTTACTACACCTTCAAAGAAAATAATGAAAGAATGTTGATCTCAAAGAAAATTTTTCCTTCAGCGAGCCATTCACCTGTCTTCCATTGACAGCAAACTTATGAAGCAGTGAAATAGATACAAAACAATGAATGAATATAAACTTGAAAATATTCTCTAAAAATTTTGTATCGTCACCTTTAGTTTTTACGATGTGAGTGGATATCATAAACTACAGTACCTCTTTCATTTATATGGCTAGAAGGGAGAATTTGAATTAAATTTAGTCAATTTTACATTTATCATTGAAAGACATGGATAGCAGGTTACTGGATAATGAACCTTAATTCAAACAGAGGAAATGTGGCCTTAGTAAAGATATGTTTTCAGGCTTATTTCACTAGGATTAAATTCAAGCTAGTGATGTACTGATACCATTTTTTTGGCTGATACCGATACCCATTTTCTGGCCGATACCGATACTCCGATACTCGAAAATACCGATACTTTGACCGATACTATTACCGATACCGATACTTTCACAATTATCTAGCCTAATAATACTCGTTGTGTGTTTATTTATATATCTGTTTGGTTTCCGCTTCTTAAGAAACACAGGATGTCTGAGTGTGCGGTATTATGGATACTGAATATCTCAGTGTAACATTGAATGATGGCTTTAACATGCATTGATATGTTTTGGCATTTTATCTAGATAGGCTTGACGAGCATAGGTTAGGTAAACTGGATTGTATAACACTGAGAAAATAAATCAAGGATATGACTAGGAAGTATGGGCAAGGAAACATAGACAGGTCAAGAAATTCAGGAACATCAAAATAACAGGCAGTTGCCTGAAGTGGCTATGGGACTAGTGTGAAGAGAACCTGAAGACCATAGAAATGTAGCATGCTGCTAAAATATCTAAGCTTGCATAAACAGAGCATCATAACACACGCTCCAAGCACAACATGAAAAAACAATTGAAATTGTTATTTCATGAGAAACATACAAAATGTAAGCAACTAATACTTTGCATCAAATGAGATCAGGAAAATAAATAACTTAGTAGCTAAAAGCTTTAGCAATAATGTTCATCAGCCTCAACTTGAATGAAAATGTAACATAAATCCATTCCTGCAGTGGACAGTTGAAATAAAGCTAAAAAACAGGTGAAGCAAATGATATAAATCTGGTAATTAATGAGCAAGAGTAATTGAACTACACAATAAATTGACCCACTCTTGCCTGAAGAGAGATAAAATGTGAAACTGATTATCAATGTACCAAAAAACCTTGTCATAACTTATTATGAAAATTATTTTAAGATTTGCTAATTACTAGATCATTGTAATCTTAACCATGTATCGACCACTGTCCTTTTTGAAGAACATTTAGAAATTATACATATCCTTCTTTTATACTTAATGCCTCAATGGAAAATGGACATCATCCTTGGTTTCATGAAAAATGAAATAAGAGAAATAACCACAATATTTTGTTTATTTAATTTAAAAGGAAAAGAATTTGGTTGTTGAAAGGTGAAGTTCCAGAGTGAAATTGAAATGGAAAAATATGTGCAGTCATGCAATAGATGACATGAATAAAAGTTGTTTGTTTATGTAAATTTCAATTAAGTAACAATTGTAAAAAAATTGTAAAACATTCATTAACCCACAAAGAAATCAACTTACCAAGAGAAGAGTTCTCCATTAGTTGCCAAATATGTGGATGTGAATCACTAAATGATCATATAGTACCAATCTAGGATACAAAAAATTGAAGAAAATATCTGAAAATTGGTTTTCATCACATTCCAACACATATTAGACTAATTAAAAACTCTAATAATGTAGCACATTTCATATGTCATTAAAAACTAATCTTATCAGATACAAATTGTATCTAACCTCACCAATCGTTACGTCAATACGGTATTACAGCATGTTTACGCGTCCGTTCCTTCACTTTTATATACGACGTACCTATAACTTCAAAGTTGAATAATTCAGAAATAACGCATCAGCGAGCAGAATGTTATTACTGTAAAACGTTTTTAAATGGGTTCGTTTAGCGATTCTTTGGAAAGGAACTTTTAATTTCCGTGGATCCCCTAAACTGCATTTCGACCTTTAATTTTTGTTTCCATGCATGACATTTTCTCCACTGGCTTAACATTTTATACATGAGCAAATATTTGCTGAATGAAAGTTTTGATTATTTATTTATTATTTTATTTTTTTATTATTTTTTTATTTATATTTATTTTTAGATTCAACATGCCTATTACTTCATAGAAAGTGACATTTTATATCACACTAGCGACCCACAGAACAAGAAAAAATATTTTTTCTTGTTCTCTGGGTTGCTAGTGTGATATGAAATGTCACTTTCTATGAAGTAATAGGCATGTTGAATCTAAAAATAAGTTTTCTTAACTCTGGGGGCTGCTCGTGCAGTTTGAAATGCATCTTTATTTCAGCTCATAGGCATGTTGGGCAAGAAAAAATATTTTTTCTTGTTCTGTGGGTTGCTAGTGTGATATAAAATGTCACTTTCTATGAAGTAATAGGCATGTTGAATCTAAAAATAATTTTTCCTAACTTTGGGGCTCTCGTGCAGTTTGGAATGCATTTTTATTTCAGCTCATAGGCATGTTAGGCAAGAAAAAATATTTTTTCTTGTTCTGTGGGTCGCTAGTGTGATATAAAATGTCACTTTGTATGAAGTAATAGGCATGTTGAATCTAAAAATAATTTTTCCTAACTTTGGGGCTCTCGTGCAGTTTGAAATGCATTTTTATTTCAGCTCATAGGCATGTTAGGCAAGAAAAAATATTTTTTCTTGTTCTGTGGGTTGCTAGTGTGATACAAAATGTCACTTTCTATGAAGTAATAGGCATGTTGAATCTAAGAATAACTTTTTCCAATTGTGAGAGATGCTGCTGTGATGGAAAAAACCTTTTTATCTCTCAGTACTTCGAGGTATATGAGTTATATTGTCCATTACATAAGCCTGTTTGAAAAAGTGTGATAATTGAAAAACAATTTCATGTAACTCAGTTGCAAGAAGATTTCATTTCAGATTCCTTAAGCATATCTGTTCATGAAATCAGGTTTAAAAACAAATTTGGAATTTCCCATCTCTCTAAAGTATAAGAAAGTGACATTTTCTACAGCAGGAGCAGGTATAAGAGCTGAAAGAAGTTAGTTTAACACTTGATATTGCTATGAGCTCCATGAGAGTGGCATTTTCTATGACACAAGCAAGAGTCCATTTGTGGAATAAAAGGTCACATATGGATTTCTCTTGGATCTGAACCCATTTGACAGATGAAAAATGAATATAAATTTTAAACCTAACACTTGTTTGACCTTCAGGAGAGTTACATTTTTCGGTAAATGTTGAGGACTTGACCATAATTGATTTTTGAATTTTCGATGCCAAAATATTGTTAATGAGATCAAAAGAAACAAGTTTTCTTTAATGCACATTCCCTCGGAAACGAGTATTTTAAAAGTTATAGCGGTAAATGAGTTACCGGAACTCAAGTGTTTGAGGCGGGAAAAAATATACCAAGCGGTACGACGTTAAAATAAATAGGCGTTGCCGCGCGCCAACCCCGGTATGTTGTCGGTTCGACGTATCGGAGAACATTCATATTAAGTCGTTCGGATCGACAATATAACTCGTCATCTCATTATCTATGTTAATGCATACTAGAATTTCACTTCATTTAAAATTTTCACTAAAAGAACTGTAGCTACCCCTCACGACCCAACCTCTTTACGTTTGTAATAGGGTGATGCTTCCCTTATTTATTTATTCCTGCCTCAAACACTGGAGTTCCGGTAACTCATTTACCGCTATAACTTTTAAAATACTCGTTTCCGACGGAAAGTCCATTAGAGAAAACTTGTTTCTTTTGATCTCATTAACAATATTTAGGCATCGAAAATTCAAAAATCAATTATGGTCAAGTCCTCAACATTTACCGGCTCTTCCACTACACTCTCATCAGAACTTGAGTTCATCACCATAAGCCATTTTTGGCCATGAGCAATTTTAAGGTTTTCATTTCAAGAGAAATGGGCTCTGAAAAGTAGAAAACTTTGTTAGTACGTACAAAAAATATCAAACAATTATAAAATTGAAGAGGATTTAACATTAAACTAGCATTATATCCAGCAATTAATAGTTGCTTGCGAAAAAGGCCTACGTAACCTTTAGCTCGGGACTTCACATATTCCCCCTGAGGGGACTCAGAGGCTTGCTCATACAAAAAAAGAAAAATGCAACTCTCCTGAAGCTCAAAAAAGTGCTAGGTTTAAAATTTGTTTGTTTTTCATCAGTAAAATGGGCTCGCTGTGAGCTCGGGACCTCACATCTCCCCCATGGGAGTACTAACTCCCATAGACACAATAGTTGTATCCTCCTGAGGGGAGTCTAAGGCTTGCTTATACAAAAACCTATTACATTTCAACAAAAAGGCCTACTTTGAACCCTCAGCTTGGGACCTCACATATTCCCCCTGAGGGAGGTTTCAGGCTTGCTCATACAAAAAAGAAAAATGTAACTCTCCTGAAGCTCAAACAAGTGTTAGGTTTAAAATTTATATTCATTTTTCATCTGTCAAATGGGTTCAGATCCAAGAGAAATCCATATGTGACCTTTTATTCCACAAATGGACTCTTGCTTGTGTCATAGAAAATGCCACTCTCATGGAGCTCATAGCAATATCAAGTGTTAAACTAACTTCTTTCAGCTCTTATACTTGCTCCTGCTGTAGAAAATGTCACTTTCTTATACTTTAGAGAGTTGGGAAATTCCAAATTTGTTTTTAAACCTGATTTCATGAACAGATATGCTTAAGGAATCTGAAATGAAATCTTCTTGAAACTGAGTTACATGAAATTGTTTTTCAATTATCACACATTTTCAGACAGGCTTATGTAATGGACAATATAACTCATATACCTCAAAGAACTGAGAGATAAAAATGTTTTTTCCATCACAGCAGCACCTCTCACAATTGGAAAAAGTTATTCTTAGATTCAACATGCCTATTACTTCATAGAAAGTGACATTTTGTATCACACTAGCAACCCACAGAACAAGAAAAAATATTTTTTCTTGCCTAACATGCCTATGAGCTGAAATAAAGTTGCATATCAAACTGCACGAGCAGCCACCAGAGTAAAGAAAAATTATTTTTAGGCTCAACATGCCTATTACTTCATAGAAAGTGACATTTTGTATCACACTAGCGACCCACAGAACAAGAAAAAATATTTTTTCTTGCCTAACATGCCTATGAGCTGAAATAAAAAGGCATTTCAAACTGCACGAGAGCCCCACAGTTAGGAAAAATTATTTTTAGATTCAACATGCCTATTACTTCATAGAAAGTGACATTTTGTATCACACTAGCAATTCACAGAACAAGAAAAAATATTTTTTCTTGCCTTACATGCCTATGAGCTGAAATAAAAATGCATTTCAAACTGCACGAGAGCCCCAAAGTTAGGAAAAATTATTTTTAGATTCAACATGCCTATTACTTCATAGAAAGTGACAATTGATATCACACTAGCAACCCACAGAACAAGAAAAAATATTTTTTCTTGCCTAACATGCCTATGAGCTGAAATAAAGTTGCATATCAAACTGCACGAGCAGCCCCCAGAGTAAAGAAAAATTATTTTTAGGTTCAACATGCCTATTACTTCATAGAAAGTGACATTTTATATCACACTAGCAACCCACAGAACAAGAAAAAATATTTTTTCTTGCCCAACATGCCTATGAGCTGAAATAAAGATGCATATTAAACTGCACAAGCAGCCCCCAGAGTTAAGAAAACTTATTTTTAGATTCAACATGCCTATTACTTCAAAGAAAGTGACATTTTGTATCACACTAACAGCCCAGAGAACAAGAAAAAATATTTTATAACTTGACACTGCTATGAGCTGAAATTTAGTGACATTTTCAACCACACAAGCTCATTTAACCTATTTCAACTTTCAAGTATACAAATGAAGATACAGTTTCATTATGTAAAAATGGTACAGAAATTGATTTCTTCTACATGGAGCATAATGGTATGATCACCTACAGCAAGGAATAAATCAAATTTTGCACTGAAATGATATTCCCCACACTAAACAGAAGAAAAATGAACTAAATTCCATGCTTAAAAAAAAGATCCCACACTAAACTGTGAGGGAGCATTGAGTGAGCATTGGGAGCATTGACAAAGTTTCTTACGTAATACATCAAAAATTAGGGCGTTTAGCTTTTCTAGTTAGAAAACTAGAAAAGCTAAACGCCCTGATTTTTGATGTATTACGTAAGAAACTTTGTCACTAAATCGACGCTTGGAAATTATATCTCATCTGTTCCATAATTATGACGTACTTGGATTACAATCTACACAGGCGTAGCTATGTGTTATTGCTAAACTTGATAGTGTCTACAAATGCGAGAGAACGAACTAGAACTTGAAGGCCGACAGAGTCGGGCCTTTGTAACGGCCTAGTTACACTTGAACTTGAACTTGAGGGCCGACAGTGTCGGGGCCTTTGTAACGGCCTACAATTCCCTCCACAATTTTCACACAAAGAGTTCAGCGCCTGGTTCAGCTACCTGGTCCTGGTCTTCATCTACAAATCCCTCCAAAATTTTCACACAAAGTGTCGTTTGAGAAGTTATGGTACTGTCAAACGCAAGTGCGGACAGCGAAAAACCTGAAAATTATGAAAAATATTGGCCGGATTATATTCTTAAATACATATTGATTTAACATTTGACTATCAGTGGCATTAGGAATGTGAACCATTATTATTATTCAATAATACGTATTAATTTGCATATTATTCATTATTTTACATAAAAAAATAGTAACTAATTAATATCAGAGAAAAAGAAACTTAAAATTATTTTGCTAAAAATCGTTTTAGCACTAATGATTCACAGAGAAAAGTCCATTCAATAATTCCCTCATTTTCAAATGTATTGGATCTATTTTTAAAATATTTCGGGATAACATACACGTGTATGGATGTAATGAAGCATAAAGAGCCAACTTAATGGAAATAACAAAATACAGCCCATCTTGAGTTCTATTGGTGCATAATTCTTCCAGGTTTTGTTCGTTCATATCATACAATTGTATGGAAGCCCTCTATCTGACGGTGGCAGTTTTATATTTATTTCAGAGCAAATTTAAATCCCTGTTCTTTTAGGACCCCAACGATGTACATAGAGCTGAGAAAAGCGGAAAATCCGTTATTTCTCATCATTACCAAATGAAAATTCATAAAAAGTGAGAGAAGTGAAGAGAAAGGCGTATGTAAGCATTGACGGAATTTATGAAACAATTCTCATTACTTTTCATATATTGGAGTTCAAATCATAAAATTAGTCACTTCGTACATTTGACAATAAGTAAAATGATGGAAAACTTGAGAACTAATGAGCGCAGGTGTTTAAAATTTTACCCACTTACTTACGATTTCCAGTAAAAAGTTTATTCATAACTCATTTGCATTTTCAAATGTATTGGATCAATTTTTAGAAATATTTTGGACTCCTCATACACGTGTATGGATGAAATCAAGCATGTAGAGGCTACTTAACATAAACACCAACATACAGCCCATCGAGGGCTCTATTGCTACACTATTTTGTCAGGTTGTTCTTACAAAAGTTGAAATTGTTTTGAAGGCTATGCAGCTAATAGTAGTGAATTTTATCTATTTTAGAGCAAAATTAAATAACAGTTCTTTTAGGGCTCCAACAATGTACATAGAGCTAAGGAAAGTAGAAAATCCTACATTTCTCATCATTATCAAATGAAAAATTCAAAATTTTTTTTAGAGAAGTGAAGAGAAAGGCTTAAGGAATCATTGTGTCAGTTTATGGAACAGTTTTTATTACTTTCTGTGAGTATGAGATCAAATCATAGAATTGGTCACTTCGTAAATTTGACTGTTAATAAAATGATGGAAAACTTGAGCGATAGTGTTTAAAATTTTGCCCATGTACTTACGATTACTAGAGAAGAGTTTATCAATTATTTCTTATCATTTTCGAACGTATAGGATCTATTTTTTGAAATATTTCGAGTTTCTCATACACGTGTATGGATGAAATCAAGCATTTAGAGTCGACTTAATAAAGACGTCAAAATACAGCACATCAAGGGTATTATTGATGCCATATTTTTTCAGGGCGTTCTTTCATAACTTGAAATTGTATTGAAGGCTTTGCAGCTAATAATATTGGTTTTTATTTATATCAGAGAAAAATTAGATCGCAGTTCTTTTAGGACCCAAACGATGTGCATAGAGCTAAGAAGGATGGAAAATCCTTCATTTATAACCATTACAAAATATAAATTCATAAAAAATGACAGAGAAGTGAAGACTAAGACGTAAAGAATCGTTCTGTCAGTTTATGAAACAATTTTCGGGATTTTCGTAGTGTAAGAGATCAAATCATATAATTAGTCACTTCGTAAATTTGTTTAGGAGGAAAACAATGAAAAACTGAGAAAATAATGGACGAAAGTTTTTAAAATTTTACCATAACGTAATGATCATAACGACACACGTTTGCCCAAATTTTTGTCCAATTTGGTGCATTTGGTACTGGAATTTTCACTTTCCACATGAAAGTGCCAGTTCCACTCGTGCTCAGATCTACTCCTGATAGAAAGAACATGTCTTATACCTATATATGATTCTAACTTGATTTTTTGGTATATGCTTATCCTAATTGTAAAGGTTAAGAGGTTTTAGTAAGCATGTATTAAGAATAATATACAAGTTTTCTCAAAATTAGTTTTTGAAAACTGAATAACATGGGTTCAAGAAAATGACGTCATAGGTCCATACACTCTACGCCGTTTTGGCACTACTTGGTCTATTTTGGCTCTAGCAGCCTGCGGGGGTATGGATAACAGACGGTTGGCAAAAAAGAAATGAGAAAATAAATGCAGGGGATGGCTGGAGGTATGTTATAGAAGGTAATTTACATATGTAGTGCTTTTCTGGACATTTTTGTGAAGAAATAATCTTGTATGAGCATTTGAATTTCTTATTAAAAAGTCACCAGGCAAATAGGGCCACCCATCCCGCTTATAATAATAATAACAATTATAATAATAATAATAATAAAAATAATAATTTTTCAGCATCACGATATATTTGAAGTTCATTACGTGTTATAATTCTCAGCAAATTGCTTATTATTTTACTAAATCACACTATAGTCAATAAGTAAAATGCAACGTTTCAGTGCCACTGGCATCATCCTCAGGCTGAAAAGACGAAAAGAAAACTGGTCACTCAATAGAAATAAAACAATCATACAGGCAAAAACGAAGACCATTAATAAAATTAATACAAAAACACACATGGATGTAAAATACCAAGACTAACTTTCTCAACACATGTTCACTTGGCCGAAGAATAAAGCGAAATGGTGGACTGCAACGATTGTTCCAACAATTTACGGCGCGGTTCTTTCAAACAATTTCAGAGCAAAAAAATCATTCATATTTTCATTGAGGGAAGGTTTGAGTTTATGGATATGTAAGGCTTCAATAATGTGAATTTGCTGTTTTTTACGGACATTATACAATACTTTAGTATTGTACATATCCATAAACTCAAACCTTCCCTCAATGAAAATATGAATGATTTTTTTGCTCTGAAATTGTTTAAAAGAACCGCGCCGTAAATTGTTGGAACAATCGTTGCAGTCCACCATTTCGCTTTATTCTTCGGCCAAGTGAACATGCGTTGAGAAAGTTAGTCTTGGTATTTTACATCCATGTGTGTTTTTGTATTAATTTTATTAATGGTCTTTGTTTTTGCCTATATGATTGTTTCATTTCTATTGAGTGACCAGTTTTCTTTTCGTCTTTTCAGCCTGAGGATGATGCCAGTGGCATTGAAACGTTGCATTTTACCTATTGACTATAGAGTGATTTAGTAAAATGATAAGCAATTTGCTGAGAATTTTAACGCGTAATGAACTTCAAATAATAATAATAATAAAAATATTAATAATAATAATAACCTCGTTTTCGTGTAGTGTGGCTTCAGCTTTGGACTGATGGAGGAGCGACGATGTTTCTAGTCGCGGGCATCCACGCTAGCGATGGGTTGGGACAACTAGCATGGGTACCCGCACACACACACCCGGCTGTGCTGTGGTTCCAGTAAGTAGAAGAGTGATCACATGCGCCTTTATTTGTCAGATGAAGCATTGTCTTCAGATTTGGCCGTGCTTGGAAATTTCGTTCGTAGGAATAGAATGATGGTCGAGATGTCCGATGGTCAGATCAGAATGGCGGCAATACATTATGGAATATGATGAAGAGAGAAAATGTTGGAACATGATGATATGATGCTATATGTTGATTGAATTAAATGTGAAATGATGGATCTTGATGGCATTGCATAATAATATAATACATGTTAAATTATGATGGCGACACATGACGATGGAATTAAATGGTGAAAAGTGATGATCCAACATAATTTGGTGCAATTCTTTGTTCGAACATGGTGATGCAACATGACGATGAAGTAAAATACTTGAACATTACACAACATTATCATGTCATAAAATAAGGAAACATGATGCAACATGATGATGGAATAAAAGGTTCAAAAATGACTAGGCAATTTTATGACAAATGAAAATGAAGCATGATGATTTAATAAAATGTTGAAACTTGATAATGTAACATGATGATGGAGTAAAGTTATGGAACATGATTGTCGCCGCAGTTTTTAATTTTGACTTGGGTTAAGAAGCAGCACAATTGTGTTCGTGATAAGCTCGGATTATTTGATCGTTAGTTTTGCCGGAGTTGTTTGTTAGATTGTGTCTACATGCTTGTGATTATTTGCTAAGTTCTTTTACTGTTATATCTACCGTGACCTGTGACTTTGAATGTTCTAGAAGAAATTATAATGTTGGATTTCGAAGGAGTGTAGAAACTAAGAAGTTAAATTCATCGGATTATTCATGTATATATCATTTATTTTCAGTATGAACCTCTCATTATTTTCAACCTGTAGCCATTCACTGTAGCATTTCACTGTACTGCTAGATATTGTAATGTCAACCACTAAAGAAAATTGTGAAATGAAGACCAGTGTTTACCATGACTGTGTTCTTGTTGATTTCGTGTTCAGTAAAATAGTGGTGAAGAATAACTAAGGCCGGTGATGCCACAAGAAGGTGTGCGGCGCCTTCAATGATGACACAACATGATGATGAAATAAATGTTGGAACATGATTATATAGGGTGGGCCAGAAGTAACTGACCCTTTTATTTTGCTAGTATAAGGAAAACTATGAACTATAGGAAGGTGAAACTTGTTTGGTTTTATTTGAAAGAATAACATTTTTAGGTTTTATCAACACTATGTTTTGAATATAATGTCGCTTAAATGACTGCCACGGCTGTTTTGACATATTTGGGCTCATTTCTTAGTTGTTTCTATTACGCTCTTTAGTGTATCAGGCGAAAGTGGAGCTATTTTAAAAAAATGTTGTTTTTAAGTTCGTGTAAATTTGTTGGATTTCTTACATAAACTCGTGACTTAAGGTAACCCCACAAGAAGAAGTCGCATGGGGACAAATCTTGAGAACGAGGAGGCCAAGTGATGTTACCAAATCGTGAAATCAAATGACTTGGAAAATACTTTCCCAACACTGTCAGCGTTTCTCTTACTGTTGATAAACGTAGTGTAGATAAACCATAAAATTTCTATTCTTCTAAATGAAATAAGTTTTAACTTCCTAGCGTTCATAGTTTTCCTTTTATTAGCAAATTAAAAGGGTCAGTTACTTCTGATGTAAGAATAGAATGCTTCAACATTTTTCAACATACAGATAAGATTTCATGATTCACCACGTAAAAATAATCAGTTAGGCCTGTTGTTGAATCAAAATAAAAAACTGCGAAAGTTTCGTGATGGAAATTTTCTCCTTCGTAAACTGCACTTCACGCTTATCGACCGACTGGCCTACGGATGTCAGGAGCATCCCTTCTAGAATTATTGTGGTCATTTGGAGCTTAGTCTTGAAATTTGATCATGGTTAAAATCATTTCGAGATTGTATTCATTCTTAAAATTGTCCTTAACCTGACAACCACTTCATACCGTTTTTTTGACAGTAAATATATTATACGACCACAAATTAAATTTCTGTCGTCAGAAAATGAAGTTTGATGTTTTACGTTATGAGTTATTTCCCCACCAAACATGCTCTATATTTGATCATGTTATTATGGTAACATATTCAGAATGCTTTCTGGTAACTATTAGATTCATTTTTTGTTCTGGTAGCAATTAAATTTATCTCCGCTCAATGCGAAACAATACAAAAATTCAGCAGAGGATGGGAGCCGGGGTGAGCCAAATATGAAGTCGACGGACACGTTCCACAATTGCTGGAAGAAAAAAACGTTTGGGTCCTGATGGAAACAAAAGTGCTCAGAGTTCTTGTGTATTCCTTCCTAATGCCGAAGGCTACGCTGGTTTTTCAATGCGTGACGAATGTGCGGCAAACAAAGAGAGGGAGGCTGGTAAATTACGTTCGGGTAGGCTCGATAAATCGTTATATTCACACGAGCGTACAAAGTAAGCACTTTGATAGTAGTAGAAGCAATTGAATAAAGCTAAAGTTTACCTATTTATATACACGTACATGATCTACTCCTAATTTCATTTCACAGTTCTGCTGTCGTTTAATATTTGATATTGCATCCACTGTGAGAGCGATACTTAGTATGATGTACATATATGCTCCTGGAGTTAACTTCTGCTAGAGTAGTTCAATGTCATTTCAAGCTTCTCTGAGATGATTAGTATCATAAGACTTTTGATATTTATATGTATTTACCATTAATAGTTTCCAATATTGATACGATGGAAGAAATTTGATGAAATTTTTAGATTTAGCTAATAAAAATATTTAGGGGCGTGTGAAAATTTTACATTTTTCGCAAACATTTCGTGTTCGACGCTCACCGAGTTTGAAGTGGCCCATGAAATTTGAACTGAACTCTCATTTTTTACAAACTTCTTAATTGGTCGGTCCTTTCTAACAGTCAGGTTTTAGAAATGATTTACAGCTTTATTACCCCAGTTTCCGGTTTTTGAGTGATAAGCAAGCGCAGTAAAGAGAGGCGTTTCCTTTCTTACCCCTACCCGCCTTCTCCATCACATCCGGAGAGCGTGAAGTGCGCCCGCTGACGGTGTCACACAGCTGCAGCCAGTCGGAGCTCTAGTAGTCTAATTTATTCTGCGACCTCTGCTACGTACAACGAATGCGTAACTCGTTCGGCGTATTGCATGAGAGCAGAGCATCGTCTCACAATTTGGTGCTTCTGGAACATGAACAGACTAAACTTATAATTTGTGATATTTTTTAAAATGACGCAGTGTCTACTGAGAGGCAATTAACTCATCGAAATATAAAGTTAACGACTTAAAATTTGGATTTCATGTGTATAACAACATGGACAACATGGTCCAATGAGTGAGATGCTTTTTCTTCCGAAGCCCGCTGTCGTGTTCCAAAGCAACTTGTCCTGACATTGCTCTTTCATCATAAGAGTACGTCGTTTTTACCCACGAAATGAAGAGATTCGAGTTACACAACTTAATGGCGGCAATTTTTAAGTTGTTCGCAGTTCAAAATAATCGTCGCACATTGTTCCTGAATATTCATCAGTTCGCAACGTAATCTATTATTCAATAAACTCATGTCGAAAAAAACAATTAATGGACCAACTGTTGTTTTTATTATGAAAAAAAACATTTTTCTGTAGCTAAACAAAAAATTTGAAATGATGATTAGTTAGCAAGTTATTACCATTCAAACAGAGGGTTCGATTTTTTTTTGTGAAACACGTGCAGAGTATAGCATTACCCTATCCCATTTCATCAATATGTAATAAAAACATTGTATGGGACAGACCACATAAAACAAATGTTCATAATTTTGTTCTACAAGCAAGTGTGTATTAGAGCAGAAGACACTGGGAATACAACGCCTTTACAGATGATTTGTTCACGCACCTAAAAATACTCAAGCTATAGGATCTCTATGAGTTCATACTTCCTAATTTTACGCGTAAAACTTTGAATGAGAAGGTTGAATAGCCATCGCGATCATTCAGTCGGAAACTGGAGTATCATAGTTCCATGCCTCCTTGCTAAAAAAGCCACATTACCCACTTTATACGAATTAAGACGTCGAACTCGACTCCAGACATCGATCTGTGAGAAAATCTGTTAAGAACTGTTTGAAGAAGTCTTGGGTTTCATTTATTATTTATGTATTGATGAATCTTGCTGTTGGGAGACAACAGTCTCCTCTCTATTCGATACTTCAAAGCGATCTGCATAGAGCTCAGAAATATTTTTCTATTTATCCAAATCTAGTTTTTGAGGAAGCGGTTTTCGTTAACATTTCTTTACGTTAAGATAAACCAAATTAAAATAATTTTTCATCTTCTCAAGCTAAACAACTATTCGATCAGTCTAGTGTACGTTTAAATACTCTAGATTAAAATAAATTTTAAACATAGTGTTACCGTGTGCACTGTAATGTAGGTTTAACCTCAACCTATCTGTGAAGTACCTTGCTCGTGACGTGTCATTTGGTGGCTACTTGCTGACTTGTGAGGATGTGACGCTGGGATATTTGCTGTTGAACGTGTATTTAATCCTACTCTTTATTTTTTTCCAGTAATTTCACTTATTAATTGTCTAAAGTAAACGTGAATTGTCAAACCAAACTGAAGAACTCTCGGTATGTAGGAACTGTGACTGAGGTAAGTGGATTATGTACATATGTGTGCTCAGCCAAGTTCCGTTTGTACAGTAGATATAGGATTCTGTTCTTTTGTACGTGACTTGCTTGGTTGGTTAGTTAGTAAATAAACTTCGGTGAAATTCTGCGAATAAACTTCATTCATAGTTATTAAGTTGTTGAACTATATTTTTCTTATTTTCATTAATCGATTTGTTTGTGTATTCCCGCTGAGGTGGAACCATTCAGAAGATTCTTAGTTACTAGTTTATCAGAATCCGGTGTATCGGTCTTTGTGAATAATTCAGCCAAATTATTTATTTCGATTATTGCATTCCATATTTGAATATTATTGCTATTATTCCATCTTCCATTTCGTTGTATACTTAGTCTTATCCGTCAATTGTTATTTCTGTTGATTAGTGTTCTTGCATTATTTCGGTCTTAGGAAGCAGATTGTCATTATTTTTAGTTTACCTGGTTTATCTTTTGCTTTCAGCCGATGTGTAAACACCCCTGTGTTTCCCGCCCACGCTCCATTTCTGGGGCTCTCCTAACTATTATGGTTGCGTTTCCTGATTTTCCTTATGTTCTTTTTACCACTAGTCTTCATTCTGTCTTCCCCCCGTGTAATTTACGCTGATTATGTTTCTGTTATAAATATACCTGAACGCTTTTGTTTATTCTCCTTCATTTTCTTAAATTCCTCTGGTAATCGAGAGAGCATTATTCTTTTTCCTAATTCGGCACCCGCTAACAATAGAATAAGCTTCCAGATGATTCTCTAGAATTCACTGAACTTAGTCGGGCCCACAATTAAGTAGTTATATCTTAACCCATCCTTTATGGGAGTTTTATCGATGATTCTACTGAAGTATTGTTTGCAGATATAAGTTTTAAAAGGGTTTGAAAGGTGAATTGTCAAACTTTTTATTTTAAAGCCGCTGAACGTGAGCTGAGGGAAGCTCAGATCAAACAAGAGACCGCACATGCTTGCCTTGATCATAAGTTTAAAATATGACAGCTAGAACTAGTAATTCTGAAATTTCCCCCTCTTTATCTCTTAATGTTCTAACAATACTGCTTCTATTTGGCTTTTCAAATACAAATGGCATTTTTGGCTGCGTATATGATAACATTTGAGCGGCTACCGAGTTGTTAAACTTAAATTAAAGTACTTGGACAGTTCGTTAGGGTTCTGTAAAAGTTGCCGCGCTTTGGTCATTTGTATCATTTTTACGCATCTCTGACTACCCAAATTACTTCCAATTATGAATATCTTCTGCATGGTCGTAACAAGATCCCTGAAAATTATTGATAGAATTTTATTAACCTTTGTTCTAAGAGTGATGAGACGTAGGAACAGTTCTCGTTCCAACTAAGTCATTTGAGTTGGTTTCTTGTGTCCCGAGCTTTAGGTAAAGCGTTTCAGGAGGCTCGCGGCTCTTTTCTTTCACATTAATTTTTTTTGGGGAATCGCTCGACCTGAGATTACTATTAAAAAATGAGGTTCCCTCACTCTTGTAGATACTGCAAATTAGTAGACAATATGGCTGTGGCTAGGTGAGGCAGCCATGAACCCAAAATGCTGCTTTTTGCTTTAATCTCATTCTTCTCGGCTGTCCTCACGGTAAAAGTTTTGAAGTGAAGGTAAAATTAAAGCGCTTGTGTGCACACCCCTTCACCACCCAGATGCTCTTCATTATTTGCTAGTAGTCATCTACGTCCGAATGTTCAAAGAATCATTTGTTTAATAGACACTATAATTCTAAGTATGAAAACTCAATAACTGTAGTCGATCTCGTAGTTAAATGCGTCACGATTCTTCTAATTTTCCAGGCAGGCCTAATTTAATATCTAGTGAATCAGTTTAGGGATATTATGTTTCGACCATTTGAGGTATTCTGGATTTTTCTGTGTTAATATTACAGATGATGTATCCTTTACATGTATACAGCGTAAAATAGCATATTATTTATAAGTAGGAGTGAATTTTGACCAATTGTTCAATGTCTGTTGAAATTTCAATTGTTTGAAATTTCCGATTGATGGGTTGATGCAATTGGCGAACCCATTCAGTTTTGTGTCTTTCTTGTTGGTTCTGTACACGGTGGGATGAATATTATTGCCCGTTTTCTTTCGAAGTGTTAGCGCTCTCAAAACAAATGTTAAAGACGATCCCGTATTTGAGAGTGCGGTCGTTTTCGAGACTGAAAGAAAAGTGAACTGAATTAAATCTCCTTTTTCGCTATTCATTGCTTCCAAACCTGATGCACTGAAATAAAATCCTATCAGATTTCAAGAACTTTATATTCCACGGCTCACTCTTACCATGATTCATATTGAGGTCATGACTGGAGAAGTAGACAAGGGCTGTAATGATATGATCACTGAGTTTGGCACAAAATACGAATAGAACTATCAAAATTGTGTCCAATCTAAATTTTTTCTTAGTATAAGTAGAAGTCCCAGCAGGTTGCAGAAAAATATCATACTTCTATCCTATACGCATGAATTGGTGTAATCTGGTAATTTTCTCATATATAACAGAACAGAGAATAAGGGATGCAGTTTCATTGCCCCTTCTTCCGCCTTATTCCAGAGGTATGTTTTTGTTTGTTTTATAAGTGCAATCATTTATATCCGTTCATTAAATTTTCAACATTGGTTACTCGCATAAAATCGTCGTGCTTGTGTTGATGTGAATGTCAACTATACCCTTCAAGGCCTTCTTTGTCAGTTTATCTCATCGTTTTCATTTTTGACTATAACTATAAGTTTTTCAAATCCTGAATAAAATACAAAGTGAATAGATTTTACATTTTCCCTCAATTATTTACTAAGCCGCTGATGCGGCCATTGTCCGCTTCTTGTAAATTGGAAACTATTATGTTAATAAATATTTAAAATCCAATTGGTTTTGATGCGTTTTATGTATCTATTTCTTTAAAAAAATTATCTTTTGTTCTCATTAGATTCTGACACAGTCTGAAAATCATATCTATGAAAGGTTACGGTATATCTTCGTGCTCAGTTGATACAAGTCTGCCAATGACGATGTCATGCTTGCGTACATTGAATGCTCGCTATTGAAAACGGGAAACTTATGTTGTGTTTCAAATAATTAAAAAAAAAATGTGATTGCACGATTAGTTTCGCTTGTTTAGCACGACATGTGTACTCACAAATTCATTGAATTATTTTCTTAAGTTTCACAAGGCCGACATTTTCTTCTTTCATCGTTGCAGAAATGTATTGCAGGGTCAACAGTTTCATAGCCATTTTCGAATTTAGCTTCGAAGGTTCATTATTTTGAAGACTGCAATTTGAAGAGCAATAATCTAAACCGAGTACCGGTAAATTATTATACGAATAGCAGTTCATTGTCACAATATTATTAATTATAGAAGGATTTTTCACGAATGAGGGAAAACGAATTAAAACTTACAAGTTTATTGACTAGAATATGCTCGACATAACGAAACTGAGTTCAACATAAATTTTAAAATTTAATTTTGAATTTCACTGACAGCTCATTATTTCAGAGATCGCCGTATATAATTTACTGGGAAAGGTGGGCCCCGTTGAGGAATTGCTGCTTGTGAGCCAATCTGAACGTGCCGAGCAGCTGTGAGTTGAATCCTTGTTGGAGCGCCTGTATTGCTAATAGAAGAATTTTTCGAAGTGGGATGCTGTGTGGGTAAAATTATCTCTCAGTGACAATAAAATGGAATTTTTAGAAAAATTACCGAAACTTTTCACTAACTGTCGAATTTTGAACAAGATGTAAAATTTATACTTCTGTCTTCAGAAATAAGAAATAGGTAGTACATGTACAACTGTTCGAAGTTTACGAAGAATGAATCTTTTGTTTTCAGAAAGAAGCTACCTCTTGTATTCATTTCCGAGATACGCGTTCAGACTGTCTCTGTGAGAAGTTTCTCTCCTTACCTCGCCACGAAGACAAAACTCAATGAAAGAGGGAAAGATATTTCGTGCATATCCAAACGAGACCAATGATATAAATAGCTAACACTGAAGTGGCTGAAGTCATGCGTGAAGTTCAGCTTCGTTGGCAACTTCTCCGTGACCTACTCAATTTAGGCTACGCTAAAAATGTCGTTCGCTCGTTTAGTTTGTCTTGCTTGCGTACAGCATTTTGTCAAGGTAACTTACAATCGTATTATAGGGGTAGCTGCCTTCTCAAATGCCCATTGAAAAGAGGCTTGCCGAGTTCAATGAACAGAATACCTGAAAGAATTGAATTTTTTGTAATGCCTTCCAATGTTTACAATAGTACATTTTCATGTTTCGGGGGGGGGGAGGGGGGGGGGGGGGGGTTTGGTCTCAGCGTTTAGGCACTCAATTTGTATAAAAGACTTTGTACCTGTTATTGTTGACAGATTATTTATTGAAGTGCGCTTAGGCTAGAAATGTCCTGATGCAAAGTTTGTTACATTTTTTTTCTCCTACCTTTCCTGTGAACAAATGTTGCCAAGAGTTTTCGTACACTCTTTTTTTTTCCTGTTAGCAGGGCTTGTTCTAAAGAGGCTTTCAAGTGCACACTGAACATGTAAAAAATAGAATTGTTTCTGTAAGCACCTGCAGCGACAGCTGGACAAAAATTTTGATCATCAAACACAACTGTTTGGACTCTGCATGACAACTGCACGAACACAAGCCTCATGATTCGTATCGACAACTCGGCGGCAGCTGCGGCGCACACCGTGCACACTGAGATTGTTGTATTTTGGAGCTGAGCTGTCTGTGCATGAGCTCCGGTGAGTCATTTCGGTGTACGGAGACTGCATATCTCTGGAATGTAATTATTCTTCTAGCTCTATTTACTGAATTCAGTTGCCGCAACCGCTGAAATATTTAGAATGAGCCTAGAATGAACGTTGAGCTTAAGAAATTCAATTGGAATGATGAAACAACCTCTAGAAATAATGAAGCTAATCATAATTTGAGTCACAGTAAGCCACATTTCAACATCGCTCAGACGACGTTATTACACGTGCATTCATGCATAGTAGTTTTATACATTAGCTTTCAAAAGCGAGTGAGTGCATGCAGTTAGTATTAAACAGTTGAGTCACTAGTACTAGTAAGTCAGTATTGTTCTCCTTTCGTGATACGAGTATGTGTGAATATGGTTGCAAATTATTTTACATGCAATTCGCTTATCGATGAACTCGCCCATGTTGAAATAGAAAATTTTTCGTATTCATAGAGAACAGAAACATTGCTTGTCGAAGAAATTACCTCGCATAATTTTATTTTCTATTATCGAAGCGAGAAATATGAAATTTTTCTTACATCAAATGAGAAAATTATTTTAAAGTAGAAACACAGCTTTCTTTCGTCGAGCTCACCAGTCGATAATTCACATGAACGCGCTTCAAAAAAAGATGGGATTTTCTTGCCTGTTTTATATAATTAACGATTTACAATATTTAATTTTAATTAATTAGGGAGAAAATTTTAAATTATCTAACGGTCTTTCGTTTTGGTAGCGTAATTCCGTCAGAGACACAAGCATGAATGAAATTTTTAATTTTTTCATCTCTCAATGCAAATATGTAAGAGTTACACTCTTACGTATAAATTAGATATAAATGAGTTAGAGTTAAACGCTTACTCATATTAAGTCCTGTACAGAATAATTTTCCGGTACGCTTTAATGTTGATTCATTTTTACACTAACTCATCCTAGTTTGAGCAATTGGTTCGTTTGTTAATGTCAGTAAACACTTTCGTACCACCCTCTTCCGACCTCTTCTCCCCACTAGGAGTGAACTATCAACTCTGTTGTGTAATTAAGGCTGGGTCCAAATATTATACCATCAACTTCGTCACAAGTAATTTCGTTCATCAGTTTATTTTTTAATTCCTTTCGATGAGCAGGCGATACCTCACGCACTGCACGAGGTGATATTGTTTACGAATAAAATACATTCAAACAAGATTATCTAATCAAACGCAACCAGCAACGGAATGGTAGTTTCCATAACGTAATGACTTACAGAAATTTCGATTTTTTACTCACGTAGCCAAAATCGCGCCCTCTACTGCGCCGCACAGAAACTACTTGGCACAATGCGAAATTTAACATTTCTCCATAATTTACTGATGTTTGAATCCAAAATGCTCTCAGTAAAAGCAAATTGGAACTTCTTATGCTTGAATGCAAGTCTTAATAGAAACTATTAGAGGTTGGGGTTTGGCATCCCGAGTAATGTTTCTCATGAAATTCTATTTTCGGCGAGAGCGAGAATTCAATCTTTTATGATTTCCGAAAACCCTCAAGCAACAGCAGTGCAATATTGCACACACAAAAGAGATAAAAAGTGCACTGCTTTTCGGTGCTTTTGATTCTTGACGTATACTTACAAAATATAGTTTCTTGGACTTGGCATTTCGTCTGTCTGACTCAGTACTGAATGAAGAAGATGAGCTGAATTTTTTAGAAATTATTAATACTTGATTTCGAATATAGATCTTTTTAGCCCTAGCAAAAAATATTTAGGATAGTTGAGAAAACACAAGTTGGAAATTTTTTGCTTCTTTTCATTAGAACCCAGTCAAACTTTTTCGCCGGAGCATGCATATTTTTCGCAGCCTAACCGATTTAATTACTTGGGTGGCGAAAAACATGCATGCAGGCGGCGAAAAAGTTAGACTGGGAAGCTAATATCTTGAAGAATTTGTCTTTTACAGCAATTTCAGTAGTTTGCTCAGAGCATTTTCATTTCGGTCTTTTAATTCTGAACGACTGCATGCAATTCACATCAGAGTAGCGGCGCAGCATCAAAACTTTGTCAAAGCTCGTCAAATGTCCCGCCAAGGAGAATGAAAGTAAACTTTTGAGTGACCTTCTTTTGAATCGCGTACTACTGTAGTAACTGGTTGGCTTTAATTTAATCAAATGATTATAATAGAAGCAAATGACAGCAGAATTTTTTGACAGTTGAGATTCCAAAGTCTTGCAAATGATTAAAGATTGTCTTGTGGCTCCGATTCCAATGCAGACGAACTTATTATTTCTCAAATCAGGTATCGTAATTCGGAACAGTGATTATTTCATGGTAATACGAAGAATATTTGTCTAATACTCAGGTTCAGTATATCACCCCAATCCTTTTCATTAAAACATTTATGAGACACGGACAACAAACTGTGTGACCATTGTAGTCTTCTTCCAATGCTTTCCACTGCAAAATATTCTAAAAAATATAGGGTAATGCAAAGATGCTAAGAATTTCGAAGTAACAATAAGCTAAAAGTTTCCTAAGCTTGTAATCATCGTAACCCAAGGCGTTGAATCAATTACAGAGAACGAGAAATAAAAATGCTTATCATAGAATAATATTCAATGTTACAAACAATCTGCGTCACGCACTGACAACCACATCAAGCAGAGCTCCTGATCTTGCTAGTAAAAAAAATCCGTTGGAGGCTCGCTGCACCCTAAAAGTGAGTTTCAAGAGTCTTTATAAAAACTCAACATTGAGCAGATCTATGAAACTTGAATAAAGCTAATAAACCTATTCCTTTTTAAATTCCATGTTTATTTGTCTACACATCCGTAAATTCTTACCTCAATCCAATTGATAATACTGCAATGAAATAGTCATTTTTTATACACCATATCCATCTATCGTTCTTCTTTTGATGCCGTTGTAAGCAGGTGCTGGCACTTAGTCGTTAAATTGAAATGCTGACGTTTAGCCTTTTCTTTCGGCGCCAGAAATAAGCAGACAATACCATTTTGATGGACCATATTCGCTGCTCGGAGCATATACGAGCAAAAACGTCGAATTTTAGCAACTCATTTTCTATTTGCGTCGCATGACTGCAGGTTATATCGTCATAGTTGAATCGATTGTAACTGGATTCACTGTGTATGGTGAGAATTTCTTACTCTCCAGTATTTGTGATTAAGCACACAAGTTGTCAGGTTAAAAAACTTAGCATTCCAGTGACACACGTTCACGGTTATTTCTCATATATCATGCAAACTCATTACCACTGTGGTATTATTATTTAAAGATGAATTATTTTCAAATTTATTCGCCAGAAATACCAGTGAGTGGCCGATACTCCATTCATTGCCAGCATTTCCAGAGTAGAGGCTAAGAATCTAAAAACCCCGCAGCACAAAGACGCTTATGAGAACATCTTTAGTTGTGACTCAGGTAAAATTTATCGAACTCTTTTTTGAAAAAATGTGTCAATTTATTAGGCATTGTAAAACCGGATTTGGTGTTATAAAGTATGTTAAGCGATAATGAACAGGTATACTTCGAAGCCACACATTTAGTTTTCTATCAAATTTTAAATGTTCTCCTTGTTTTCCAATATAGGTAAATACTATTAGTTTTTAATCAGTCAGTTTTCATGCTAGTTTCATTGAAATTATTATCATTATACAATCCCTTTTTTTTTTGCCTCAGCCAATGACAATAAATTTCTACACTTCTTGCATAATTCGAAACGTGTTTTTGTTTGAGCTAACTTTTCGATGCTTTCCTATTCTTCACCTCCATTGTTCTGTTAATGGCTCATTTGAGAACTCAAATGAATGGGCAAAGTTTGAGAGGAATTTTAACTTTTTCAGAGGCACGGAATATTTTTTACTGGTGTTTAGTGACAAGCAAAAGGAATCAAAATTGAGTGTGAATTTAGTGTGGACAACTGAGCTCTCGGTCAGAACTAATTGGCCTTTACGCCTGCCGTGACGAATTTTCAGCTTCGTGAGTTACCGCTAAATTTCACCTTACTAATCATATGACGGCCAGTGGCCCAGGTGACATGGCAAAGAGGCTGAGGGAAAACTGTGTCATCAACAGCTTCCCGAGTCTCGGTGCCTCACAGGTGAGTGCAGCGCCACTGCAACGCCAAGTGCAAGTCAGTGCACTGCGTGCAGTTTATTGTTGGGCGGTAATGAGGGAACACGGGCGAAGACTGCATTTTTCAAAACGTATGACCAGCACGTGCGAGTTGAGCGAGTGAAGCACTCATTCACTTAGTTTCATGGCGATGGTGATAAAGCCCATTATGAAACAATGGTGAGCACACTCCTGATTGTGAGTTTAGGATGAAAACTGAAACGACGTTGTTTTGCATGGATTAACTTTGGAAGTTTTCTTTCTGGCGCTTGCTCATTGACAACGATAAAGGAGGAAGAATAAAAACAGTTCATGTCAAATCAATCTCATTAGACAATCATATTTTATATAACTGAGCTGTTTGCACGCCTATAAAAAATTGAGACCAGTAAATGAAAAAATATGAAAACACTTCAGAACAAAGCTGAAGTTAAAACAAAAACAAACAAATTTGTAATGAGTTATTCTTCCCTTCAATTGATAACCTTGAAAATTCTTTGCGGCTTGCTTGAAGAGAGAATTTCCAAAAGGACTTGAAGAATAATACTCGAAGCGGTGAAAAGTGAAAATGGTTTCAGAAATATCATTTACTGTCTCAAATTGTAAATTGTTGTCTATTTCCGAAGACATTCTTTTTCATCCATACCTAAGCATTTTTTATCGGATTCGATACTGGAGAATAGGCTGGATGTAGGAAAAAGAGACATCATTCCCTTGACATAAACCGTAGGTCTGCAGGGCGTGGTGGACCGCTGCACTATCCTGTTAGCAGGACCTTCCATCACCGTGTAAACGTGTGCCTTCAGTCGTAATGGATGTCCGTCCAACGTGTCAGCGGAAGATTAATGAGACGTGTTGAGTGATCTGTCACAAAATGTAGGTGAAGTTTCATGAACTGCTATTGAAGCAGTTTCTCTAATATAAAAACATATCGTTGGTTGTTCTGTCAATTTTGACTTTGGGATTCGAATTTTCAAGGTAAAAATCTCTTCGTACAACTTAGCGAGTCATTGATGTTAATTATCTACTAACAAACACATATGAAATGTACTCGTGTACTGAAAGCCATGAATTAACTGCTAACCCCACTATGGTAGGTGTTATAGCTGTTCGATAAAAATCACAATGATGCAAAATGACCCCCAAAATAACAAAAATGCGTAACTTACAAAAACCAACTAAAAATCAGAAAAATAACATTTGTAATATCAGAAGTTTATTTTCGACTAAGCATATGCATTACAACAACAAAACACTTTAGAGCGCAAAAACATTATGAAACTGGGATGGAGCTTTCGATGAAGTTTTCCGAGCATTGAACTCATCGCCTGGCACCGTACATCCCTGGTACGTAGCGCCACTAATCATCACAGTTCTAGAATTTCAGCGAACAAACATTGTGCTCGTCCTCATCGCTTTCCAAGTAATTGGCTCTCAGGGGGACAGTTAATCTCTACGCACCAACTGTTGCTGCTGCCATCACCTGTTGAGCGGCCGCCCCCTTGCCCCTCCACTGCACCGACGGCTTCGCCTGATAGCATCTGAGCGCAACACAAAGCTCCCCACACCGGGTCGCATGCTCAATCAAACGCTGAAAAATGGACTTTTTTATTTTCATGTTCAGCATAACAACATGAGGTGAAGAGAGCAAAATGTCAAAGTTGGGGGAGGGAAGCGGCAGACTGGAAGGCTTCAGGAGGTGTAGCTGCGATCTCGACCCTCAGTCGGCGCGAGGCCACCTGTGCGGTGAGAGATGTAGCCGAGGCCGCCCGCAGTTCCCGGAGTGAGGTGCGAATTTGCCCCTGTTATTTACGTACAAAGCAAAGACTTTCCGTTTTATTGCCGAGGGTTTGTTCAGGTTAATTCTCTGGAAATAATACTCTGACGACTTGTGACGTGACTTCTTTCGTTACATGGTGTAACTTCAGTTGTAGGCTGTATGAATGTTTGGCCTGAAGGTTGGCCGAGCTATCCCGTAACTAGCTCCCATCTCACAGCGGGCCAGACCTACGAAATTCTGTACCCGCGCTCACCTCAGGCCTAATTGCATTCAGATATGATCCAGTTCAATGAACGTCTTCATGAATATTGGATTGATGCCGCTGCTTCCACAAGCGTATAGCGTACAAGTAATGAACATTCTTTATAATACTGAGGTATTATGTTATTCAAAGTAACTGACAATTAGATTTTGCTTTAGGATATCTAATTTTTTTACATTATTAGCTCAATAAGGTTCTATTATGTTGATTCTCTCTGTGGCATACTTTGAAAAGTTGATTTAGATACGGGAGACTTCTAACAGCTATGAAAGAGATCTAATCCATAATGCAAAAAAATGCTAGTTTCCAACATTGAACTTGGTTTTTGGTAGTCATTATTTGTGTCAAAATAGGTAGTTGAAATAACTTTTTTCATTTACCGCTATTATTACATAATTTTTTTTCCATCGGAGACCTCTTCTGTTTGAAACGATTTTACAGTATTTCAGTGAAGAGAATTTTTAAAAAAGAAGGCTTGAATAATGAAGTTGAAGTTTTCTACTGAACCTCATTTACTCAATTGCACTCATGCGCACCTGCACAATTCACAAAAATTTGTTCTACATGTTTGTGGATTTCGAATAATGCCAACAAGCTTCCTTATACTTTTTCATCGATTTAGCTAGAACACGCTAATTCAAAATAATGTATACCATCAGTGTAAGGAGTGATACTACCATGGAATGTTTGAAATAAATTGAATTCTGGGAAATCTCCCTTTTAGGATAAAAAGGAAAACCAACGTGGCTTTGAATCTCATGATAAAGTTTTTATCGTTATATTTTTAGCCCCGTTGGTTTTCCTTTTTATCCTACCATGTAATGATCCTTTATTCAGTGTAAGACATACTCTCGGATTTAGTACCTTGAAGATCGTACCACAGTTTGTAAGCTGTGCTCCCAGAGTTCTGCGTGGCGGACTGCACGTGGAGCTTGCTGGTACAAGTCTGGGTTCTCCTCTCGGTTCCAGCATTAGCGAACACTGTACAAATAAACGCTTCAAATAAATTTTAAGGGACATTAATTGAAAATTTTACAATCGTGTTCGACAAATTTCAACTCTCGTACGTTGAAATCATAACGCAAGATGAAACATTTCAATAAAGCGTAAGTTACATAGCGTTGGTTTCTTTTGAAAATAGTTAGCTTTTTAAATCGTTTTGTTTGTATAATATACACAATATTTATTATGCATTATATCTTTCTCACAAAAAAAAGTGACCAATATGGCTCAATTTTGAGTGTAGTATGCTTTCAGTATCAAGTTAGTCAGATACAAATATTTTTACAGAGATTTGATCGTATTTTAGCTCGTCATTGTGAAGATTAATGCTAGGAAAATATTTCTTCTTCGTTTTACCCTCAAATTATTATATATATTTACATGAGATTTATGTGCGAAGTTCACGATAATTGGCTTGTCTATTTTGGATGTTCTTCCAAGTTACTGTGAGGATGAACAGCTTAGTACATAAATAATCTAAATTAACGTTATATAAGGTTGAAAAGTTTATTATTTAAAGCCTTTCCAATTCTTTCATCTCTTAGATGCTGAAGATGCATTGATGATAGATGTTGGCGTTATTGTCAAAAGTCTTCTTCACGCTGACCACAATGAATACAATGAATTCAATGAATGGTGAGGCACAGAACATGCTCATCGGAAAAAAACATTTTTTGTTATGTAAGCGACATATCTGCAATAAAATTATTTGAGCTGGTTAAAGCATTTTGCGATCAACGCAGACTTATGTCTAGCTAGACGGACGGACGTAGATGAGAGAACCCAGGCGGAGCAGCAGTGCGACAGCTTGGTGTGACAAGGCATCAGATTACGGCTACAGCAATACATAAATTATTAGGATTTGCACTGGCGCAACTTGAGCATCATCATGCATGGTTAATTGATGGCAAGCTACTTTTTTTATTTGAACTTAATACGGTCATGTTGCTTTGAATCGGATCATTGTCAGTGTAGATTTTATGAATACTGACGTGGTAACGAATAATTGTTCCATACTTCTCATTACCAAGGGCTTTTCCATGGAAGGTGAGATAGAATTACTTTATTAGCCAATTTGTTGATTTATTTCCTATTTTGAGTTGAAAACATTTTGTTAACACTTATTGAAATTTTTATTCAGAGGTTCAACTTTGTTTTTAAGTCATAACTCTTACCGTTCATGGAGCTAACTAGAATATTTTGGCACTCTGGCATTTATATAAATGTTTTACGTGAGACTTTCGACGAAGACATTTGATAAAGTAGAATTCGAATCGTCTCGTTTTAGATGCAATTTTTCTAATGCGATCCTCGTTTGCACTGACCTGCGTACTAGGTCGGAAGTTAAAGCAAAAGAATCATATTTCATAGTTTCATGCAGTCAAAAATAGCGTCGAAAATATGTCATATTGGATGCCGGGTCATTGAGATGAGACTCATGCGAGCAATAGAATGTGACTGATGACAACAAAAGAGGGAAATTCAATACTGTCGCATGCAAATGAGTCGATGTGCAGAATGTGAGCTAGTGCGGATCGCAAATGAGGCTCACTGAACGGGTTATATATGGATCACTTGCACCCGGTGAATAATGTTGATGAGCATTACTGGTACGGGGGGAACAGGAGGTAAATGCTGTTGTATATAGGATGTATGATGTTGAGATATCACTGGTACGGCTGGGGAAAATGGAGAAAATGGGGAAAATGAGATAAATGCTGTTGCGTTTGATGAATGATGTTGAGACATCACTTGTACGAGATGGAAAATAGAAGTAAATGTTATTGTATTTGATGATGTTATTGAGACATCACTTGTACGAGTTGGAAAATGGAGGTATATGTTGTTGCATTGAATTAGTGACATTGAAAAGTATCTCGTACGAGTGGGGAAGATTGGCTAAATATGCTGTTATGTAAGAATATGATTCGGGCGAAGAAAGTTTGTACGTTTGCGCTTTGCAAGTTGAATGAGGGAAAATGAGAGGAACAGCAGAGGCAGCGTTGAAAGAAATGAAATTTCAAAAAGACTCACTGATTGAATGGAAATAAACTATGTGTAGAGCCTGGGAAAAGGGATTCGACTATTTTGGGTGGTTGGTAAACAGTTTTGGCACTCATTTAGCAAATATTTATTAAGTTATATACATCAAATGAAATTTTTCTGAATGAGTGCAAGGAAAAAATAAGTTATGATTCAGGGATCGTTATGGCAAAGATTTCGCTTTCATTTACTCAGCTTCTACAATTCACGAGGAATGAGGACCAAAAGATAATTTCCAACATCAATTTTTCAAATTTACCCGGGTACCTAAATGTGTGGCATTTTTAATCAAATTAATCATTGAAAGAATGCATTTTATCCTCTCGGTAAGTGGATGAGGCAATTTTTATTCCGGTGATCAGTTTTGCTAAAAGAATATAACAGCCCAAATGAGGCCGATGCCCGAGGACATGTTGGACATGTGATGCCCTAGGACATGTTGGACATGTGATGCCACAGGACATGTTGGACATGTGATGCCCTAGGACATGTTGGACATGTGATGCCACAGGACATGTTGGACATGTGATGCCCTAGGACATGTTGGACATGTGATGCCACAGGACATGTTGGACATGTGATGCCCCAGGACATGTTGGACATGTGATGCCCCAGGACATGTTGGACATGAGATGCCACAGGACATGTTGGAGATGTGATGCCACAGGACATGTTGGACATGTGATGCCCCAGGACATGTTGGACATGTGATGCCCTAGGACATGTTGGACATGTGATGCCCTAGGACATGTTGGACGTGTGATGCCACAGGACATGTTGGACATGGGATGCCCCAGGACATGTTAGACATGTGATGCCCTAGGACATGTTGGACATGTGATGCCCTAGGACATGTTGGACGTGTGATGCCACAGGACATGTTGGACATGGGATGCCCCAGGACATGTTAGACATGTGATGCCCCAGGACATGTTGGACATGAGATGCCACAGGACATGTTGGAGATGTGATGCTAGAAGACATGTTGGACATGTGATGCCACAGGACATGTTGGACCTGTGATGCCACAGGACATGTTGGACATGTGATGCTACAGGACATGTTGGATATGTGATGCTACAGGACATGTTGGACA
This sequence comes from Morinoia aosen, assembly GCA_030386875.1. Lineage (NCBI taxonomy): Eukaryota > Metazoa > Arthropoda > Malacostraca > Amphipoda > Talitridae > Morinoia > Morinoia aosen. The sequence continues at coordinate 54,269,885 of CM059575.1, read as the reverse complement.
TGTGATGCTACAGGACATGTTGGACATGTGATGCTACAGGACATGTAGGACATGTGATGCTACAGGACAAGTTGGACATGTGATGCTACAGGACAAGTTGGACATGTGATGCTACAGGACATGTAGGACATGTGATGCTACAGGACAAGTTGGACATGTGATGCTACAGGACATGTTGGACATGTGATGCTACAGGACATGTAGGACATGTGATGCTACAGGACAAGTTGGACATGTGATGCTACAGGACATGTTGGACATGTGATGCTACAGGACATGTAGGACATGTGATGCTACAGGACAAGTTGGACATGTGATGCTACAGGACATGTAGGACATGTGATGCTACAGGACATGTTGGGCATGTGATGCTACAGGACATGTTGGACATGTGATGCTACAGGACATGTAGGACATGTGATGCTACAGGACAAGTTGGACATGTGATGCTACAGGACATGTTGGACATGTTATGCTACAAGACATGTTAGACGTCTTTCCCAGGCCCAAGCTAGTGAGGACGCTCATGGCGCTCTAAATAATTAATACTTTTCGACTTTCTGCATACTACTGGGTGCAATATAGGAAAATTTACTATATTATCATCCCTCTCACAAAACAAAAGCTTGTAGTATTGTTGCTGTGAACTCTTTTCCTGTGACAAAGTATTCACAAACCATTCTTGGTTCTAGCTATGGGTGCAAGTTTGTAACATTGCCAAAAGGTTCAGAGGAGTTTAGCGCCAAACGCAAGATTTTATAAGTCGTTTCATTATTTTGCAATAAAAAATACGTTAACAACGGTGCATTAGACCGAACTCTTAACCACAGTTGTCACCAGCTATCACCATTGACGAGAAAAAGCCCCTAAGACCAGAGTTCTGTGGAGCTGTGTTTACCTTGATCTGCATATGCGTTGCATTTGGATTTTAAACACAATGAATCATAGACCTGTGAAATTATTGATTGAAAATGACTGCATCGATTATCCGATCGATTGAAAAACATTTGTGTAGGTCGTGACTAAATAAAGGTGGCGCACCACACTTCGGGCAACGAAAGTTTTTGCAATCTTACAATTTGTGTGATTGTGATTGATTGAATTAATTGATCTCTTCTGGAGGAGAGGAATGCAGAAATTAAACTTCTTGCCTTCTCTGAGGTCAGTTCTGAAATATATAATTTTTCAGATAAGATCGTAAAGACAACGTTATTTTAAATGAAGGAAAAAGTCAGAAAGCAGATAATCATAGTTTTTAGATGGAAACATTTTCTGACGCATTAATCAAAATAAATTCCATAAATAATATATTGATGTGCAACTGATAATTTCCCATAGTGACAACACGCGTTAGGTATTTGGATTAGATTCTAATGAGTAAACATATTTATCTCTGCTCAATAACATGATATTTTTTACTGATCAGCTCTAAAGTATTGCTGCGCTAACACTGCTAGTTCGAGAAACTCTGCATCACAGCTCGTATTTCTCAAACGTCAACTCAATAAATTGAACAGGAAAGCCACTTTTGTAAAAATAATATTTGAAATCGTTTTTGACGTTAAAAAACATCGCTCTATTGCATCCTATTGTTCGCCCCAATTAGCGTGATTTATATTGAATAATTGTTTTTGCTATCATTAATCATCACTGGGCTTTAACTTTTACTGGTAAATTACAAAATAACGCATTACATCTCTTGCTGGACATACAGCGAACTCACGACACGTTAGTCAAGCCATGAAAATGAGTTCCCTCTCTATCGCGTGTCCCTGCAAATGAGGTGCAGCGCGTCGCTAATGGCGCCGGCGCTGTACAGACCTCACTGGCTACCCTGCTTCGTGCCTGCTCGGCTGTGTAGTGTGTAGCCGCCGGCCCGCCGCTGTCTGGGTCGCGCTGCACCTGTGTAGGTGTGCGGCGGTACTGCTTGCCCATTGTTTTGTTGATGCGCTATCGGCACTAAATAAGTCAACAATACATAGCAGAGCCCCACGTATAGACACGAGCTTTCGAAATATAAATGCATACAAGGTTATATGAATATAGACACAAGCTTGTAATAATGTGATGGTGTTGGGAATCATTGTTATACGTCACAGTTCAAGTGTTATTTTTCAAAAAATACAATGAAATCACTGCAAAAATTTGATCTCTTGCGTTTTGGTATTCTAGTTTAGCTACGCTGCAAGAATCATTTGATTTGTTGAAAAAATGAAAGCGAAAATGTTTTATTTTACCTATAAACTTTTGTTGACCGAAGTATCTGAATAATATTAGCAACCAAACTGGATGGATGTCATTTCTTTCTGTACTTCCGTTAGAACAACGTTCAACTATTCTCTATGCAACCTACATTTCTGTCCTTGCATTGTTTCAAAGCTTTAACCCAATCATTCACACCACTGTTCCAGGCTTCCTTTGCGAAAGGAGTTTCGAAGCGAGTAATGCTGCTCCGGCATTTAATTTTTGCAGTTTGCGAAATAAGAAGCTTATTCGATGCGCAATAGATCACGACGAAAGAAACGCAGTTTCAATTTCACGTCTGGGCAACGCGTGACTGTAAGTCCAGTACGTGAGGATGAGCGTTTTTGATTCTGTCGCGAAACTGGAAGCAATTTCAGTTCCATCAGGTCAGACATTGAGGTTTTAATTTTTCAGCCTGAAGGGAAAAACGATCTCTTAGTGAAAGAAAGTCTTTCATCGACATTTCTGTGTTTATATCAATCAATAAGCGATATTAGAAGGAGAAAGTACTTTAATTTTGCCGCTGATGATTGTTGCACCGAAGATGAGGGACATAGTGTCCAGGAAAAGATTTCCATATTCTTTCAAAACTTTGATCAGTGCAAAAGACCCAAATTAGTCAGGTAAATTACTTAAAGAAGATGCCATTTAGTACATGTAATTAAAAACTATTTTTGGTGGGATGGTGGGAGTAAATATGATAGAACTGAAAGTTGTGCACAATAGGGAGGGAAAATTATGCTGTTTCGCTTCTATCGTGTGTTGGGAAATGGAAATGTAACTGCTCATTTTTGCGAGGAATCAAATCCGTGACTGTAACCATCACGCCCACGGCACAAATCTGTTACCGACTTACAGTTTTTCCAGCGTAAAACTGTCTAGAACCTTGACCAATGTTTTAAAAGCTGTCCCAGTTCAATTGACCCATTACGACCCATGGGCGCATCGATCATGAGTAACATACAATGAGAAGAATGAGAAAGACACAAAATAGAGACCGCTTTAACACGTCTAATTGCTCTCACTTCGTTGGTATTCGCTAAACCTTAATAACTCTACGACTTGATTTAGCAGGTAATCATCTAACTCTCGAATTTCTGTTGCCTTCCGTGAGTTTTTATTACACTTTAAGAAAACTCGTCTAGTCTTTCATCCCTGCTGTAACGACTCTCAGACGCCAACTCAAATCTCAAATCATTTGACATTTCAAGAACCCTGAGCACTGCAAAAAAAAAAAAATATATACCCACACAGAAACGCATCAGGTCAACATTTTACTATTCATAATGTTGAATAGAAGTGTTCTAAGGTTCTAGGGCTTGAGGTAATTTTTGATGACTTTTGATTAGACTAGTGGGTCTGATTATACGCGCGGATACAACGCAATCTTAATGGAATAAAATTTTTGTGCTGCTCTTACAGCTGAATTAAAACGAAACCATGAGATTGAATGCAATATTTAACCATAATACTGGGGTGCAAAATTTTATTTTTTGTCAGTTGTGTACACTTTAAATTCTGTCTGTCCCTGGGTAAATTGAGGTCACTGATTTCAAATACGGCATTAGTTATTTTTCATAGGGTGAAGTTTTCTTGCAATGAGTTGCCTTCCATTTACTACTGGAAATATATAGGTAGACCACCAGATACATCTGCTAGTACTAATGATGAAATCCTAAACCAGTGCAAATAAATGTAATTCGCAACCCATGACAATCATGCAAAATTAATTTATTATTTACGTTTACTTACGAGGCCTGTCGAAAAAGTATCCGACCTTTGGCCAGAAAAAATACTTCAACAACCTGACGGGGTTGGGACCCTAATCCCCTTCAAAGTAGGCTCCTTGTGCTTCCACACACTTAGCCCACCGATCCTTCCACTGCCGGAAACACCTCTGGAAGTCTTCTTTTGGAATGGTGTTCAGCTCTGTCGTCGCGTTCCGCATTATCTCTTCTCTACTCTCAAAACGGGATCCTTTCAGTGGTGTCTTCAATTTTGGAAACAACCAGAAGTCGCAAGGAGCCAGGTCTGGAGAGTAGGGAGGTTGGCGAACGGTCGTAATTCCATGTTTGGCCAAGAAATTGCGGATCAAATGGGATGAATGTGCGGGCGCGTTGTCGTGATGCAAGTGCCAGTTGTTCGCAGTCCACATGTCTGGTCTTTTGCGCCGAACTGCATCACGAAGTCGCCGGAGAACATCCTGATAGTACTCCTTTGTCACTGTTTGTCCTTCCGGTGCGTATTCGTGATGCACAATTCCACGGACATCAAAGAAAACAGTCAGCATCGAAGGAGTCAAACAGGCAATGCGACGATGGAGCTGAACACCATTCTAAAAAAAAACTACCAGAGGTGTTTCCAGCAGTGGAAGGATCGGTGGGCTAAGTGTGTGCAAGCACAAGGGGCATACTTTGAAGGGGATTAGGGTCCCAACTCCGACAGGTATTCGAAATATTTTTTCTGGCCAAAGGTCGGATACTTTTTAGACAGGCCTCGTACATACCTTGGCAAACACATTGTGGATTCATCAGTTGCTTTTGCGAAGAATGACAGATTTTTCCCGGAAGTAACTTGCTTTTAATGGACCGTCTCGAATACACTTCCCTGTGCAGTCTCTCTGAATGCTCCGGCTATAGTCGACCTATGTCTTAGCAACCTTGATATCTATCTTCTATGATTTTGATATCCTGGTGAAAGCGTTCACCCTGCTCATCACTCACGTCCACCAAGTTTACCGGAAATGATTCAATATTACTCTTCACGAAATGCGTCTTAATGGTCGCGTTGCTACCTAACACCTGGAAACTTTCCAATAAAGGTTCAACTATCTGTTTATATTCCTTTGATTTCCTGTTTCCAAGAAAGTTCCTTACGACAGAAATGAATGAGAAATTTTTCTCATCAGTCATAAATCGAGTCTTCAATCAGCTTCCTAATTTGAGGGCCGTCAAAAATACCTGCTTTGAGTTTTTCGGTCGTTACACCGGGGAACGCGTCCCACAAATACTTGAAACTGTCAGCGCCTTGACGAACTGTTTCATAAGGCCTAGCTTGATATAAAGGGTCGGAAAAAACTATTTTCCACGGTCCACTAGGGGTTCGTGAATCATGTTCTTTTCCCTAACATTGTAATTAGCTTTTTCTAAGTGACCATTCCTTCTGAATCAAGTGTCTGTCTTTAGCTCTGCTGTTCCAAAGGCCCAGAAAGCAAGAGAATTTTGAGTAGCTACTTTCCTGTCTTAACAAAAAAAGTTACCGCTTTTAGATCAACACAAAAGATCCGTTTGTGTTCTCCTATTTTAGTGGCTACTTTTTTGATGTGTTCATATTTTTCTTTCTAGTGTACTTCGTGTTATATGGGTATTGCGCCAAAGATGTTGCCTATATGTAATAAAACAAATTTCAGACTCCGCCACTCTTTCGGATCATAATCTGTAGCTCCCATCGCGGTACCTAATCCAGGAATATCAGAACAGTAGACGAAATTAAATTTAGAATAAAAAAACTGTAGGAGGTTGTCTCCTCTGCTGCGATAGAATGTTCCCTTTGCGTCCATTCAAAGCCAGTTTTTATATTTTTATTGTGATGCCAACAATTCTTACAGCTTTTTAGACAAACCCAGATCTCGAACTAAATCACTGAGTTCTGCAGCTGACGAGATTTACGAGTAAAATCAACAACACCAGTAAGGCAGAAATAACAGCCTGTGACACGGTCTCGCGCCTCACGTCAAATAATCGGAATGCCGTATTTAATTTTTTCCTGTAGTTCATTGGCGTAAATTGTCTTCGAGGAATGACATACATACCTGAAGTGGTGCCCAAGGTGTGTCTTGATCTCCGAGTTTCACTTGAACTGAAGAAAAGTAAGCTCACTTCACAAATCCTTTAATGTTTCTTCTTTGCTTTGGAGCTGTGAATGTACCGCATATGATGTAGCAGAACGCATCCGGACGCGTCACGTATTTTCTTTTACTTGATTAAGAAGCCATTTTTCCTTAAACAGCTTTCTGAAAAATGTAAAAATTCATGAACACTTCTTTTAGTGATACGGTTTCATTTTCCAGCTCTGTACTCATAGATTTAGTAATTTTTTTTTTATTAAAATGAAAACACGTCCATGTAGCATGAAAATTTGACCTGATCTTCACAAACAAAGGCCATTTTCAGAATCAGTGACCTTAAATCCACTAGAATCAAGTATCAGAACACATGCAACCAAAAGTGTGTGTTCCTCAGTTCAATCCTTCAACCAATGTTCCCATTTTTAAGTACTGGGAACCGGGTTGTTATAATTTCTTTCAATTCAAGTAGCCATTCAATCCTCAGGATACACTTCAACGGGTGGAAACATGTATTCATTATCAATTAATTCCCCTGTGTCGGGACTATCGAGTGTAAGTGCGTCAGTATTTTAGGGTTTACATGATCGCTGGGAGCTAAATCTGCACGCTTCTATCATTGCCCTTCTAATCAAGATCTTGCAATTTCTGGATGGTAATGGCTTTGCTTCTGGAGCATATGCAAATATTATGCTCCTGGAGCATATGCTGGAGCATATATAGATAATTTTCAAACTAAATTTTGATTGCGTGGATAACTTAAGTGACATCGAAAAACTAGTAATGGAAAATGATAACAAAACACACAGGCGCACGTTTTCTACTTCTAGCACGTGAATGATATTTCATAGCTCTCTCGAGATTTTGATGAATTCTTAGGCTCTTTTATCAGCGCTTTTATCAGCAGTTGCCCGTACTTTATCAACCAACCAAGCAACACATGGAGAACACTGCACGACCAGCACACTTCGTCCCATGCGCGACCGGCCGCAGCCCAAATACGGCATTCAATGCCGCAGGTGCCTCAGGCTCACACAGCTGCTGTGTGGCCGGCGATAGAAGTGCGATAGTGTTGTATACAATAATAGTTGTCAATATTTTGGTGTAATAATAACTATGCTCAAATGTTGAGGAGTGAATTTTGTTCATGATGGTATCATAGCAGAATGTTCATCCGATCACTACGAGAACAAAGCTGTCACGATAATGCCATTTCTTTCTATCAGTGAATTAAAATTAAGAACAAAAAATATGTCTTTTGACCCAATATGTTGAAAAAATCATAGTATAGCGCTGTGCAGCTTTTACTTTATTATCTTCTTGCACCTAGTTTTGAAAGTTTATCTTCGAGTTTTAGCTGACCAAAAGATCGAAATTATTTTAAATCAGACTGGAAATCGTAACTGAAGTTAAGTTCTGACTAAAGAGACTCCCTTAAGTAGAACTTAAGGGAGACTAAAAAACTCAAAGAAAAAAATCAATGAAGTGAATAATGAATTTCACATCTCCAAAATGTCCAGGCGACTAAAGTCAAAGCTCGGCCAAGCCTTTTTCGTTCGGTCAGACAAGCTTCAGAAAATGTATTCGATAAACATGAAAGACATTCGCTGGAACACTGTTTCGGCCTATGAAGATATGAAATTTGTTGTCCTCTAACAAAAGCCATCCACAATTGAAGATTTAAAAGAATTCGTCGACTAAACAGTGAGAAAAATTCGACAAGCCGCTACTGCTTCAACCAAGTTTTTAGATTTGTATTCATTTTGAAAGTGAAAGTTAGTGGATGAACTTTATAATAGAGTAAAACCATGAAATTTTCCTACTTTCAACTCAATCCTATGAAGTTTTAACTTAATAATTGCTTTAGTTTCCGTTTTTATTTTTCACAAGCAATGACTACCATACTATCAATCGTCATACATAAAATTTTGTAAAACAAGGCAAAGATAACATACTTCCGAAAACTGGCATTCAAAGGCCGAACCAAAAGATAGGATAAAGAGCAAATTTTAACACATCTTTAGGTATCTCCAGCTATCATCACGTTCCGAATTCTGCACAATTTGCACCAGTGTTGACTGCTGAACACCTGCCTCCATATGAGAAAACTAACGAAGATAAATCTTGAATGGGTTCCGGGAAACGAAGAAAGACTCTCATACAGGAGTTTTTGTCGACGAATAACGAGCATCTTTTGATAAACCGTGTGAGTGGAGCCAGGGTCGGCGTGAGAAAATGCTTTCAGTGTTTTCTGGCTGAGGGGCTAACAACAAAGAGGCGGCGGAGTCATGTTTAGTTGTCATTAAATTGGTTACGTGCGTTAAGGCACCATGAGTGCCTATGTTAACTTTCTGGAAACGCTTCACGGCCATTTCATAATAATGAGCATTCACCGTCTGAACTGGCAGCCTGTCAGAAAAGTGCGTCCAGGAAATTACCGTTTTAAACGTAAAAGCGAATACATTTTAATTTTTTCAAAATTAATCGCTTGCACGCCGAGACTTTATTATGAGTCTATCCAGTTTGTATGGGGGTTTGCAATACGCAGCAACCACAACGTCCTTAAAAGTGTGAGTCTTGGCTGCGTTTGCCCTATTTATGGTGTCAAAATTGTGTATTTTCAGGTTAGGTTTAAACCAAGAGCACTAAAAGAAGTCGGGTGGCGCCAGTTTACAGCTACAGAGAGCTCGGCAGCGCTGCGACGTAGTGCTTTGCCAGAGCACACTTATCTTCAAGAATGTCAGGTGCGGTACCTTGCCGTAATGGAGGACACTGGAAGGATCCTTTTTCGTGAACACGTGTGTTAGTAAATCTTTCGACATGATCTTTTGCATACGATCTTGTTTGCAAGTCCCATCATTTCTACGATTTGAACTCTCGAACGTTGATCGGTATAGCAGTCTCCAGACGGATTTGCTTCCAGGCGTACGTTCTACTTACTTAGAGGAGGCAAAGATGACTTCGTCACTTCGTCTGCATTTTCTGCTTTTTAGCTTGTTCAGGGTCGCCTAGAATATCGTTCGCACTTACGAGTAGCATTTTTTCTGAACTCTTCAACAATTTCATCCAGCTGTAACCAGCTTTGGTGATTTTTTCCTTTAAGCCTTTTGGAGCTTCGCTAGCGTGTCAACTCCCGACTTTCCCGATTTTAAAACAAAACTTAATTGCATACAAATTGTTTGTTGGTGTTCTTTATTTAAAAGTCCAATAGCGACGAAAAATGAACTCCATTTCAAATTCCAAACGCGAGGAGAAACGACAGTTCAGCACTCGACAACTGCGCAGTGTACGCTCAGACACACACAACTTCCGCAATGCACATGTGCAGCTTATTAGACTTCTATCTTTTCTGACCAGCAACGCCATCGCGGTTGTTGTGCTCGACAAGGAAAAACTAGTCACATCGATTCCTGGACATACCATTCAACTTATATATGTCTTCAAGACTGGCGAATTAATAATTCTGTAGTACATTAATAAATCCGCTTGCTGAACTAAGTGTTCAACTTGATAAGCCGAGAAAGCTCCATAAAAACACATGGTAGTTTGTGTTAGGCCCAGAGACGAGGTTTAGATTTTGACCAATAATGTCTACTACTTGGAGAGCAGTATTTTAAGACATTTTTTTGTTTAAGTTTAACTTATGAAAAAGGGCAAAAAAATAAAGTTCATCACTTGTGAACTTGTTGCATTGAAAAGACTCCCGTTATGATAGATATCAGCTATATTCGTGTCTGAGTATCGAGCAAGAAGTTATTTTTATATTCAAAAGAAAATATGAAGTAAATCTTGATTGAAGCGTCATATTATGCTTAGAATTTGTCACGAACCTCAATGGATTGAACGGGGTGATTGGAAGCTGTTTGTGTTTGAGCAAGAAGGCAATTTGTCTTTTGGTCTATGTTACGCTTGTCTTCACCGTACACCAATATATTCAGCCGAAGTCCATCATCCATTGGAATGGGCTGCTGTGTCAGTTCTGGGAACAATTTGGTTACTAAATTGATGGCTTTGACCATAACTGCCATCGGGGAACGACTAAAGGCGTAGGGACTTTCTACTACAAAGAAATGGAGCAGCCCTCTGACTTGAAACTTTCTTTGTTTGGTTTTGAAACGTTTTCCCGCTCCTGTACGGCACAATGTTGGACCGAATCACCTCCTGTTCGTACGTAGCCATTCTACGCCAAGTCTTGTGAATTGATCATTAGCTCTACTGTGACCGAAGTTTTGAGCTATTTCCATTTTCCATACTTCTTTAAAAATCTTTTTGCAACGAAAACGGTTTCCTTTTTAATTTTCTTTTTCAACGAAACTGAACATATTCTACGAAGATTAGGTACAACGTCCCCGTGCTCCTGATGCTCCTGAGAAATAATCACTAGATAAATTTACTCATAAGTAGGTCTGATCTTTTTACCAGCAGCATAACTTCCATCAAACTACGTGGGGCGAGAAGTAACTCAGATGCTGAGAATGAGTTTCACTTTAACTTGCCGTACTCTTTCATACATTGTGTGCATAGTATGGTCTTGCTAGGCTGCACCTAGTCGTAAAGTAGTCACTATGTTTTCGATGTAACTCGGCCGATAAGAAGTAAAGAAAAGTCAGTACACAAGTAAAAGCTCGTACTTTAGCATTGCTTTTGAGGTAGAAAATAATAAGGCATGTGCAGGTATGAGTAGGATATAATACTACCCCCTCGAGTAGGAGTATTTGATGAAAGATTAGATTGACCTGAGGTGCACGATGAGCACTGCTGTAATTAAAACTGATTGTGCCATTATTAAGAACAACGCTTGTGGATGAGCAGATAATTTTCCTTTGAATGAAAATTGGCATTAATTTTACTACAGTAAATCTTTGACCCACTCCTATCAAGTTTTCTATAATGCCAGCTAAGGCACATTCACGAGCCACGACAATCAGCAGCATCAGCACGGTGCTCATCAGAGCGTCGAAATAGGCCTCCATGATTTAATGGCCCGATTACGCCGTGAGATTGAGTTCGTGTACAGATACCTCAGAGACAAGCATCGATTTGGTTGGTCATTTTGCCACCATCATAATTCCATTGAATGTTATGGTGTCATCTTTATTTCCTGTGCCAATTACTGAAGGTGCCTGCCAAGTTTATTTCACGGAGAAATTTCCAGCAGAGTAATTGAATAAATTTTTACAATAACTTATTTTAAATTCACTCATTTTTGTACAGATTTATTTTTTTCTCGTTCCTCTTCTTTATAATTATAACGAACTCAAAACTGATTCCATTTCAGTCCTCCTTCAGAACGTTTATGATATCCAAAAGTAAAAGGAGAATTGATTCTTTTAAAAATCAAACATGAACGTATGTGTTAATATTAATATATACTTGAGATTGACATTCGTCCTGAAATAAGCCTTTCAGCTCCTCTTCAAGGTGCCGCTCGCTGCCATGACTTCCTTCAAACGACATGCCCTAGAGTTATGTGCAGTGCGAGTCCCTTACCTCCCTCTGGGTGCTGTATAATATGAGCCTCACAAGTTAACATAGGTAATGTTTCAACTTTATTGGAAATAAACTGTTTTTATTTTTATTTTCCTTCTCATTGATGAACAGCTGTCTTGAGCACGACGACTGACGACTCCTTGCGCTGCTCACAATAGATGATAAAGAATGTCTGAGCGGTCGTTTGGTTGTGCGATTGTGTACGCTGGTGTCATAAATTTTCTGGTCATCGATTGTTGGCGTTTGAAGCAACACTGTCTTCTGCTGCAACAATCAGGTGTCGTTATTTTTATGGCCTGGTTTATTGCTGTCGGTTTTTCAGATGGGCATGACTGAATAATTTTTCTGATTTCGAGAGCGGTAAAAGAGTATGACAATTTTACTATACTCTACGATGATCAAAAAAGTAAAGTGTGCATCGTCAGTAGCTCGATGTAGTTGGCATGTGACTTTGTCCGGAAACGGTCAAATTTTATCGCACTTCCTTAATTATGACGGAGTGACCACTTGTCGGTGCAGAACTAACAAAACATGAAAGCATAATAGTGTCAAATTTTCTTTAATACCTCGACGATCTTCCAAACTTTTTTCACAATGTTTTTTTCATGAAAATATTATTTGACATGTAAATCTTGAGTAACTACACAGTCAATGAACTGAAACTAACCCGATATTAAGTCATGCATTAAATAATTTTCATATTTTTTGAAGTTGAAAGTAAAATTATCATACAGATTCTATAATCTAGATGCAATATCCATCATCAACGAGCAAGCAATGGACACAATGTGCTCAGTGCCGGGAGCCCAGCTCTTTTCGCTCGGTGTAGAGGACGAGGTCTGCTCCAGATTTTTAGCGCCATACTTCAACTGAGTGAAATTTGAACAATTTTTGTCGATTTCTTTCACAAGTGTCCGATTAACTGACTGTTATTGAACTGCGTTCTAGGGCCCTCTGACGTGAGTGCTTATTTCCAGCCAGTGATATATCTGTACCTCCTGTACATAATATGTTGAGTAAACTCTTATTGTCTTACGCGTGCAGCAGAAATTTGTATTTTTCAAGTAGATTTGACCAAGTTTGTAATTGCATCTATGCTTTAGAGCAGGAGGGTTCTCAAACTTTTTTCAGCCAAGGACCACTTTTGTTATAGAACTAAGCGGTGGAGCCCCTCACATGTGTTCCCTTCAGGAATATATATATGCATCCACTGTTCAATTCGTATAATTTTGCGGACCCACTGTTAAAGTGTCACGGACCCCTGGAGGTACGCGGACCCCACTTTGAGAACCTCTACTAGAAAGACTCCTAAATATGTTGATCAAAACATGTTCAGCAGTACATCTGTTCATGTGCTGTGAATTTGATATTGAAGGAATCACTTGTGGCAGCCAAATATAATTCATTTTCAGATTAAGGTGCTCAACTGCTGCATTGCGCGCCATTAAAAATTTTAATTTTCCGCCACCTTATTTCTAAGAGCACAGTGTTGAGCTTAGCCTCGTGTCATTGGTGAAAGTAGAGCGTGAACGCCTGTGTGAGCCATACAACCAAGCGTACGAACCAAACTATCGCACTTGTATGAGTACAACAGAAATACGTAAATAAATAGATATTCATTTGACAGCAATTAATCAATCATATGGAAAGCTTTCATGCGCTTCTAATTCACTTGTTCCTATTTTTCCTTGAGGAGCTCAAAATAATTTCCCATCCACTCCCGCTACGTATGATAAGTACACTTGTAGTTCACGTGTTCGGATGGCGTGTCCGTCCCAACTGCCACCTAGTCAACTGGATACCTGGACGCTACATTCTCGACAGAAATTTCTGCTTTATTTATTTATATGATGTTCATATACAATTAGATTGATCGACATTTTTTCCTGTCATATTTATACAAAATAGAGATCTCAAAAGAGAGTCCAATTAAAAAAGTTTTCAGGTATAAATTGTGACCATTACGGGAAGAGCGTCGATTATTGTGTAGATTGAGTTGTAATTATAATCCTGGTGTTCATATAATTTTGACGTTCAAATAATATTGATGTTCGTCACATGTGGTACACTGGAAAGGTCTGATACTTATTAAATTATGCGACCTTCGATGCGACATAGTTAAGTAACTGAAGCGCTAGCAAACCAATGTTACTACTACTACATTATTGTGTCGAAATTGGTACTTTATACAGTATCCCCTGCACGGTATGTCCCACAAAAACCCGAACCGAGAATTTATTTTCCAATACCAGTAATACCAACATCATCAGTAATGCTATTTCTATAGATTAATTTTGAAGGTTAATTTTCTTAGAAATTAAATGCTTATGGTATTCTTATGATGGTATTACTGATACGGGAAAATAAATACTCGGTTCGGGTTTTTGTGGGACATACTGTATAATAATAAATATTTCTGGCTTGCTTGGTTGGTTGGTGTGCCTCTCTGTCGCGTTTCAAAGATGCTTAATGACCGAATCTGTGGATACGAGTTTCAACGTTGCACAAGTACAAAAGTATTTCAATCGCGGGTTCTGTTATAGGATGGATATATTTGTTCGTCATTCACATCTGGATGATTTAGTTAAAGAAAATATCGATTTCAGTCGTTTTTGACGGGCCGTGTCCGCTAGTTCATGATAATGCGCAGTTTGCTGCTTGCTCGTCTTACAGACACCATAGACCGACCGGGGTTGAAAATTTGGCCGGGGCCGGGGCTGGGGTCAACAAATTTGTCATGGCCGGGGCCGGGGCCGGGGCTGGGGTCAACAAATTTGTCGTGGCCGGGGCCGGGCCGGGGCCGAGGTTATCAAATTTACCTCGGCCGGTTTTTGTTTCCTCTTCGAATAATTTTAGTTTTTAAAAATAGTTTAATAACCACTTTACAGGGATCGATTTACTGAAAGAGGCAGAAAATTTAATTGTTCAAAGGAAAAGTCTTAAAAACCACCCTGGTGTTGTTCATCATTTCCCAATACCTACTGTAAAGCAACGCGATTTCAAAACATCACCTCCATCGTTAAGAGTTCTTCGATGACGAATTGAAGAAGTGCTTCAAGAACTAAAAGAAAACGGTGAAATAATCCGCAAAACTCTACGTTTAATGGTGGCTAGAAATAATACTTGCCTTGAGAGAAATGAAGGGTACATCGAAGGATACTAAATTGCTTTATTAATTTTAACGTTATCTCAGGATATCATTTGTTACTTTTAAAATTTTTGTTTGTTCGGTCTTTTGGAAAGTACAAAATAAGAAAGAATATCAATTTTGTTTTAAAAATTTCTCCTTTGAAAAATTAGTTTTACTACCCCTTTCAGTAAATCGATCAATGTAATGTGGTTATTAAACGTTTTTAAAATCACAAATTCTTTAAAAAAAAAATTGCTACATTTAAAAAAAGACAATTAAAAATGTTAATTTAAAGCGAAAACATCAATTAAAAAGTCAGGGACATTTTTGTGGGACACCCGCTATAATGACTAAAAGAAAAGCGTTAGCAGTATGGGACTACTTTTATTTATCGGGGAAATCGGCTTAGAAATTGCAGTGTGCACCATTTGTGAGGCAAATGTACGACGAGGAGCGGCTGCTGCATCTCAGAGAACTTTCTCAACTAAACCTTTATGGGGCCATCTAAAATTGACACAAAATGTTTAATTCCTGGAAGATGAAGAAAAATCAAACAGAGAAAAAGAATTGAAAAATAGAAATTAAACGAACAAGAAGAAACACTAAATTTCTATGTATTGAAAACCAACAAAGACAGTTAGGCTGCAGCAGTGGTAAAACTGCCGATTGTAGCTATTCGTCTTCGTCTACTGGCAAACAGCTGACTTTAAAAGAAACATTTACTCAATCCAAAAACTGGGAGCCAAATAGTACTAACCAAATACATGGAGAGAAATTGTTAATTTACTGGCTTTGTGACGCGCTCAATCTTCCCGCCGCTGTGAAAAAGGAAACTTTTTTGAATTATTATTATTATTATTATTATTATTATTATTAAATTAAGCAAAGCAACCCCAACGGGACGAATCGTGGATCCATAGATTTCACATAGGAAACCCCGCCAGCATCAACTCCACGAACAGTGAAACAAAAACAAAGAACAAAGTAAAAAACTGAAGGAAGAAAGCAGGAGAAGTAGACATCAACCACGCAACAACCAGGAGTTGACAACACCCTTGAAACCACCCAACGAACCCGAATCAAACACGGCAGAGGGAAGGGAGTTCCAGCAGGCAACGAAACAAGGGACAAAGCAACGCCTATACTGCGAAGTCCTACATCTAACTTCCCTCAGCTCAAAACTATGAGCAGCAGCAGCAGCACGGGTAGCCCGAATCCGCTCGGCCCGTGGGAGAAGCATATGGAACAACCAGTGCCTTCTATTGTTGAATAGCTTATAAAAAACGCAAAGTTGGGCAACTAGCCTTCTGTGCGCCAGAGACGGCAGCACCAAACCCGGACATAGCGCTGATGCAGATCTTACAATGCGATCCAAGATACGCAGGTGGCAATCAGCCGCAGAGCCCTAAACAGGCCAACAATACTCGAGCAGAGAAAGAAGAAAGGCACAGAAGCCTCTCCGCACCAACTAAGGGTCCTGATAAATTCCACCAATTACCCTCAGGATACCCAGCCTTTTGGAGACCTGTGAGACTACCCTCCGCACATGAGCCTCAAATGTGAGCCTCCCGTCAAACCACACACCAAGGAAATTAAGTTCAGGGTAAACCTCAATAACTCCCCGACATGTGACTAGTTCACCGACCGGGGGCTCACTGGCCCTGGATCTACTCACTATGAGCGCCTTTGACTTACTAGGATTAAGTATGATATTCCACCTCAAGCACCATTCGTTGATGCGTAACAAATCAGCATTCATGTCTTCCACCACCGCTGGACACAACATGGGACCGGGCACAACGGCGACTAATGACGAGTCATCAGCATAAGCAATAAAATTACTTCGCACAAGATCAAACATCTCACTGGTGTACAAAACAAACAAAAGAGGACCAAGTACACTCCCCTGGGGCACACCTGAGACAACCTCACACCAGTCACCCGTCACTACGTCAACCACCACTCTCTGCCTTCGTCCAGCCAAAAACTCTTCACATATCGATGACAACTTGCCACCAACCCCTGCGAGTGCCAACCTGTGCAAAACACCTACGTGGCTAACTCGATCGGAGGCCGCGCTGAGATCCAACTGTACAACCACAGCCTCACGACCCGCATCCAAAGCAGTCTGAAGCAGGTGGGACAAGGATAATAGCGCGTCTGCACAGCCTAAGCCACGTCTGTAAGCAAAGTGAGCTGCAGGGAGGAACCCCATACTCTCACAGTATCGCGACAGTCGACCCACAATTATCCGCTCGAACACTTATGCTAGGACTGGGGTGATAGAAATGGGACGATAATTCTCCGCCAGCGGAGAAGGAGGACCCTTAGGGACAGCTGTCACATTGGCTGATCTCCAGCAACTCGGAAACTGACCAGACCTAATCAGTAACCTAAAAATGACACTAAGTTTGGGAGCTAGCACCTCAGCCGTCTCCCTGAAAAACAGCGGAAACACACCCAACGTGTCGACCCCACCACTCACATCAAGTTCAGAGAGTAAACGTCTAACCTGTCCAGATCTAAACGCCAGCGAACAACACAAGGGTCTTGGGTAGCATGTGGGAGGCAATACAAAATTCTCCCTACACTGCTTACCATCAAATTGAGTGGTGAGCAGCTGCGCTTTCTCTACAGGATCAACCACCAGTGCCCCTCTAGGGCCTAGGAGGGCAGGAAGAGCAGGCCTAGCACCAAATACAGCTCCCTTCAGCGTAACCCACCATTTGGGCGAAGACGAGGAGGAATTGAGGGCATCCCGCTGTCGCCGATCATGCTACTCACGAGCCCCGGCGTAAACTACCTGGGCTTCATTACGAGCTCGCAGGTAAGCCTCCCACCCAGGTGGGGTCTTAGATCTAGCCCAAGCGCGGAACGCGGTTCGCTTCGCATCAAAGGCAGCTCTGCACTGACTATCGAACCATGGTTTATCAGTAGACTTGACACGGAGAACCACCTTCGGGACATAACGTTCGACCACATCAGCAACCGCTTGATTCAGCAAGTCCAAAGGTGCCCTGGAGCGTAAAATCTCACCCCAAGGGAAACCCCGGACAGCCCCCCTAACAGTAGTCCAATTGGTTCTGTTCTTCAACATAACCACCCGGCGAGTATTCAAAACAAGCACGGCTTGACGAACAAGTAAACAACACTCAAGCACACAGTGGTCAGAGGTACCCAAAGGGGGAGCAACAGAAACCCTGACAACATCAGGAACATCCGTGAGCACCAAGTCCAGGCAGTTCCCCGCAGCATGAGTCGGACCCTGAACAAGTTGCGTGCAGCCAGACAGGTTGGAAAAGTCCAAAGCGTTATGACCATGCACATCCGTGGGCGAAACGGAACCCAGACACTCAGTGTGGTGTGCATTTGCATCACCAATGAATACAAAGACTGCCTTTGGGTCAGAGGACTGAGCACGTGCCATCAAATCCTACAGGCAATCATATAAAGAGCCATCGTGCCCCGGATTACGGTAAAAGGCCACCAAGTATAAATTAGACACTGAGCCACAAACCCGTACCACCATATACTCGTGACACTCGCATTCCAAATGCAAGCGCCCATAGGCGCGACAACCCTCGCGAACATAGAGGGCCATTCCACGAGTAGGCTACCCCCAGTGGGCATAACCAGCCTCAATTGAGGCGACGCAAATCCCGGGACACGGAGCTCAGCCGGGTGTCTCCGATCTGAGACAAGAGTCTCTGACAAGAACAAGATATCACACCGGTAGGCAGCAACGGCTAACTCATTCAAATTGGCCCTGAGTCCTCGAATATCGGCACAAAGTACAATCAGCTCCCTACCAACCACGGTGGGTCTCATCCCCGCCATACCAAACAAGGAAGACCCAGATATGAAAGGATAGAATGAAAGGAGAAAGAAAACAATGAAGTGAAATAGCAAAGAAACTGAGAAAGTGAGAAAAGAAAAAAGAGAAAAGAAAAAAGACCGGAGGATGGAAGGCTGCGTAAGACCAACTAATAGCAATGGCGACAGCCCGAACCCCACCACCACGAAAGATCAGAGGAGATACAGAGCGGAAAAGATAGAGAGAGGCACGCCACCTAACTTGGTCTATAACAGGCTATTTACATGACACACTTTAACATAGTAGAGAAAATTTGCAATAAGAAGCCTTAAATTTATGTGGGAAAACAGACCCATAACAATCAAACTGTAGCTCAAATTTAACTAAGCCTACGAGATCACACAAATTACATCCCCGGCAGCAATAGGCAAACAGGGAAATGACACAAATAAACAACCTAAATACATTCAGTGCACAAACATATAAAACCATAAACCCGTAACTTCAGGTCAACAGACCCGAAGTAGCGACGAACATATCCCAGCAGTGACGAGTAAAGTTCGGGCAGCAGCCAGCGACGAAAGCGTGAAACTCTAGCAGCACCGCCAGGGTCCCGATACCAGCAGACGCAGTCTCCCGGTGCAACTGCCGGATAAACCCCGGCTCACAGAACAACTGAACTGATGTCGCTGAACATCCACTTCAGCAAAAGTCCCGGTAATCCTTGAAATAGCTCCAGCAGTGCATTACACGCATCGGAGCACACTTCCCGGCCGAGATAATGGAGCAGAAGGTTCAGATCGCTGGCAGAAATGGCGTGGAAGGCAAGCAATAACACCGAGGTCCCGTCGGCAGTAATTACACTTTTCAAAACGAAGTTGGGTATGAATTGAAATGATTTAATCATAAACCAGACTTTCAACAAGCAAGGCTAAAAGATCTGGTCATCACCACTTTGGGAAATACGTTAGAGACGTGCAGGCTCGCAAACAAGTTCCTGTAAAGTCTGGGTTGATCTGAAACACACTTTACCAGCCACGTCTCCCGCCAGTAAAACGTGCTAAAGGGAACAGTGAAAATACGAAAATACTTTATGTAGGGATTTGAATAAGAAGTTTCACGTACCATCAGAGAAGTAATTAGAACAAGACTAATTCTGAACCTCAGTATCCAAATGCAGTTGGCCATTTCAGAGGAAATACAAAAGCAAGTTAACGAAAATAGCTTCTTCTCAAAAATTTCTCATATTTGGACCTCTCCAAGTCGAGATTCTTTCATGTCAATAACTGCGCAATGGATTATAATTACACTGGATGGTAACATAGATACTGCTTTTTCTTCTTAGTGGCTGCATGATCTTCAGGATTGCGATGCAATAGCAAATCTCTTGAGAAATCGTTTTGAATTTGATGAAAAAAACCCGTAAATTTTTCACATGCGGGTAGCCGGGCACTCTACACCTTTTCCACTTCAAATTAATCCAAGTCAAGTTCAATTTAATCCTAGTCAAGTTCAAATTAATTCATGTCAAGTTCAATTTAATCCAAGTCAAGTTCAAATAAATCCTAGTCAAGTTCAAATTAATCCAAGTCAAATTCAAATTAATCCAAGTCAATTTCAAATAAATCCAACCCTAATTTGAGTTAAGAATTGACACAATCATTCGTTAATTTGAGCGTTTTTTGTGTTAAATATGTATCTATTGGATGTGATGAACGAGACAATCGTTTTTTCTTTCAGCGAGGAGTACATAAAATTTCCGCCGGTGTTGCAATCTAAAAACAAGCTGTCGTAAAATGTGCCAAGCCTCAAGCATTAGGAGGCTGAGTGTGATTCAGATCTTTGAGCGGCGTAAAAGATATAAGTCAATTATAAAAACTTCGTATTATACTCATTAAAGTTGTTTTAACATTCTAAATTAATGGCAGTATGAATCCATTCAAACATTTATTTTCAAATGGCAATTTTTTATTTCGTAGTAGTACCGAGGATTTATTTACACTCATGTGAAGATTTGTATACGTGAAATTCCACTTTATCCGAAGCTAGTTGGTGACGTTGAACAATATTTTGGCGATGCGTAGATCTCGTAGATCTTCTCGTTGCAGATGACGGTGCGTAAATGCGTAGATCTCGTCGACAGACCAGGTTGTTGGTCTGGACCCTTTCACTTCATCTTCTCCTTTGAGTAGCGATGATCCAGACTGGTGAAGACTGCGTAGCGTGTAAATTTTCGATTTTTTCTCCCTCGAAGTTCTTTCCAAGAATTTCGATTTTCTGCGCTGACGTCTTTCTTCCTTTTCTCGATGCTCTGAAGTAATGTGATAACTATGCGACGTTACTCCAAACAGGGTGACACTCCTCACATTTAAAATCACGGATCAGCAGAACCGAAGATCAATTCTTGATATCTTTCTTCTTCAATGGGCAATGTGGCAACGTGGATATCTTTAATGTGGCATCCCCATATACTGGCCACCATAAATGTTCCGTCCCTTTCCATGTACGGGTCGAAACTAACGCGAATGAGGTTCGGGAGTGACTCTAATGCAGTAACGTGGTTATCCTTTATTGGTACTTAGGAATTGGCACAGGCTTCGGTATTGGCAAAGAGTCTATTAGATTGGACGGTAGGGGCTAATACGGAGTGATGTTACTTCTATAACGCATCTGTGATCTGTACAGGTGCTTCCTCGACGATCACGCTTCCGCTACTGAACAGCGACGACTGTTTTTAAGTGCTACCTCTACGGCAGGCCACCGCTAGTGAACGGCGATGTCTCTTGCCGATTCTATTTATATACTCGGCGGGCGCACACGTAAATAAATCCTCGATACCATGTGTATGTGTAACATAAAATTATCTCTGAACATAAATATTTGAATGGATGCATACTGTTATTAGTTTAGAATTATAAAACAGCTTTAATGCAAGTGTAATATGTAGTTTTATAATTGACTTCTATCTGTTACTTCGCTCAGAGATCTGAATGTCACTCTTCCTCCTGATGATGGGTACTCACCACATTTCACGACAGCTTGTTTTCAAATTGCAGAAATTTTTTGTGTTCTTTGCGGAAATGAAAAACATTTTTCTTGCACATCACATCCAATAGATATACAGGGTGACCCAGAAGTAACTGACCCTTTTAATTTGCTAATAAAACGAAAACTTTGAACGCCAGAAAGTTGAAACTTGTTTTATTTTTGGAAAGAATAACAATTTGATAGTTTATTAGCACTATGTTTGGAATATAATGTCCTTTAAATGGCCACCACGGTTGTTTTGACAAATTAGGGCTCTTTTCCTTGTTGCTTCCATAACGCTCCATAGTGTATCTGGCGAGAGTTGAGCTATTTCAGAAGAAATATTGTTTTTAAGTTCTTGTAAATTTGTTGGATTTGTTCCATAAACTCGTGACTTGAGGTAGCCCCAAAAGAAGAAGTCGCATGGGGACAATTCTGGAGAACGAGGGGACCCCTGGATGTTCCCAAATCGTGAAATTAAATGATTTGAAAAGCAATCTCTTAACAATGTTAGAGTTTCTCTTGCCGTATGGGCTGGGGCTCCATCCATATATAGGATACCATATAATAAACTATAAAAATGTTATTCATACAAATAAAACAAATTTCAACTTTCTAGCGTTCACAGTTTTCTTTTTATTAGCAAATTAAAAGGGTCAGTTACTTCTGGGCCACCCTGTATATTTACCGCAAAAAAACGCTCAAATTACCGAGTGAATATGTCAACTCTTAATTCAACTTAGGGTTGGATAAATTTGAACTTGACTTGGATTAATTTGTACTTTACTTGGATTAATTTGAACTTTCGATTAATTTGATTAATATCCACTTTATGAATGGGATTAAATCAAACTTGACTTGGATTAATTTGAAGTGAAAAAGGTGTAGTACAATACTAAAAACCCTGGCCAAAACCACAGCTTAGGGCACTATTCTGCCGTGGCCGGGGTGGGCAAAAATTGTCGGGGCTTGCCGGGGCCGGGGCCAGCAAAAATGGCCGGAGTTGGCCGGGCCGGGGCCGGGGCTCCGGTCGGTCTAATAATGTCAGACACCAGTCAAATCGTGATCTCTACAAGTTGACTGTAAATTTATTTTTTTACAATTATTTGACATCGAAATTTTCTCAAAATTCATCTTCCAAAAAATAGAAACAGGGAAAGATACTTAGTTTTTGAAACTAATACCTATTTGCGTATTTTTAGTTTAGTTTCACTTCCATGTGTACCAGAGCTAGATAGTAGGGAGAGTTGACTCCAGGGAAGTTGCTATGTTTAATTATCGCGTCGAGACCTGGTAGATCTATTCACTTTATGCTGGCAATGATTAGAAAAAAAGGCTCGTCCATTTCAGTTTAAGCAGTGAAAACTTCTCATGTGAGAGTCATAACTTCCTCTTTCCATACTCGGCATGACACTTCGTTCAATAATCAACTGCTGATGCCCACACACAGCCATCAGATCATGGGGTGAGTTGAAATGAATAAAAATTATTATTGAGTTCAAAAGACACACATTATCAGTAAAACTTGTCTTGGAATGTTTTCAGGAGTAATTTAACGTTGATGACGAAATATATCGATATCAGAGTCATGAGTTTTCACTTTACACCGCTGTGTTATTCCAGATTCTATAACAATAGCTTAAAATTTGACGACTAATGTCCTGTAACTCTCAAGTTATGAGAAGTTTAATTGCAGCCGAGATTCTACCCTTTTTTCACAAAGAATTTCATATCTATGCAATGTCATCTTTCTTCTCACTAAGGAGACATGGCAGAAATTCCCCCTTCCGAACAGCTCATTGGGTCCTAAAATTGTTGCTGATATTTCAACGGAATAAATAGCTTTCTATTGAGCCGTTAATAAGTTTGTTCGCTCATTTACCGATACAAACTTCTTCCTTTCGTCTTCTCAACTTTTATATCGGTTTTCCTTCCGATAAAACTTATTAAAATGTGCAGCATTATTGTGCATAAATGGAATTCTGCCTCCAGAGAATAAATTCGTTTCATGCCCATACTAGTCCATGTAAGATCAGTAGGCAAACAATACTTCTTTCTAAAGGCCATTAAAAAAATCACGTAGGATAGGCTTTCCTCGGTTGATCATTTTCTGCATGATAGAAAACGAGTCAATTTTGTTAAATCACTGACTATTCACTGGTGTTGATTTGGCCTCGGTGCGTAGTTGACAAACTGAAATGCTGACCCCATGCAGGGAGCGGAGCAGGCTTGTGTGTGTGTGTGATGCGGCAAAGAAATTGTTGCCTCCGAGCTTCTGGGCATCAGCCCAATGCTATTATTATGGATTGTGTCTCATCTTATAGAGTTCGGCTTGCTCTTGTTCTCGTATCAATTTGGTTTCATCAAGACGCTCCTCAGTCAAATATAGGAGAAATATCACACCACAAACTGCGCGTGTCAAGTGAATTCATCTTATCGAAATTACTTGATCATTAGAAATTAGAATATTATAAGAATATCAACAAATTAAGTTCTTTGCTGATAAAAGCACTCTGGAAAACTTCACTACCATTTTTCTTAACGTCAGATATAATTTATGCGCAAGAAATGACCCTGTAGTTTAATAAAACTTGACATTTAATTTCATCGGCACTTGCTCCCTCATTCACTCACTGTACGGTATGTCGAGCTTAGATTCCACTCCCAAATTGGCTCGTTACAATGACAATAATGAGAAGTTGCAACTGAAATGCAATTTTAGTTGATGATAGATCGATTATCAAGTAATGTTGATCTCTGTATGTTTAAAAAAAATTGTGATGTATAACATATAAATATATCACCTTTTATTGTAAAATGTACAATCGATTTTCCAGATGAAGAAATATTACGCGAACAGAAAAAAGTAAAAAGGCAGTTTTTCTACGACCATATCATTGTGCGATATGATATTGTGTTTTCCTGATTGCTTATCCCTGTTCATTTTGATGAATAGAAGTCTTTTCCGCCGCCAGCACTCAGAGGCAGCACGTTGATTCGTGTTGTAGCAATCTGAAGATGAATAAGTCCAACCGTTAATATATTCAGAGCATTCAGTCCATCATGACGAGTGGTGATGTTAATTTAGTTCCCAGTCCCTCACTTGGTAGCGTGACCTTGCTGCGCAGACATACAGAAGACTCAAGACAAATCACGGAAATAAATTACAACGTAACACACATGAAGGAATTTTGGTACGCAGGGGAATCTGCCAAGCCATCGTGAGAGAAGCGTGTATTCATGAGGCGCTCGGCAGCTTTGTGATTGATAAGTGAAAGCCGTGCATGTCTTAGACGTTAATTACTTACACCAAATTAGACTGGAACAAAGGCAGCCTCTAAACAAAGGCTTGTGAGACCAGTAAATACCCTCGTCCTAATTTTTTATACAGCTGTGCTCGATGCCCCTCTCTCTTCACCCTGCAGTGTATATCTCCAATTACCAGTGTGTCTAATACTAGACGAGACCGGATGGGCAAGGTAGCTTAATAATCTTTCCTTCATACCTTCGCATTTGGTTTTTACGAAAACATATTACATAATTACGTTGAGTAAAGTTCATCTTCGCAGAATTATACTAATTTTTTATACCCTGGCGCACGTAAGTCGCAATATCCAAGGCCGGCAGTAGAAGTCGGTGGAGCGCGTTAGAAATAAGTATTTGAGGTCGAGATTGAACTTGAATAAATTTATATGTGATACTTCGGTGCTTACTAAAAATATCCTCTGTCACTGATAATCATAAATTAACGCGCATGGTACTCGTGTTTTAAGGTCATAACAGCTTTCCGAGTAATTTGATTTATGAGAACAATACTGTCCCGTTCTAACATGTGACGTTATGAACGTCGCATTTGGTTGATACGATCTTGCGTGATTTCTGACTGTCTAAAGTTCGCTATCTTTGGCCTACACGGTCTTCCAGATTAATCCGTACAAGTTTCCTTTCTGTACTTTAATCTTAATTACTAAGAGAAAGAGTAACATTATACGTTGGTATTCTGACAGTTTATTTAACACACGAGAAAAACATAAGCTTTATTCGATATGAACACCTTCATCCAATATCTATACTATTTCAAAAGCTATAGGTGCGGCCCACAGGTTACTGCCGCTTCCAACGACTCTGCGGCCTTATTGATGTCCTTCTTAAGGACTGTGATGCTGTTGCGGGCTTTTGCACAAGCTTTGACCTCAATTTGCAACCAAAAATAGCAACTCATTCGGCTAAGGTTTGGCAAGTTGGAAGGCCAAAAGTTTTTTTCTCAGAATCGCCCTCCAGACTTTTTGAGCAAGTCAATGGGTTCGCTCACCTTGTTGGCGGGAGCCAAGTCCTGTTGGAACGTGAACGTCTCATTTGAAGGAATGGCCATGAAATGATTTCTGTTTACCAAGCTTTGCGGAGAGATTCGGCATTCACTTTTTCGTTATCGGCGTAGAAGTGGGTAAAGATGTTACCCTCACTCGGAACCGAGCAAATGGTCACGACGCTAATTGGTTTCTTTGTGGTTGTCGTGGCTTGAACGGCAATGCTTGGAGAGGCAATCCAGCGATCCTTATGTGAGCAGAATTACTGTTTAAGCAGACCGACCTGAACCGTATTTTCCAATGGACCAAAACAAACCATTATCTAATAACTATCAGTTCATCAGCCTGATATCTATCCAGTAAAACGATGGAAAGATATCTTCGAATCCGGATAACTAAAAACTCTCCAAGCCCCAAATTTTATTTCAAACACTCAGTACGGATTCCGGGAGAAACGCAGCTGACTCACAATACTACTTTACTTTTTTGGTAATGTAATCCGAATTTTTGACAATACGAAAGCCACATATATACCTCATATATCTTGACTTTCAGAAAACATGCGGTAGAGTTTCCCACGAAAGGCTTCTGGACAAAGTGGAAGCCTACAGGGGAACTGCTATCGATGGAGGCAAAACTGGCTATAACTGGTCTAGCTAAGAGAGCAATGATTCTGCAGCAATTTAATAACTGTGCACAAGTCACTTCAGGGGTCATCCAAGGAAACGTTTTAGGTCTGCTACTCTTCATCATATTCGTCAATGGATTTGACCTCGGACTCATCAGCTAAATTAACAAAGTTGTAGATGAAATGAAACTGCCATTAGGCGTTCACCGAGTGAGGCTGAATTACTGTCCAAGCAGACCTGAACCGTCTTCTCCAGTGGACCAAAACCTGGTAAATAAACTTTAACATCGACAAATGCTCAGTAATGCATATTCAAAGTAATAATCAGAACTTCGTACATACTGTGGATGATACTCCTGTTGAAGCTGTGGACCATCAAAGAGTTCGTGGTGTTACCAATCACCAAAGATCTCAAGCGTGACGAACAAGCATGACAAAATGTCAAGCATACGTGCAGAATTATTGGCTTCATGACAAAAAACTTGCAATAAAAGTTAAAGGATATTATATTACCTCTTTACAAAGCACTAGTCCCACTACAATACGCAGGCTGCGCGAGATATCAGCAAAATGGAGAGAATTTAGCGTAAAGCCACTAAAAGGTTTCAAGAACTCCGCAACCTCAGCTGCGAGCGATGTCTCTGACTGACAAAGCTCATTTCCCTTGAACAAAAAAATTGCAACGCCAGTCAATGACTCGTACATATATCACATTGCTTTGATAACGTTACCTCAGAAAGTTTTTTTTTTACACCAAGAACAATATCCGAACCAGAAACAACTCCCGGAAAATAGCGAGAAAAAATTTCATGACCTCTGAGGCCCTAACTTTTTCCATTTGAATTACATGTAAGAGCCTGGGAACAGCTCTCAGAAAATGTTGTTGTCTCTGATAGTAGGATAATCGAAAAACCTCTTCACTATTACTGGATTGGCAATGCCTCTGTATTCTGAAGTACGAGGGTTAGCACAGAATTCCAAGTTGAGTTAAAAGAAATAAAAACTATTTGCGCACTTCTCGAGGCGAATTTAACAATACTTATCCTTTCAATAATACTAATACAATTTTCCGTTGCAAAATACTCATTTTTCAACCCTGTGTGTGGCAAACGGTAAAAAAAGATCCCAAGCTTCTTAGAGTCCCTAATCATTATCGCTCGGAAGCCCAATCTTCATAACGAGACCAGTGCCGTCAAATTAAACATTGACCAAATTAACTACTGAAGCTATTCTGTGAGTGCGTGTTTGGATGACTGTGTATTTTTGTGCGAGTGTACGCGCGTGTGTCTACTATGCTCATAAGTTTAAGGAAGCTTAGACTATTTTAGGTTTTAGAGACAAGTCTATTTTATTCAGTTTCATTTTGACATTTTTTTCGATAGGACTCCTTTCCATTTTCAATACCGAAGATGGAAGTTTGAAATTCCAAATCATTTGCGATTAAAATGTTCATATATTCAATAGTTCTCCTTTTCATGATTGAATTGAGATTTCCGAGGAATCGACCGATCTGCAATGTACTTCTGGAGGTATAATAGAAAACCGCATTTCTTCGTGCGATATAAGAGTGATTCCATTTTTAATACCTCATCAAATAGTGACGTCAGTATGAAGTGAAAATAAAGAGGTATTTATGACTAATATTTCTAATAACGCGAAGAAAAATATCATATGGGATCACACTTTGCATGACAGCCACATTAAGAAATGCTGTCTTAGCATGAGTGCACTATTGCTTGTACGTGAAAAATGTTTATTGTATCTGTGTTTCGTTGATGCCTGTGCGTGACTGGCGTCTGACTGCATCGGATGAGCCACTTGGCTCATTTCTGATGACATTTTGTACGTTATTTTATGATGGTATATATACGTCCTTGGGACATAGTAGAAAATTGGATAACTTACCAGAATAACAAGCGCTCATACAAACTTTCCTACCACAGAGTAGGATTATCTGAATCGTGAACTTTTTATGTGCGCCAACTGACTGCCAAATCGTGGAAGAATTTGTGTAGCAAAATAAATGAAACAACGAACTTTTTGGCCAACCAGCCACATACTATCGAAGCTTTGCTCTAACGTTTGAAAATCGTGCATTTAGAAACGTTCACGTGTACTACGGAGGAATATTAATTGTAAACCGAAAAAGCTTTACATAAAACAATTTTAAATAATTTAAACAATTTATTTACCACAGGTGATACAAAGGTAGAATGTTTCTTAAATCTAGTACAATGGTCAAATTTGAGTATAGCTACCTGTGGGCCCGAACAAGTTCAGCGACTTCTAGGGCATCCTATCATCACGTTATTCTAAGGTGTACAATAATGTTTAACCTAGTTCACTTAATCTAGTTTCGCATTAGACTGATCATTGAGATAATTAACTCGATATTTTATGATGTTTTTTACAATATTGGTCAAATCGGCTATATTTAACAGTATGTTCGATAAAACGATTCAAGAGCAGACTGAAGATCGGTTATGTTACCCAAAGCAAGTTACATTATTACATTATCATTAGTTACATGTAGGAGGCAAGATTTGACATGGTGATCTTACACGACTAGTATTCTGATAGGAAGTGAGACTCAAGATGTCTTTTGAATACCTTGTACGAATTACATATGTGGATCTCCGCAGGTATAGAGTTCCAGTTTTGGTTCCAACGAAGAGTATATTGTGTTGTGACCGGGCCTTTGATTTATAAGGAAGCATGAATTTACTTCTATTTCGGGTTAAATGGTCGTGATGACCAGTTTGCGCAGTCAATAACTGTCTTAGGCTATTGTCGCCATCATTTCTTAATGTTTTGATAATGAAATTACAGATGGAGATTTTGTACAGATCCGAAAGTTTAAGTATTTGTAAATTTTTGAAAGAATCATTTGTGTGAGCATTATATTCTAGGTTTTTTACCGCTCTGACACCTCTTTTCTGCCGAGTAAAAATTTTGTTGGCTTTATTTTTATCAGCTCCGTGCCATGCTTCTATTCCGTATTGCAAGTATGGAGAAATGAGCGTTCAGTAGAGCATTTGTAAAGCTGTTTCAGGTAGAAAATTTTTAACTTTATTTAGGATTCCGATGGATTTTGATAATTTAGAACTAATATGAGTGATGTGCTCTTTGAAGGTCAGATGTTTATCTATTATGATGCCCAGAAACTTACATGAGTTGGTTTCTTCGATTTCACCTTCGCCAATTTTAATGCATGGGAGAGATACATCTTTCTTGTATGAGAATGTAATATAATTTGTTTTATCAATGTTAAGGCTTGTATTATTAGCTTTGAGCCACGATGAAACCTTGTGAAGTTCATTATTTATACTCTCCACAAATCATAGCAGGAGTTTGGTTCGGAAGGACCGCAGAAAGCGTACTGTCATCGGCAAAAAGTATGAATTTGAAGAATGATGTAGATTTTACAATATCATTGATAAAAATCATGCAGAAACAGGAGAGGCCCAAGAACAGATCCTTGTGGAACTCCATGGCTAATTGTCTGTGGGTCTGATTTTGCGTCGTCAATGACAACGTATTGCTTCCGATTTGTTAGGTATGATCTGAACCAATCATGCGCAATCCCTCGAATGCCATAACAGTGTAGTTTCGAGAGTAGTATTTTATGGTCCACACAATCGAATGCTTTTCGAAAGGCAAGAAATACAGAGAAGACAGGCTTTCCTTCATCTATATTAGAATAGAGGAATTGTAAATGATTTAATATAGCATGTGTTGTTGATTTTTTAGAGCGAAAGCCGTATTGTTTATCGTACAGAAATGATTTTTGTTCAAAATAAGAGTACACTTTTTTATACACAATCTTTTCGAATACTTTGCTAATAATTGGTAGTACGGAGTTAGGTCGATAATTGTTTACACAGGTTTTTTACCACTTTTAAAGATAGGGGTTACTCTAGCAACTTTGAGGGAGTTCGGAGAAGTGCCTAGTAAGAAAGACTGGTTAATAATATTTGATATCAGCGGGGCTACAATGTCAGCAATTACTTTAAGTTCTTTAGTCAGAAACGTTTGTAACCCACTCGATTTATTTTTCATGTTGTTTATGCACGTAATTCCATCGGAGGAGTTTGTAGGCGTAAAGAAAAAGGAGTTGGGTTCTCGAATATGATCCATAAATTCCAGGTGATCAGTAGGTTCACTTGGAATACCATCAGCTATAGTTTTCCCTACGTTTACGAAGAAGTTGTTAAAGAGATTAGCAATTTCTTTCTTCTCATGGTATTTTACATTATCTTGAATAACATATTCAATTTTCTTTTTATCGGCATTATTCGGTTTACAGCAAGAGTTAAGGAGATGCCAAGTCTTTTTAACGTCAGTTTTGAATTGAGTAAATTTGAGCGTAAAGTAGTTCTTTTTTGATGTTCTTTTCTGGTTTGTTACATAGTTTCTGAATCGGTTATATGTTTCTCGAGATATTCGCCCTTCGCAAAGGAGGGCTAGGTACGCTTGACGTTTCTTTATATTTATCACGATGTCTCTACCCTATTAAAAATTATAGGAGTGGCATCGGTGATTTCTGGGAGCGCTCGCATTACTACATGGTTGTTGCATCCATGTTTCTCCTTTGATTCGGATTCGAAGTGTCCACTTTATAGGCGCCCCTAGCTGCACCTCTGTCCCAACCGGTGGCCACGCTGGCTCAGCATGGAGCACTACCGTCGCGCTCCCAAGGCGCGACCAGTTTCTCCTATTCACCATCGGAGAATCATGAGAGGCCCAGGATGGCCACCTCTTAATTTAGTTTAAAAAAACGGCTGCGCACAGCTGATTTCCCATTAGTCACACTTTCCAACCGTCACACTGCTCAAACCGATTATAACCAGTTTGCCCTTGAATTACCTTAGTTCTTGCGCGATTAATCAATTCATCATAAGCAAACACGGTTGATAGCACAATTAAAATGTACCAGAGTATGTAAATCAAATACATTCCTACTAACTTGCAGAAAATTTCAAGGGTGCGTGTTCATTATTAAGCTGACATTAATGGGACATGTTTGTGACGTATAACTTATGCTTGAAGTTTTCGCAAAGCAATAACTAAGGTAATTAATGAGCAACTGGCTATATTTGGTCGAGAAGCGTCAACGGTTGAATGTGCAATAATGGGAAATCAGCTGTACGCAGCCTTGGAGGCGAAAGCCTGCAGGGAACAATATAAATGTACCTTGAAAAGAATATAGCAACAATACCCTAGGGTCGTTGAAAGAATATACTCGTAGCTATATATATATAACAAAAACAATCGTCCAGCAGATTTCTCATCTTTCATTCCTAAAATTAGAAAGGAAAATAAAATGACTTTACCTTGCCCGAGCTTAATTACACCGGCTATTCATATACACACACTCCCCCCCTTATCCCCACACACAAACCCTCCCCACACCCCCCCTCCCACACACCTACCCCCACACCCACACACAACCCCCCCCCCTACACACCCACACATACAAATATGTATCTGAACACATCGTTGATCACCTTCAAGAACGCCCTTCAATTCAAAGGTTGCTGAAGACTGACGAGGGAAAATTTAGGTATGGTTTCCACATTTTGTTGTTTTTACATTGCTCACATTGAGGTTTTGCCTTCACTACCAGCCCCACCACAACGATGAATCGTCTAAAATATCAATTGACCGAGGTGGTGAAACTAGCAGTGGGGTCCTTGCTCCGTTCATGCTCTTGAAATAATGCCTCTACAGACCAGCATTCTACGTCTCTTCCATCTCTTGTTTCTTCTAACACCATCACGTACTATACACCCTCACGTAATACACACTCGCTCTGATATACACTTTAACACTACTTGAAACGTTTTAAATAATAGAGACACGATCCAGACATCTGTCACGCACAACACCAACTTCAAAACTGACGCGATAGATGGCAACCGACATTTCTCTCGAGAAAGATGGCAGGCGTCTCACCTAGAGGCCATCTGCACAGGTGGCCTCTGGTAGCAACATGGGAGAACTTGCTCGCATCGCGCTTATGAGTCGCGCCCTGGAAGTGTCAGCAGGGAAGAGGCCTCGGTTCGCTTAATACTCCTTTAATTCACCGCTGTCTCCTTTAATCAACTACTCCCTTAATTAAAAAGGAGACAGCGGTGAATTAAAGGAGTATTAAGCGAACCGAGGCCTCTTCCCTGCTGACACTTCCAGGGCGCGACTCATAAGCGCGATGCGAGCAAGTTCTCCCATGTCAGTGCTACTCCCTTAATTTTTAATAGGGTAGTAATCCATGGCTTTTGTTTTTTTTCGGGGTAACTGTACGGGTTACAATTGGGCAACACTGATTGTGTGCGGTCATTATAGTTTCAGTCAACTTTACTACTGCTTCATTAATGCTCGTAGCATTATTGTTTTGTTGAGAGATGTGCAATGTAGGCATTGAATCTTCTAGAACGGTGCTTATTTCTTCAAGATTTGATTCGTTTATTTTACGATATGAGTAAGCTTCAGCCCGTGCCTTGGTGCAAGCAATATAGACATTTTTCTTAATAAGAAAACTGGGAAGTGATCTGACAGGTCAGAAGTAATTATTCCAGCAAGAAAATCACTTGGGTCTGTCATAAAGATATTTTCAAGCAGCGTAGCACACTCTGAGGTTATTCGTGTAAGCTTTGTAATGAT
Source organism: Morinoia aosen (assembly GCA_030386875.1). Lineage (NCBI taxonomy): Eukaryota > Metazoa > Arthropoda > Malacostraca > Amphipoda > Talitridae > Morinoia > Morinoia aosen. The sequence continues at coordinate 54,236,741 of CM059575.1, read as the reverse complement.
CGGAAGGAAGGATTGAGACTGAAAGGTTGTTAAGAAATTAGAGATTGGTTCATAGCTTTCATGTTTCAGTAGATCATAATTGAAGTCACCGCATATTATTATGTCATTGTATAAGGGCCTGTTGAACTGAGAAATAATACGATTCAGCTCATTCAAGAAGGGTATAGGACAGGCTGTAGGAGGCCTATACACCATTCCAAGCCCAATGCGTTTACCATCTCTAGACAGTTCTACGAAGAGTGATTCTATATGATCCTGATTCATTGTTGCACTTGCTATGGTTCTCGAGTCTATGTGGTTAGATATATGTGTGCTGATGCCTCCGCCCGGCTGGTTTTTTCTTAGCGAATGGTAACTATGATAATTTTCAAATCGAATCATGTCTTTAGTCGAGTCATCTAGCCAGCTTTCGGTGAAGCTAATCACGTCTAGGTTATATTTAAGTTCAGTAATAGTACATTGTATCTCTTCCAATTTTGGAAAGAGTGACCTACAGTTCCAACACAGGAGTGAGAAATCTCGGTCAGTTATTCGTATAGTTTCGTTGAATTTTGATATATTAGTATATCTACACTCTTGAGAGTCGTTTAGGTTTGGATATATTCTGTTCAAATGATTGATATCTGTGTCGATTTCCTCGAATATCTCAGGGTGATCAGTCATTTAAAATTAGTAAACAGTAAAAAGTAGGTACTATAGAGCTTAAAAACGAAATACAGAGTCAAGCTTTAAGGGATATTCCTGTCTAAAAAACTAGCTTATGAAGTACGAGAGCATAGAGTATAAAAAAAATCTAGTGCGATTACGTGAGTACACATAAACTCTGTTCATGAGCGAATAATATTGGAGTTCAATATCACAACATTGGTGTAAACAGATTGCTGCATGAGGGCGTTTTTACAAGTTCACATACAACAGGTAATAAGTTTTACAGATTATAACGACAATGATATAATCAGTTAATATAGCTTACGCGTAATAATAACTTTAGTGGTAAAAAAAGAAAAAGTTCACAGTAACATTGGGAGGTAAAAAATTGCTGATTGCGTTGTTTCAAAAGTTCACACACAGCTGTCATAAATGTTTACAAACACATCTGTTATACATTTGTATAGATTCAGGTTAAACTAACATCAAGTTGAGGGTAAACTGACATGATATCTAATTCAGGTTAAACTAACACGAAACTGACATATCTAATTTAGGGGATCACCTAGTCTAGTCACCCATGACTTGCATCGATGACATATTTAGTTGTTGCATCAGGTATTGCTCGAGGTCATCTGGCATGTTGATCTCGCGGCGTCTTGAATCTTGGTTTCCGGGGTTAAATATGAAGATGTTTCCATCCTGTGTTCGTGGGATTCCAATTTTATCCGGGAATTTCCTTTTGGCCATCCTCAAAATGTACATGGCGTTAGCTCGTGAAGGTATGAGGTATTCATTTATGAAGAAGAACTTTGGTTTCTTTTCTCGGTAGGCGTTGAGAATTTCACGTTTTTTGTTATAATGTTTTAGTTTAAATGCAATGTTTCTTTGATCTACGTTCCCACTTACTGGTTTTTTCCCCATTCTTGTAGCTGACGTGATGTCAGTGTCGGAGAGGTCAATGTTGATCTTGTCCTTCAGGAGCTGGCAGACTATATCCCTACAGATTTCGTCTGCGTGAGATTGCGGTATTTCCCTTCCAGAAATGACGAGGGTACAATTTTTGTCTTCAATGTCTCGGCGCTGATCATTTTTTTTCCAACTGGTCGAAGCGGGAGGTTAAGCTATCTATTTTCTCATTGCAGCTTGAAATGAAAGCAACTGCAGACAGCATGAGATCTCAGGAAGGCACGGGAAGGAGAGCTCTTAAATGATGTTCATCACGGTCGGAGAAGTGCGTCGCTATACCCTGCAGTAATTGGTGATAGGTGTTATTTTTACGCAGCGGAATCTTGCCTAATGTCTTCATTGGTATAAATATAAAATTTTGATTCTATCATAGCCTTATTTCATTCTTTCATTGAAACACACACACACACACACACAACACACACATGTGCACAAATTGTGCTCAACCAGCGGAGTAATTTAGCAGAAGTGAGGTCTGGAGTGACCTTTGTATTCATTTGAATGTTATAACGTTAGACGATGTACAAGTTAGGAACAAGTTTCTTTGCCTAAGAAAAGTGCAAACTTAAAAACAGGATTCTTCACCATCACTAAAATGTATTGCTGACAAATTGATCCAGCCAATTATAAGATGTTCGGTTATTAAGAAGCTAGCGAGTAAGATTTACACAATGGGTATTCCCATGTCTAAGTAAAACGCACCGCAACTGTGATCCCAACCTTACAACGAGGTACCGATAAAATTAAAAGAATTCAGCAGCCAGTAACGAAAACGATTTCACAGCTCTGGAACCTCAGCCACGGCCGACGTCGCCAACGGGCCAAACTCATTTTCTTTGAACAAAGAAGATTGCGAAGTCAATTAATTGAGACCCGCAAATATCTTAATGGTTTGAACGATGTGAGCCCAGAAGGGCTTCTCAACCCTGAGGACAACGCTCGAACAGGAAATGACTCCCTGAAATTAACAAAGAAAACTTTTAGAACAGTACAAATACTGAGTTTCTTTTCCGTTAACAATGATAGAATTTTTAACTAACTGCCTAAAAATTCTGTATCTACTCACTCAGTATTTACGTTGAAATATCGTCTTAATCATTAGTGCATCGGAAATCGCCATAACTTTTTAATTAGATGATGCCTGGAATTCCAAATATAAATGAAGGTACATTTGATCTAAGTATAATTGTTGGGCATTTTCCGGAACCTCGTTCATACATGCAATGTGTTTACTATGCCGTAAGTACTGCCTCATTCGGAAGTCGAGTCTGGATGAAATGAAAATAAACACAACTTGCAGGTATTAATATAACTGACAATGGAAATAAAAATGTCTAATCACTGGATCGCTCTATGAAGCGATGGCTTTCTGAGAAGTTGTGTTGAAGCAATCGTACTGATGCTTGTAAGCAAAATCTGCCCATTGTAAATCTGATTGTGAGTGTTTCTATTCTTCTTCTGGTGCCCGCAGTGTCGGGCGGCGCAGGACTTGGGTAGCGTCTCGAGACCACGGCACCAAGCTCGTTTCTTTCGCCTTGCTCTGTTTTATCTCGAGTCTATTTGGTTTTGCGACAGCCAGGCTGTTCAAATCAAATTAGATCGTATTCGGCCTGTACTGCCTGAAAAAGCAGAAAAATATAACCTACTATGTGAGCTGATCATTTGGAAATAAGATGAATACAAATTTAATCATAAAATTCTAGCTCAATTTTTGCAGATCCTGAACACCATACAAAACTGCTCCAAATCCACGCCTTCCACGAACAGAACCTGCCTGGAACCGCAGAGAATAACACGAGCTAAGTTCGGGGCAGGTATGAGCAAAGCAGCGTATATATATACTCGTATATATATATATATATACGAGGCCTGTCGAAAAAGTATCCGACCTTTGGCCAGAAAAAATACTTCAACAACCTGACGGGGTTGGGACCCTAATCCCCTTCAAAGTAGGCTCCTTGTGCTTCCACACACTTAGCCCACCGATCCTTCCACTGCCGGAAACACCTCTGGAAGTCTTCTTTTGGAATGGTGTTCAGCTCTGTCGTCGCGTTCCGCATTATCTCTTCTCTACTCTCAAAACGGGATCCTTTCAGTGGTGTCTTCAATTTTGGAAACAACCAGAAGTCGCAAGGAGCCAGGTCTGGAGAGTAGGGAGGTTGGCGAACGGTCGTAATTCCATGTTTGGCCAAGAAATTGCGGATCAAATGGGATGAATGTGCGGGCGCGTTGTCGTGATGCAAGTGCCAGTTGTTCGCAGTCCACATGTCTGGTCTTTTGCGCCGAACTGCATCACGAAGTCGCCGGAGAACATCCTGATAGTACTCCTTTGTCACTGTTTGTCCTTCCGGTGCGTATTCGTGATGCACAATTCCACGGACATCAAAGAAAACAGTCAGCATCGAAGGAGTCAAACAGGCAATGCGACGATGGAGCTGAACACCATTCTAAAAAAAAACTACCAGAGGTGTTTCCAGCAGTGGAAGGATCGGTGGGCTAAGTGTGTGCAAGCACAAGGGGCATACTTTGAAGGGGATTAGGGTCCCAACTCCGACAGGTATTCGAAATATTTTTTCTGGCCAAAGGTCGGATACTTTTTAGACAGGCCTCGTATATATATATATCAATTGCTCAAAGTCATATCACCCCCAGAAACAATTACTGAGTCTGGTGTTTCTGGGGGTGATATGACTTTGAGCTATTGATACATAAGGGAATTATATGCGTGGACGGAAGAGCCCGCTTTCGCCGTGCCATGCATTGCTTTCGTTGCGCCTCGATCACCTTTTTAGGGTGATTGATAGCGCAGTCGGTAGCGTGTTGGCGCATTAACTTATAAGTCACGAGTTCGATTCCCATGAACTCCCTGTACATTTATATATATATATATATATATATATCAATAGCTCAAAGTCATATCACCCCCAGAAACAATTACTGAGTCTGGTAAAGCGGGCTCTCCGTCCACGCATAGGTTTTTTTCAAACGAAATAAATGTACAGGGAGTTCATGGGAATCGAACTCGTGACTTATAAGTTACCGCGCCAACACGCTACCGACTGCGCTATCAATCACCCTAAAAGGTGATCGAGGCGCAACGAAAGCAATGCATGACACGGCGAAAGCGGGCTCTTCCGTCCACGCATATAATTCCCTTATGTATCAATAGCTCAAAGTCATATCACCCCCAGAAACAATTACTGAGTCTGGTAAAGCGGGCTCTCCGTCCACGCATAGGTTTTTTTCAAACGAAATAAATGTACAGGGAGTTCATGGGACTCGAACTCGTGACTTATAAGTTACCGCGCCAACACGCTACCGACTGCGCTATCAATCAACATAAAAGGTGATCGAGGCGCAACGAAAGCAATGCATGGCACGGCGAAAGCGGGCTCTTCCGTCCACGCATATAATTCCCTTATGTATCAATAGCTCAAAGTCATATCACCCCCAGAAACAATTACTGAGTCTGGTAAAGCGGGCTCTCCGTCCACGCATAGGTTTTTTTCAAACGAAATAAATGTACAGGGAGTTCATGGGAATCGAACTCGTGACTTATAAGTTACCGCGCCAACACGCTACCGACTGCGCTATCAATCACCCTAAAAGGTGATCGAGGCGCAACGAAAGCAATGCATGGCACGGCGAAAGCGGGCTCTTCCGTCCACGCATATAATTCCCTTATGTATCAATAGCTCAAAGTCATATCACCCCCAGAAACAATTACTGAGTCTGGTAAAGCGGGCTCTCCGTCCACGCATAGGTTTTTTTCAAACGAAATAAATGTACAGGGAGTTCATGGGAATCGAACTCGTGACTTATAAGTTACCGCGCCAACACGCTACCGACTGCGCTATCAATCACCCTAAAAGGTGATCGAGGCGCAACGAAAGCAATGCATGGCACGGCGAAAGCGGGCTCTTCCGTCCACGCATATAATTCCCTTATGTATCAATAGCTCAAAGTCATATCACCCCCAGAAACAATTACTGAGTCTGGTAAAGCGGGCTCTCCGTCCACGCATAGGTTTTTTTCAAACGAAATAAATGTACAGGGAGTTCATGGGAATCGAACTCGTGACTTATAAGTTACCGCGCCAACACGCTACCGACTGCGCTATCAATCACCCTAAAAGGTGATCGAGGCGCAACGAAAGCAATGCATGGCACGGCGAAAGCGGGCTCTTCCGTCCACGCATATAATTCCCTTATGTATCAATAGCTCAAAGTCATATCACCCCCAGAAACAATTACTGAGTCTGGTAAAGCGGGCTCTCCGTCCACGCATAGGTTTTTTTCAAACGAAATAAATGTACAGGGAGTTCATGGGACTCGAACTCGTGACTTATAAGTTACCGCGCCAACACGCTACCGACTGCGCTATCAATCACCCTAAAAGGTGATCGAGGCGCAACGAAAGCAATGCATAGCACGGCGAAAGCGGGCTCTTCCGTCCACGCATATAATTCCCTTATGTATCAATAGCTCAAAGTCATATCACCCCCAGAAACAATTACTGAGTCTGGTAAAGCGGGCTCTCCGTCCACGCATAGGTTTTTTTCAAACGAAATAAATGTACAGGGAGTTCATGGGAATCGAACTCGTGACTTATAAGTTACCGCGCCAACACGCTACCGACTGCGCTATCAATCACCCTAAAAGGTGATCGAGGCGCAACGAAAGCAATGCATGGCACGGCGAAAGCGGGCTCTTCCGTCCACGCATATAATTCCCTTATGTATCAATAGCTCAAAGTCATATCACCCCCAGAAACAATTACTGAGTCTGGTAAAGCGGGCTCTCCGTCCACGCATAGGTTTTTTTCAAACGAAATAAATGTACAGGGAGTTCATGGGAATCGAACTCGTGACTTATAAGTTACCGCGCCAACACGCTACCGACTGCGCTATCAATCACCCTAAAAGGTGATCGAGGCGCAACGAAAGCAATGCATGGCACGGCGAAAGCGGGCTCTTCCGTCCACGCATATAATTCCCTTATGTATCAATAGCTCAAAGTCATATCACCCCCAGAAACAATTACTGAGTCTGGTAAAGCGGGCTCTCCGTCCACGCATAGGTTTTTTTCAAACGAAATAAATGTACAGGGAGTTCATGGGAATCGAACTCGTGACTTATAAGTTACCGCGCCAACACGCTACCGACTGCGCTATCAATCACCCTAAAAGGTGATCGAGGCGCAACGAAAGCAATGCATGGCACGGCGAAAGCGGGCTCTTCCGTCCACGCATATAATTCCCTTATGTATCAATAGCTCAAAGTCATATCACCCCCAGAAACAATTACTGAGTCTGGTAAAGCGGGCTCTCCGTCCACGCATAGGTTTTTTTCAAACGAAATAAATGTACAGGGAGTTCATGGGACTCGAACTCGTGACTTATAAGTTACCGCGCCAACACGCTACCGACTGCGCTATCAATCACCCTAAAAGGTGATCGAGGCGCAACGAAAGCAATGCATAGCACGGCGAAAGCGGGCTCTTCCGTCCACGCATATAATTCCCTTATGTATCAATAGCTCAAAGTCATATCACCCCCAGAAACAATTACTGAGTCTGGTAAAGCGGGCTCTCCGTCCACGCATAGGTTTTTTTCAAACGAAATAAATGTACAGGGAGTTCATGGGAATCGAACTCGTGACTTATAAGTTACCGCGCCAACACGCTACCGACTGCGCTATCAATCACCCTAAAAGGTGATCGAGGCGCAACGAAAGCAATGCATGGCACGGCGAAAGCGGGCTCTTCCGTCCACGCATATAATTCCCTTATGTATCAATAGCTCAAAGTCATATCACCCCCAGAAACAATTACTGAGTCTGGTAAAGCGGGCTCTCCGTCCACGCATAGGTTTTTTTCAAACGAAATAAATGTACAGGGAGTTCATGGGAATCGAACTCGTGACTTATAAGTTACCGCGCCAACACGCTACCGACTGCGCTATCAATCACCCTAAAAGGTGATCGAGGCGCAACGAAAGCAATGCATGGCACGGCGAAAGCGGGCTCTTCCGTCCACGCATATAATTCCCTTATGTATCAATAGCTCAAAGTCATATCACCCCCAGAAACAATTACTGAGTCTGGTAAAGCGGGCTCTCCGTCCACGCATAGGTTTTTTTCAAACGAAATAAATGTACAGGGAGTTCATGGGAATCGAACTCGTGACTTATAAGTTACCGCGCCAACACGCTACCGACTGCGCTATCAATCACCCTAAAAGGTGATCGAGGCGCAACGAAAGCAATGCATGGCACGGCGAAAGCGGGCTCTTCCGTCCACGCATATAATTCCCTTATGTATCAATAGCTCAAAGTCATATCACCCCCAGAAACAATTACTGAGTCTGGTAAAGCGGGCTCTCCGTCCACGCATAGGTTTTTTTCAAACGAAATAAATGTACAGGGAGTTCATGGGAATCGAACTCGTGACTTATAAGTTACCGCGCCAACACGCTACCGACTGCGCTATCAATCACCCTAAAAGGTGATCGAGGCGCAACGAAAGCAATGCATGGCACGGCGAAAGCGGGCTCTTCCGTCCACGCATATAATTCCCTTATGTATCAATAGCTCAAAGTCATATCACCCCCAGAAACAATTACTGAGTCTGGTAAAGCGGGCTCTCCGTCCACGCATAGGTTTTTTTCAAACGAAATAAATGTACAGGGAGTTCATGGGAATCGAACTCGTGACTTATAAGTTACCGCGCCAACACGCTACCGACTGCGCTATCAATCACCCTAAAAGGTGATCGAGGCGCAACGAAAGCAATGCATGGCACGGCGAAAGCGGGCTCTTCCGTCCACGCATATAATTCCCTTATGTATCAATAGCTCAAAGTCATATCACCCCCAGAAACAATTACTGAGTCTGGTAAAGCGGGCTCTCCGTCCACGCATAGGTTTTTTTCAAACGAAATAAATGTACAGGGAGTTCATGGGAATCGAACTCGTGACTTATAAGTTACCGCGCCAACACGCTACCGACTGCGCTATCAATCACCCTAAAAGATGATCGAGGCGCAACGAAAGCAATGCATGGCACGGCGAAAGCGGGCTCTTCCGTCCACGCATATAATTCCCTTATGTATCAATAGCTCAAAGTCATATCACCCCCAGAAACAATTACTGAGTCTGGTTAAGCGGGCTCTCCGTCCACGCATAGGTTTTTTTCAAACGAAATAAATGTACAGGGAGTTCATGGGAATCGAACTCGTGACTTATAAGTTACCGCGCCAACACGCAACCGACTGAGCTATCAATCACCCTAAAAGGTGATCGAGGCGCAACGAAAGCAATGCATGGCACGGTGAAAGCGGGCTCTTCCGTCCACGCATATAATTCCCTTATGTATCAATAGCTCAAAGTCATATCACCCCCAGAAACAATTACTGAGTCTGGTAAAGCGGGCTCTCCGTCCACGCATAGGTTTTTTCAAACGAAATAAATGTACAGGGAGTTCATGGGAATCGAACTCGAGACTTATAAGTTACCGCGCCAACACGCTACCGACTGCGCTATCAATCACCCTAAAAGGTGATCGAGGCGCAACGAAAGCAATGCATGGCACGGCGAAAGCGGGCTCTTCCGTCCACGCATATAATTCCCTTATGTATCAATAGCTCAAAGTCATATCACCCCCAGAAACAATTACTGAGTCTGGTAAAGCGGGCTCTCCGTCCACGCATAGGTTTTTTTCAAACGAAATAAATGTACAGGGAGTTCATGGGAATCGAACTCGTGACTTATAAGTTACCGCGCCAACACGCTACCGACTGCGCTATCAATCACCCTAAAAGGTGATCGAGGCGCAACGAAAGCAATGCATGGCACGGCGAAAGCGGGCTCTTCCGTCCACGCATATAATTCCCTTATGTATCAATAGCTCAAAGTCATATCACCCCCAGAAACAATTACTGAGTCTGGTAAAGCGGGCTCTCCGTCAACGCATAGGTTTTTTTCAAACGAAATAAATGTACAGGGAGTTCATGGGAATCGAACTCGTGACTTATAAGTTACCGCGCCAACACGCTACCGACTGCGCTATCAATCACCCTAAAAGGTGATCGAGGCGCAACGAAAGCAATGCATGGCACGGCGAAAGCAGGCTCTTCCGTCCACGCATATAATTCCCTTATGTATCAATAGCTCAAAGTCATATCACCCCCAGAAACAATTACTGAGTCTGGTAAAGCGGGCTTTTCGTCCACGCATAGGTTTTTTTCAAACGAAATAAATGTACAGGGAGTTCATGGGAATCGAACTCGTGACTTATAAGTTACCGCGCCAACACGCTACCGACTGCGCTATCAATCACCCTAAAAGGTGATCGAGGCGCAACGAAAGCAATGCATGGCACGGCGAAAGCGGGCTCTTCCGTCCACGCATATAATTCCCTTATGTATCAATAGCTCAAAGTCATATCACCCCCAGAAACAATTACTGAGTCTGGTAAAGCGGGCTCTCCGTCCACGCATAAGTTTTTTTCAAACGAAATAAATGTACAGGGAGTTCATGGGACTCGAACTCGTTACTTATAAGTTACCGCGCCAACACGCTACCGACTGCGCTATCAATCACCCTAAAAGGTGATCGAGGCGCAACGAAAGCAATGCATGGCACGGCGAAAGCGGGCTCTTCCGTCCACGCATATAATTCCCTTATGTATCAATAGCTCAAAGTCATATCACCCCCAGAGACAATTACTGAGTCTGGTAAAGCGGGCTCTCCGTCCACGCATAGGTTTTTTTCAAACGAAATAAATGTACAGGGAGTTCATGGGAATCGAACTCGTGACTCATAAGTTACCGCGCCAACACGCTACCGACTGCGCTATCAATCACCCTAAAAGGTGATCGAGGCGCAACGAAAGCAATGCATGGCACGGCGAAAGCGGGCTCTTCCGTCCACGCATATAATTCCCTTATGTATCAATAGCTCAAAGTCATATCACCCCCAGAAACAATTACTGAGTCTGGTAAAGCGGGCTCTCCGTCCACGCATAGGTTTTTTTCAAACGAAATAAATGTACAGGGAGTTCATGGGAATCGAACTCGTGACTTATAAGTTACCGCGCCAACACGCTACCGACTGCGCTATCAATCACCCTAAAAGGTGATCGAGGCGCAACGAAAGCAATGCATGGCACGGCGAAAGCGGGCTCTTCCGTCCACGCATATAATTCCCTTATGTATCAATAGCTCAAAGTCATATCACCCCCAGAAACAATTACTGAGTCTGGTAAAGCGGGCTCTCCGTCCACGCATAGGTTTTTTTCAAACGAAATAAATGTACAGGGAGTTCATGGGACTCGAACTCGTGACTTATAAGTTACCGCGCCAACACGCTACCGACTGCGCTATCAATCACCCTAAAAGGTGATCGAGGCGCAACGAAAGCAATGCATAGCACGGCGAAAGCGGGCTCTTCCGTCCACGCATATAATTCCCTTATGTATCAATAGCTCAAAGTCATATCACCCCCAGAAACAATTACTGAGTCTGGTAAAGCGGGCTCTCCGTCCACGCATAGGTTTTTTTCAAACGAAATAAATGTACAGGGAGTTCATGGGAATCGAACTCGTGACTTATAAGTTACCGCGCCAACACGCTACCGACTGCGCTATCAATCACCCTAAAAGGTGATCGAGGCGCAACGAAAGCAATGCATGGCACGGCGAAAGCGGGCTCTTCCGTCCACGCATATAATTCCCTTATGTATCAATAGCTCAAAGTCATATCACCCCCAGAAACAATTACTGAGTCTGGTAAAGCGGGCTCTCCGTCCACGCATAGGTTTTTTTCAAACGAAATAAATGTACAGGGAGTTCATGGGAATCGAACTCGTGACTTATAAGTTACCGCGCCAACACGCTACCGACTGCGCTATCAATCACCCTAAAAGGTGATCGAGGCGCAACGAAAGCAATGCATGGCACGGCGAAAGCGGGCTCTTCCGTCCACGCATATAATTCCCTTATGTATCAATAGCTCAAAGTCATATCACCCCCAGAAACAATTACTGAGTCTGGTAAAGCGGGCTCTCCGTCCACGCATAGGTTTTTTTCAAACGAAATAAATGTACAGGGAGTTCATGGGAATCGAACTCGTGACTTATAAGTTACCGCGCCAACACGCTACCGACTGCGCTATCAATCACCCTAAAAGGTGATCGAGGCGCAACGAAAGCAATGCATGGCACGGCGAAAGCGGGCTCTTCCGTCCACGCATATAATTCCCTTATGTATCAATAGCTCAAAGTCATATCACCCCCAGAAACAATTACTGAGTCTGGTAAAGCGGGCTCTCCGTCCACGCATAGGTTTTTTTCAAACGAAATAAATGTACAGGGAGTTCATGGGAATCGAACTCGTGACTTATAAGTTACCGCGCCAACACGCTACCGACTGCGCTATCAATCACCCTAAAAGGTGATCGAGGCGCAACGAAAGCAATGCATGGCACGGCGAAAGCGGGCTCTTCCGTCCACGCATATAATTCCCTTATGTATCAATAGCTCAAAGTCATATCACCCCCAGAAACAATTACTGAGTCTGGTAAAGCGGGCTCTCCGTCCACGCATAGGTTTTTTTCAAACGAAATAAATGTACAGGGAGTTCATGGGAATCGAACTCGTGACTTATAAGTTACCGCGCCAACACGCTACCGACTGCGCTATCAATCACCCTAAAAGGTGATCGAGGCGCAACGAAAGCAATGCATGGCACGGCGAAAGCAGGCTCTTCCGTCCACGCATATAATTCCCTTATGTATCAATAGCTCAAAGTCATATCACCCCCAGAAACAATTACTGAGTCTGGTAAAGCGGGCTCTCCGTCCACGCATAGGTTTTTTTCAAACGAAATAAATGTACAGGGAGTTCATGGGAATCGAACTCGTGACTTATAAGTTACCGCGCCAACACGCTACCGACTGCGCTATCAATCACCCTAAAAGGTGATCGAGGCGCAACGAAAGCAATGCATGGCACGGCGAAAGCGGGCTCTTCCGTCCACGCATATAATTCCCTTATGTATCAATAGCTCAAAGTCATATCACCCCCAGAAACAATTACTGAGTCTGGTAAAGCGGGCTCTCCGTCCACGCATAGGTTTTTTTCAAACGAAATAAATGTACAGGGAGTTCATGGGACTCGAACTCGTGACTTATAAGTTACCGCACCAACACGCTACCGACTGCGCTATCAATCACCCTAAAAGGTGATCGAGGCGCAACGAAAGCAATGCATGGCACGGCGAAATCGGGCTCTTCCGTCCACGCATATAATTCCCTTATGTATCAATAGCTCAAAGTCATATCACCCCCAGAAACAATTACTGAGTCTGGTAAAGCGGGCTCTCCGTCCACGCATAGGTTTTTTTCAAACGAAATAAATGTACAGGGAGTTCATGGGAATCGAACTCGTGACTTATAAGTTACCGCGCCAACACGCTACCGACTGCGCTATCAATCACCCTAAAAGGTGATCGAGGCGCAACGAAAGCAATGCATGGCACGGCGAAAGCGGGCTCTTCCGTCCACGCATATAATTCCCTTATGTATCAATAGCTCAAAGTCATATCACCCCCAGAAACAATTACTGAGTCTGGTAAAGCGGGCTCTCCGTCCACGCATAGGTTTTTTTCAAACGAAATAAATGTACAGGGAGTTCATGGGAATCGAACTCGTGACTTATAAGTTACCGCGCCAACACGCTACCGACTGCGCTATCAATCACCCTAAAAGGTGATCGAGGCGCAACGAAAGCAATGCATGGCACGGCGAAAGCGGGCTCTTCCGTCCACGCATATAATTCCCTTATGTATCAATAGCTCAAAGTCATATCACCCCCAGAAACAATTACTGAGTCTGGTAAAGCGGGCTCTCCGTCCACGCATATAATTCCCTTATGTATCAATAGCTCAAAGTCATATCACCCCCAGAAACAATTACTGAGTCTGGTAAAGCGGGCTCTCCGTCCACGCATAGGTTTTTCTCAAACGAAATAAATGTACAGGGAGTTCATGGGAATCGAACTCGTGACTTATAAGTTACCGCGCCAACACGCTACCGACTGCGCTATCAATCACCCTAAAAGGTGATCGAGGCGCAACGAAAGCAATGCATGGCACGGCGAAAGCGGGCTCTTCCATCCACGCATATAATTCCCTTATGTATCAATAGCTCAAAGTCATATCACCCCCAGAAACAATTACTGAGTCTGGTAAAGCGGGCTCTCCGTCCACGCATAGGTTTTTTCAAACGAAATAAATGTACAGGGAGTTCATGGGAATCGAACTCGTGACTTATAAGTTACCGCGCCAACACGCTACCGACTGCGCTATCAATCACCCTAAAAGGTGATCGAGGCGCAACGAAAGCAATGCATGGCACGGCGAAAGCGGGCTCTTCCGTCCACGCATATAATTCCCTTATGTATCAATAGCTCAAAGTCATATCACCCCCAGAAACAATTACTGAGTCTGGTAAAGCGGGCTCTCCGTCCACGCATAGGTTTTTTTCAAACGAAATAAATGTACAGGGAGTTCATGGGAATCGAACTCGTGACTTATAAGTTACCGCGCCAACACGCTACCGACTGCGCTATCAATCACCCTAAAAGGTGATCGAGGCGCAACGAAAGCAATGCATGGCACGGCGAAAGCGGGCTCTTCCGTCCACGCATATAATTCCCTTATGTATCAATAGCTCAAAGTCATATCACCCCCAGAAACAATTACTGAGTCTGGTAAAGCGGGCTCTCCGTCCACGCATAGGTTTTTTTCAAACGAAATAAATGTACAGGGAGTTCATGGGAATCGAACTCGTGACTTATAAGTTACCGCGCCAACACGCTACCGACTGCGCTATCAATCACCCTAAAAGGTGATCGAGGCGCAACGAAAGCAATGCATGGCACGGCGAAAGCAGGCTCTTCCGTCCACGCATATAATTCCCTTATGTATCAATAGCTCAAAGTCATATCACCCCCAGAAACAATTACTGAGTCTGGTAAAGCGGGCTCTCCGTCCACGCATAGGTTTTTTTCAAACGAAATAAATGTACAGGGAGTTCATGGGAATCGAACTCGTGACTTATAAGTTACCGCGCCAACACGCTACCGACTGCGCTATCAATCACCCTAAAAGGTGATCGAGGCGCAACGAAAGCAATGCATGGCACGGCGAAAGCGGGCTCTTCCGTCCACGCATATAATTCCCTTGTGTATCAATAGCTCAAAGTCATATCACCCCCAGAAACAATTACTGAGTCTGGTAAAGCGGGCTCTCCGTCCACGCATATAATTCCCTTATGTATCAATAGCTCAAAGTCATATCACCCCCAGAAACAATTACTGAGTCTGGTAAAGCGGGCTCTCCGTCCACGCATAGGTTTTTTTCAAACGAAATAAATGTACAGGGAGTTCATGGGAATCGAACTCGTGACTTATAAGTTACCGCGCCAACACGCTACCGACTGCGCTATCAATCACCCTAAAAGGTGATCGAGGCGCAACGAAAGCAATGCATGGCACGGCGAAAGCAGGCTCTTCCGTCCACGCATATAATTCCCTTATGTATCAATAGCTCAAAGTCATATCACCCCCAGAAACAATTACTGAGTCTGGTAAAGCGGGCTCTCCGTCCACGCATAGGTGTTTTTCAAACGAAATAAATGTACAGGGAGTTCATGGGAATCGAACTCGTGACTTATAAGTTACCGCGCCAACACGCTACCGACTGCGCTATCAATCACCCTAAAAGGTGATCGAGGCGCAACGAAAGCAATGCATGGCACGGCGAAAGCGGGCTCTTTCGTCCACGCATATAATTCCCTTATGTATCAATAGCTCAAAGTCATATCACCCCCAGAAACAATTACTGAGTCTGGTAAAGCGGGCTCTCCGTCCACGCATAGGTTTTTTTCAAACGAAATAAATGTACAGGGAGTTCATGGGACTCGAACTCGTGACTTATAAGTTACCGCGCCAACACGCTACCGACTGCGCTATCAATCACCCTAAAAGGTGATCGAGGCGCAACGAAAGCAATGCATGGCACGGCGAAAGCGGGCTCTTCCGTCCACGCATATAATTCCCTTATGTATCAATAGCTCAAAGTCATATCACCCCCAGAAACAATTACTGAGTCTGGTAAAGCGGGCTCTCCGTCCACGCATAGGTTTTTTTCAAACGAAATAAATGTACAGGGAGTTCATGGGAATCGAACTCGTGACTTATAAGTTACCGCGCCAACACGCTACCGACTGCGCTATCAATCACCCTAAAAGGTGATCGAGGCGCAACGAAAGCAATGCATGGCACGGCGAAAGCGGGCTCTTCCGTCCACGCATATAATTCCCTTATGTATCAATAGCTCAAAGTCATATCACCCCAAGAAACAATTACTGAGTCTGGTAAAGCGGGCTCTCCGTCCACGCATATAATTCCCTTATGTATCAATGGCTCAAAGTCATATCACCCCCAGAAACAATTACTGAGTCTGGTAAAGCGGGCTCTCCGTCCACGCATAGGTTTTTTTCAAACGAAATAAATGTACAGGGAGTTCATGGGAATCGAACTCGTGACTTATAAGTTACCGCGCCAACACGCTACCGACTGCGCTATCAATCACCCTAAAAGGTGATCGAGGCGCAACGAAAGCAATGCATGGCACGGCGAAAGCGGGCTCTTCCGTCCACGCATATAATTCCCTTATGTATCAATAGCTCAAAGTCATATCACCCCCAGAAACAATTACTGAGTCTGGTAAAGCGGGCTCTCCGTCCACGCATAGGTTTTTTCAAACGAAATAAATGTACAGGGAGTTCATGGGAATCGAACTCGTGACTTATAAGTTACCGCGCCAACACGCTACCGACTGCGCTATCAATCACCCTAAAAGGTGATCGAGGCGCAACGAAAGCAATGCATGGCACGGCGAAAGCGGGCTCTTCCGTCCACGCATATAATTCCCTTATGTATCAATAGCTCAAAGTCATATCACCCCCAGAAACAATTACTGAGTCTGGTAAAGCGGGCTCTCCGTCCACGCATAGGTTTTTTTCAAACGAAATAAATGTACAGGGAGTTCATGGGAATCGAACTCGTGACTTATAAGTTACCGCGCCAACACGCTACCGACTGCGCTATCAATCACCCTAAAAGGTGATCGAGGCGCAACGAAAGCAATGCATGGCACGGCGAAAGCGGGCTCTTCCGTCCACGCATATAATTCCCTCATGTATCAATAGCTCAAAGTCATATCACCCCCAGAAACAATTACTGAGTCTGGTAAAGCGGGCTCTCCGTCCACGCATAGGTTTTTTTCAAACGAAATAAATGTACAGGGAGTTCATGGGAATCGAACTCGTGACTTATAAGTTACCGCGCCAACACGCTACCGACTGCGCTATCAACCACCCTAAAAGGTGATCGAGGCGCAACGAAAGCAATGCATGGCACGGCGAAAGCGGGCTCTTCCGTCCACGCATATAATTCCCTTATGTATCAATAGCTCAAAGTCATATCACCCCCAGAAACAATTACTGAGTCTGGTAAAGCGGGCTCTCCGTCCACGCATAGGTTTTTTTCAAACGAAATAAATGTACAGGGAGTTCATGGGAATCGAACTCGTGACTTATAAGTTACCGCGCCAACACGCTACCGACTGCGCTATCAATCACCCTAAAAGGTGATCGAGGCGCAACGAAAGCAATGCATGGCACGGCGAAAGCGGGCTCTTCCGTCCACGCATATAATTCCCTTATGTATCAATAGCTCAAAGTCATATCACCCCCAGAAACAATTACTGAGTCTGGTAAAGCGGGCTCTCCGTCCACGCATAGGTTTTTTTCAAACGAAATAAATGTACAGGGAGTTCATGGGAATCGAACTCGTGACTTATAAGTTACCGCGCCAACACGCTACCGACTGCGCTATCAATCACCCTAAAAGGTGATCGAGGCGCAACGAAAGCAATGCATGGCACGGCGAAAGCGGGCTCTTCCGTCCACGCATATAATTCCCTTATGTATCAATAGCTCAAAGTCATATCACCCCCAGAAACAATTACTGAGTCTGGTTAAGCGGGCTCTCCGTCCACGCATAGGTTTTTTTCAAACGAAATAAATGTACAGGGAGTTCATGGGAATCGAACTCGTGACTTATAAGTTACCGCGCCAACACGCTACCGACTGCGCTATCAATCACCCTAAAAGGTGATCGAGGCGCAACGAAAGCAATGCATGGCACGGCGAAAGCGGGCTCTTCCGTCCACGCATATAATTCCCTTATGTATCAATAGCTCAAAGTCATATCACCCCCAGAAACAATTACTGAGTCTGGTAAAGCGGGCTCTCCGTCCACGCATAGGTTTTTTCAAACGAAATAAATGTACAGGGAGTTCATGGGAATCGAACTCGTGACTTATAAGTTACCGCGCCAACACGCTACCGACTGCGCTATCAATCACCCTAAAAGGTGGTCGAGGCGCAACGAAAGCAATGCATGGCACGGCGAAAGCGGGCTCTTCCGTCCACGCATATAATTCCCTTATGTATCAATAGCTCAAAGTCATATCACCCCCAGAAACAATTACTGAGTCTGGTAAAGCGGGCTCTCCGTCTACGCATAGGTTTTTTTCAAACGAAATAAATGTACAGGGAGTTCATGGGAATCGAACTCGTGACTTATAAGTTACCGCGCCAACACGCTACCGACTGCGCTATCAATCACCCTAAAAGGTGATCGAGGCGCAACGAAAGCAATGCATGGCACGGCGAAAGCGGGCTCTTCCGTCCACGCATATAATTCCCTTATGTATCAATAGCTCAAAGTCATATCACCCCCAGAAACAATTACTGAGTCTGGTAAAGCGGGCTTTCCGTCCACGCATAGGTTTTTTTCAAACGAAATAAATGTACAGGGAGTTCATGGGAATCGAACTCGTGACTTATAAGTTACCGCGCCAACACGCTACCGACTGCGCTATCAATCACCCTAAAAGGTGATCGAGGCGCAACGAAAGCAATGCATGGCACGGCGAAAGCGGGCTCTTCCGTCCACGCATATAATTCCCTTATGTATCAATAGCTCAAAGTCATATCACCCCCAGAAACAATTACTGAGTCTGGTAAAGCGGGCTCTCCGTCCACGCATAGGTTTTTTTCAAACGAAATAAATGTACAGGGAGGTCATGGGAATCGAACTCGTGACTTATAAGTTACCGCGCCAACACGCTACCGACTGCGCTATCAATCACCCTAAAAGGTGATCGAGGCGCAACGAAAGCAATGCATGGCACGGCGAAAGCGGGCTCTTCCGTCCACGCATATAATTCCCTTATGTATCAATAGCTCAAAGTCATATCACCCCCAGAAACAATTACCGAGTCTGGTAAAGCGGGCTCTCCGTCCACGCATAGGTTTTTTTCAAACGAAATAAATGTACAGGGAGTTTATGGGAATCGAACTCGTGACTTATAAGTTACCGCGCCAACACGCTACCGACTGCGCTATCAATCACCCTAAAAGGTGATCGAGGCGCAACGAAAGCAATGCATGGCACGGCGAAAGCGGGCTCTTCCGTCCACGCATATAATTCCCTTATGTATCAATAGCTCAAAGTCATATCACCCCCAGAAACAATTACTGAGTCTGGTAAAGCGGGCTCTCCGTCCACGCATAGGTTTTTTTCAAACGAAATAAATGTACAGGGAGTTCATGGGAATCGAACTCGTGACTTATAAGTTACCGCGCCAACACACTACCGACTGCGCTATCAATCACCCTAAAAGGTGATCGAGGCGCAACGAAAGCAATGCATGGCACGGCGAAAGCGGGCTCTTCCGTCCACGCATATAATTCCCTTATGTATCAATAGCTCAAAGTCATATCACCCCCAGAAACAATTACTGAGTCTGGTAAAGCGGGCTCTCCGTCCACGCATAGGATTTTTTCAAACGAAATAAATGTACAGGGAGTTCATGGGAATCGAACTCGTGACTTATAAGTTACCGCGCCAACACGCTACCGACTGCGCTATCAATCACCCTAAAAGGTGATCGAGGCGCAACGAAAGCAATGCATGGCACGGCGAAAGCGGGCTCTTCCGTCCACGCATATAATTCCCTTATGTATCAATAGCTCAAAGTCATATCACCCCCAGAAACAATTACTGAGTCTGGTAAAGCGGGCTCTCCGTCCACGCATAGGTTTTTTTCAAACGAAATAAATGTACAGGGAGTTCATGGGAATCGAACTCGTGACTCATAAGTTACCGCGCCAACACGCTACCGACTGCGCTATCAATCACCCTAAAAGGTGATCGAGGCGCAACGAAAGCAATGCATGGCACGGCGAAAGCGGGCTCTTCCGTCCACGCATATAATTCCCTTATGTATCAATAGCTCAAAGTCATATCACCCCCAGAAACAATTACTGAGTCTGGTAAAGCGGGCTCTCCGTCCACGCATAGGTTTTTTTCAAACGAAATAAATGTACAGGGAGTTCATGGGAATCGAACTCGTGACTTATAAGTTACCGCGCCAACACGCTACCGACTGCGCTATCAATCACCCTAAAAGGTGATCGAGGCGCAACGAAAGCAATGCATGGCACGGCGAAAGCGGGCTCTTCCGTCCACGCATATAATTCCCTCATGTATCAATAGCTCAAAGTCATATCACCCCCAGAAACAATTACTGAGTCTGGTAAAGCGGGCTCTCCGTCCACGCATAGGTTTTTTTCAAACGAAATAAATGTACAGGGAGTTCATGGGAATCGAACTCGTGACTTATAAGTTACCGCGCCAACACGCTACCGACTGCGCTATCAATCACCCTAAAAGATGATCGAGGCGCAACGAAAGCAATGCATGGCACGGCGAAAGCGGGCTCTTCCGTCCACGCATATAATTCCCTTATGTATCAATAGCTCAAAGTCATATCACCCCCAGAAACAATTACTGAGTCTGGTTAAGCGGGCTCTCCGTCCACGCATAGGTTTTTTTCAAACGAAATAAATGTACAGGGAGTTCATGGGAATCGAACTCGTGACTTATAAGTTACCGCGCCAACACGCTACCGACTGCGCTATCAATCACCCTAAAAGGTGATCGAGGCGCAACGAAAGCAATGCATGGCACGGCGAAAGCGGGCTCTTCCGTCCACGCATATAATTCCCTTATGTATCAATAGCTCAAAGTCATATCACCCCCAGAAACAATTACTGAGTCTGGTAAAGCGGGCTCTCCGTCCACGCATAGGTTTTTTCAAACGAAATAAATGTACAGGGAGTTCATGGGAATCGAACTCGAGACTTATAAGTTACCGCGCCAACACGCTACCGACTGCGCTATCAATCACCCTAAAAGGTGATCGAGGCGCAACGAAAGCAATGCATGGCACGGCGAAAGCGGGCTCTTCCGTCCACGCATATAATTCCCTTATGTATCAATAGCTCAAAGTCATATCACCCCCAGAAACAATTACTGAGTCTGGTAAAGCGGGCTCTCCGTCCACGCATAGGTTTTTTTCAAACGAAATAAATGTACAGGGAGTTCATGGGAATCGAACTCGTGACTTATAAGTTACCGCGCCAACACGCTACCGACTGCGCTATCAATCACCCTAAAAGGTGATCGAGGCGCAACGAAAGCAATGCATGGCACGGCGAAAGCGGGCTCTTCCGTCCACGCATATAATTCCCTTATGTATCAATAGCTCAAAGTCATATCACCCCCAGAAACAATTACTGAGTCTGGTAAAGCGGGCTCTCCGTCCACGCATAGGTTTTTTTCAAACGAAATAAATGTACAGGGAGTTCATGGGAATCGAACTCGTGACTTATAAGTTACCGCGCCAACACGCTACCGACTGCGCTATCAATCACCCTAAAAGGTGATCGAGGCGCAACGAAAGCAATGCATGGCACGGCGAAAGCAGGCTCTTCCGTCCACGCATATAATTCCCTTATGTATCAATAGCTCAAAGTCATATCACCCCCAGAAACAATTACTGAGTCTGGTAAAGCGGGCTCTCCGTCCACGCATAGGTTTTTTTCAAACGAAATAAATGTACAGGGAGTTCATGGGAATCGAACTCGTGACTTATAAGTTACCGCGCCAACACGCTACCGACTGCGCTATCAATCACCCTAAAAGGTGATCGAGGCGCAACGAAAGCAATGCATGGCACGGCGAAAGCGGGCTCTTCCGTCCACGCATATAATTCCCTTATGTATCAATAGCTCAAAGTCATATCACCCCCAGAAACAATTACTGAGTCTGGTAAAGCGGGCCCTCCGTCCACGCATAAGTTTTTTTCAAACGAAATAAATGTACAGGGAGTTCATGGGACTCGAACTCGTGACTTATAAGTTACCGCGCCAACACGCTACCGACTGCGCTATCAATCACCCTAAAAGGTGATCGAGGCGCAACGAAAGCAATGCATGGCACGGCGAAAGCGGGCTCTTCCGTCCACGCATATAATTCCCTTATGTATCAATAGCTCAAAGTCATATCACCCCCAGAGACAATTACTGAGTCTGGTAAAGCGGGCTCTCCGTCCACGCATAGGTTTTTTTCAAACGAAATAAATGTACAGGGAGTTCATGGGAATCGAACTCGTGACTTATAAGTTACCGCGCCAACACGCTACCGACTGCGCTATCAATCACCCTAAAAGGTGATCGAGGCGCAACGAAAGCAATGCATGGCACGGCGAAAGCGGGCTCTTCCGTCCACGCATATAATTCCCTTATGTATCAATAGCTCAAAGTCATATCACCCCCAGAAACAATTACTGAGTCTGGTAAAGCGGGCTCTCCGTCCACGCATAGGTTTTTTTCAAACGAAATAAATGTACAGGGAGTTCATGGGAATCGAACTCGTGACTTATAAGTTACCGCGCCAACACGCTACCGACTGCGCTATCAATCACCCTAAAAGGTGATCGAGGCGCAACGAAAGCAATGCATGGCACGGCGAAAGCGGGCTCTTCCGTCCACGCATATAATTCCCTTATGTATCAATAGCTCAAAGTCATATCACCCCCAGAAACAATTAATGAGTCTGGTAAAGCGGGCTCTCCGTCCACGCATAGGTTTTTTTCAAACGAAATAAATGTACAGGGAGTTCATGGGACTCGAACTCGTGACTTATAAGTTACCGCGCCAACACGCTACCGACTGCGCTATCAATCACCCTAAAAGGTGATCGAGGCGCAACGAAAGCAATGCATAGCACGGCGAAAGCGGGCTCTTCCGTCCACGCATATAATTCCCTTATGTATCAATAGCTCAAAGTCATATCACCCCCAGAAACAATTACTGAGTCTGGTAAAGCGGGCTCTCCGTCCACGCATAGGTTTTTTTCAAACGAAATAAATGTACAGGGAGTTCATGTGAATCGAACTCGTGACTTATAAGTTACCGCGCCAACACGCTACCGACTGCGCTATCAATCACCCTAAAAGGTGATCGAGGCGCAACGAAAGCAATGCATGGCACGGCGAAAGCGGGCTCTTCCGTCCACGCATATAATTCCCTTATGTATCAATAGCTCAAAGTCATATCACCCCCAGAAACAATTACTGAGTCTGGTAAAGCGGGCTCTCCGTCCACGCATAGGTTTTTTTCAAACGAAATAAATGTACAGGGAGTTCATGGGAATCGAACTCGTGACTTATAAGTTACCGCGCCAACACGCTACCGACTGCGCTATCAATCACCCTAAAAGGTGATCGAGGCGCAACGAAAGCAATGCATGGCACGGCGAAAGCGGGCTCTTCCGTCCACGCATATAATTCCCTTATGTATCAATAGCTCAAAGTCATATCACCCCCAGAAACAATTACTGAGTCTGGTTAAGCGGGCTCTCCGTCCACGCATAGGTTTTTTTCAAACGAAATAAATGTACAGGAAGTTCATGGGAATCGAACTCGTGACTTATAAGTTACCGCGCCAACACGCTACCGACTGCGCTATCAATCACCCTAAAAGGTGATCGAGGCGCAACGAAAGCAATGCATGGCACGGCGAAAGCGGGCTCTTCCGTCCACGCATATAATTCCCTTATGTATCAATAGCTCAAAGTCATATCACCCCCAGAAACAATTACTGAGTCTGGTAAAGCGGGCTCTCCGTCCACGCATAGGTTTTTTTCAAACGAAATAAATGTACAGGGAGTTCATGGGAATCGAACTCGTGACTTATAAGTTACCGCGCCAACACGCTACCGACTGCGCTATCAATCACCCTAAAAGGTGATCGAGGCGCAACGAAAGCAATGCATGGCACGGCGAAAGCGGGCTCTTCCGTCCACGCATATAATTCCCTTATGTATCAATAGCTCAAAGTCATATCACCCCCAGAAACAATTACTGAGTCTGGTAAAGCGGGCTCTCCGTCCACGCATAGGTTTTTTTCAAACGAAATAAATGTACAGGGAGTTCATGGGAATCGAACTCGTGACTTATAAGTTACCGCGCCAACACGCTACCGACTGCGCTATCAATCACCCTAAAAGGTGATCGAGGCGCAACGAAAGCAATGCATGGCACGGCGAAAGCGGGCTCTTCCGTCCACGCATATAATTCCCTTATGTATCAATAGCTCAAAGTCATATCACCCCCAGAAACAATTACTGAGTCTGGTAAAGCGGGCTCTCCGTCCACGCATAGGTTTTTTTCAAACGAAATAAATGTACAGGGAGTTCATGGGAATCGAACTCGTGACTTATAAGTTACCGCGCCAACACGCTACCGACTGCGCTATCAATCACCCTAAAAGGTGATCGAGGCGCAACGAAAGCAATGCATGGCACGGCGAAAGCAGGCTCTTCCGTCCACGCATATAATTCCCTTATGTATCAATAGCTCAAAGTCATATCACCCCCAGAAACAATTACTGAGTCTGGTAAAGCGGGCTCTCCGTCCACGCATAGGTTTTTTTCAAACGAAATAAATGTACAGGGAGTTCATGGGACTCGAACTCGTGACTTATAAGTTACCGCGCCAACACGCTACCGACTGCGCTATCAATCACCCTAAAAGGTGATCGAGGCGCAACGAAAGCAATGCATGGCACGGCGATAGCGGGCTCTTCCGTCCACGCATATAATTCCCTTATGTATCAATAGCTCAAAGTCATATCACCCCCAGAAACAATTACTGAGTCTGGTAAAGCGGGCTCTCCGTCCACGCATAGGTTTTTTTCAAACGAAATAAATGTACAGGGAGTTCATGGGAATCGAACTCGTGACTTATAAGTTACCGCGCCAACACGCTACCGACTGCGCTATCAATCACCCTAAAAGGTGATCGAGGCGCAACGAAAGCAATGCATGGCACGGCGAAAGCGGGCTCTTCCGTCCACGCATATAATTCCCTTATGTATCAATAGCTCAAAGTCATATCACCCCAAGAAACAATTACTGAGTCTGGTAAAGCGGGCTCTCCGTCCACGCATATAATTCCCTTATGTATCAATAGCTCAAAGTCATATCACCCCCAGAAACAATTACTGAGTCTGGTAAAGCGGGCTCTCCGTCCACGCATAGGTTTTTTTCAAACGAAATAAATGTACAGGGAGTTCATGGGAATCGAACTCGTGACTTATAAGTTACCGCGCCAACACGCTACCGACTGCGCTATCAATCACCCTAAAAGGTGATCGAGGCGCAACGAAAGCAATGCATGGCACGGCGAAAGCGGGCTCTTCCGTCCACGCATATAATTCCCTTATGTATCAATAGCTCAAAGTCATATCACCCCCAGAAACAATTACTGAGTCTGGTAAAGCGGGCTCTCCGTCCACGCATAGGTTTTTTCAAACGAAATAAATGTACAGGGAGTTCATGGGAATCGAACTCGTGACTTATAAGTTACCGCGCCAACACGCTACCGACTGCGCTATCAATCACCCTAAAAGGTGATCGAGGCGCAACGAAAGCAATGCATGGCACGGCGAAAGCGGGCTCTTCCGTCCACGCATATAATTCCCTTATGTATCAATAGCTCAAAGTCATATCACCCCCAGAAACAATTACTGAGTCTGGTAAAGCGGGCTCTCCGTCCACGCATAGGTTTTTTTCAAACGAAATAAATGTACAGGGAGTTCATGGGAATCGAACTCGTGACTTATAAGTTACCGCGCCAACACGCTACCGACTGCGCTATCAATCACCCTAAAAGGTGATCGAGGCGCAACGAAAGCAATGCATGGCACGGCGAAAGCGGGCTCTTCCGTCCACGCATATAATTCCCTCATGTATCAATAGCTCAAAGTCATATCACCCCCAGAAACAATTACTGAGTCTGGTAAAGCGGGCTCTCCGTCCACGCATAGGTTTTTTTCAAACGAAATAAATGTACAGGGAGTTCATGGGAATCGAACTCGTGACTTATAAGTTACCGCGCCAACACGCTACCGACTGCGCTATCAATCACCCTAAAAGGTGATCGAGGCGCAACGAAAGCAATGCATGGCACGGCGAAAGCGGGCTCTTCCGTCCACGCATATAATTCCCTTATGTATCAATAGCTCAAAGTCATATCACCCCCAGAAACAATTACTGAGTCTGGTAAAGCGGGCTCTCCGTCCACGCATAGGTTTTTTTCAAACGAAATAAATGTACAGGGAGTTCATGGGAATCGAACTCGTGACTTATAAGTTACCGCGCCAACACGCTACCGACTGCGCTATCAATCACCCTAAAAGGTGATCGAGGCGCAACGAAAGCAATGCATGGCACGGCGAAAGCGGGCTCTTCCGTCCACGCATATAATTCCCTTATGTATCAATAGCTCAAAGTCATATCACCCCCAGAAACAATTACTGAGTCTGGTAAAGCGGGCTCTCCGTCCACGCATAGGTTTTTTTCAAACGAAATAAATGTACAGGGAGTTCATGGGAATCGAACTCGTGACTTATAAGTTACCGCGCCAACACGCAACCGACTGCGCTATCAATCACCCTAAAAGGTGATCGAGGCGCAACGAAAGCAATGCATGGCACGGCGAAAGCGGGCTCTTCCGTCCACGCATATAATTCCCTTATGTATCAATAGCTCAAAGTCATATCACCCCCAGAAACAATTACTGAGTCTGGTAAAGCGGGCTCTCCGTCCACGCATAGGTTTTTTTCAAACGAAATAAATGTACAGGGAGTTCATGGGAATCGAACTCGTGACTTATAAGTTACCGCGCCAACACGCTACCGACTGCGCTATCAATCACCCTAAAAGGTGATCGAGGCGCAACGAAAGCAATGCATGGCACGGCGAAAGCGGGCTCTTCCGTCCACGCATATAATTCCCTTATGTATCAATAGCTCAAAGTCATATCACCCCCAGAAACAATTACTGAGTCTGGTAAAGCGGGCTCTCCGTCCACGCATAGGTTTTTTTCAAACGAAATAAATGTACAGGGAGTTTATGGGAATCGAACTCGTGACTTATAAGTTACCGCGCCAACACGCTACCGACTGCGCTATCAATCACCCTAAAAGGTGATCGAGGCGCAACGAAAGCAATGCATGGCACGGCGAAAGCGGGCTCTTCCGTCCACGCATATAATTCCCTTATGTATCAATAGCTCAAAGTCATATCACCCCCAGAAACAATTACTGAGTCTGGTAAAGCGGGCTCTCCGTCCACGCATAGGTTTTTTTCAAACGAAATAAATGTACAGGGAGTTCATGGGAATCGAACTCGTGACTTATAAGTTACCGCGCCAACACACTACCGACTGCGCTATCAATCACCCTAAAAGGTGATCGAGGCGCAACGAAAGCAATGCATGGCACGGCGAAAGCGGGCTCTTCCGTCCACGCATATAATTCCCTTATGTATCAATAGCTCAAAGTCATATCACCCCCAGAAACAATTACTGAGTCTGGTAAAGCGGGCTCTCCGTCCACGCATAGGATTTTTTCAAACGAAATAAATGTACAGGGAGTTCATGGGAATCGAACTCGTGACTTATAAGTTACCGCGCCAACACGCTACCGACTGCGCTATCAATCACCCTAAAAGGTGATCGAGGCGCAACGAAAGCAATGCATGGCACGGCGAAAGCGGGCTCTTCCGTCCACGCATATAATTCCCTTATGTATCAATAGCTCAAAGTCATATCACCCCCAGAAACAATTACTGAGTCTGGTAAAGCGGGCTCTCCGTCCACGCATAGGTTTTTTTCAAACGATATAAATGTACAGGGAGTTCATGGGAATCGAACTCGTGACTTATAAGTTACCGCGCCAACACGCTACCGACTGCGCTATCAATCACCCTAAAAGGTGATCGAGGCGCAACGAAAGCAATGCATGGCACGGCGAAAGCGGGCTCTTCCGTCCACGCATATAATTCCCTTATGTATCAATAGCTCAAAGTCATATCACCCCCAGAAACAATTACTGAGTCTGGTAAAGCGGGCTCTCCGTCCACGCATAGGTTTTTTTCAAACGAAATAAATGTACAGGGAGTTCATGGGAATCGAACTCGTGACTTATAAGTTACCGCGCCAACACGCTACCGACTGCGCTATCAATCACCCTAAAAGGTGATCGAGGCGCAACGAAAGCAATGCATGGCACGGCGAAAGCGGGCTCTTCCGTCCACGCATATAATTCCCTTATGTATCAATAGCTCAAAGTCATATCACCCCCAGAAACAATTACTGAGTCTGGTAAAGCGGGCTCTCCGTCCACGCATAGGTTTTTTTCAAACGAAATAAATGTACAGGGAGTTCATGGGAATCGAACTCGTGACTTATAAGTTACCGCGCCAACACGCTACCGACTGCGCTATCAATCACCCTAAAAGATGATCGAGGCGCAACGAAAGCAATGCATGGCACGGCGAAAGCGGGCTCTTCCGTCCACGCATATAATTCCCTTATGTATCAATAGCTCAAAGTCATATCACCCCCAGAAACAATTACTGAGTCTGGTTAAGCGGGCTCTCCGTCCACGCATAGGTTTTTTTCAAACGAAATAAATGTACAGGGAGTTCATGGGAATCGAACTCGTGACTTATAAGTTACCGCGCCAACACGCTACCGACTGCGCTATCAATCACCCTAAAAGGTGATCGAGGCGCAACGAAAGCAATGCATGGCACGGCGAAAGCGGGCTCTTCCGTCCACGCATATAATTCCCTTATGTATCAATAGCTCAAAGTCATATCACCCCAGAAACAATTACTGAGTCTGGTAAAGCGGGCTCTCCGTCCACGCATAGGTTTTTTCAAACGAAATAAATGTACAGGGAGTTCATGGGAATCGAACTCGAGACTTATAAGTTACCGCGCCAACACGCTACCGACTGCGCTATCAATCACCCTAAAAGGTGATCGAGGCGCAACGAAAGCAATGCATGGCACGGCGAAAGCGGAATCTTCCGTCCACGCATATAATTCCCTTATGTATCAATAGCTCAAAGTCATATCACCCCCAGAAACAATTACTGAGTCTGGTAAAGCGGGCTCTCCGTCCACGCATAGGTTTTTTTCAAACGAAATAAATGTACAGGGAGTTCATGGGAATCGAACTCGTGACTTATAAGTTACCGCGCCAACACGCTACCGACTGCGCTATCAATCACCCTAAAAGGTGATCGAGGCGCAACGAAAGCAATGCATGGCACGGCGAAAGCGGGCTCTTCCGTCCACGCATATAATTCCCTTATGTATCAATAGCTCAAAGTCATATCACCCCCAGAAACAATTACTGAGTCTGGTAAAGCGGGCTCTCCGTCCACGCATAGGTTTTTTTCAAACGAAATAAATGTACAGGGAGTTCATGGGAATCGAACTCGTGACTTATAAGTTACCGCGCCAACACGCTACCGACTGCGCTATCAATCACCCTAAAAGGTGATCGAGGCGCAACGAAAGCAATGCATGGCACGGCGAAAGCAGGCTCTTCCGTCCACGCATATAATTCCCTTATGTATCAATAGCTCAAAGTCATATCACCCCCAGAAACAATTACTGAGTCTGGTAAAGCGGGCTCTCCGTCCACGCATAGGTTTTTTTCAAACGAAATAAATGTACAGGGAGTTCATGGGAATCGAACTCGTGACTTATAAGTTACCGCGCCAACACGCTACCGACTGCGCTATCAATCACCCTAAAAGGTGATCGAGGCGCAACGAAAGCAATGCATGGCACGGCGAAAGCGGGCTCTTCCGTCCACGCATATAATTCCCTTATGTATCAATAGCTCAAAGTCATATCACCCCCAGAAACAATTACTGAGTCTGGTAAAGCGGGCTCTCCGTCCACGCATAAGTTTTTTTCAAACGAAATAAATGTACAGGGAGTTCATGGGACTCGAACTCGTGACTTATAAGTTACCGCGCCAACACGCTACCGACTGCGCTATCAATCACCCTAAAAGGTGATCGAGGCGCAACGAAAGCAATGCATAGCACGGCGAAAGCGGGCTCTTCCGTCCACGCATATAATTCCCTTATGTATCAATAGCTCAAAGTCATATCACCCCCAGAAACAATTACTGAGTCTGGTAAAGCGGGCTCTCCGTCCACGCATAGGTTTTTTTCAAACGAAATAAATGTACAGGGAGTTCATGGGAATCGAACTCGTGACTTATAAGTTACCGCGCCAACACGCTACCGACTGCGCTATCAATCACCCTAAAAGGTGATCGAGGCGCAACGAAAGCAATGCATGGCACGGCGAAAGCGGGCTCTTCCGTCCACGCATATAATTCCCTTATGTATCAATAGCTCAAAGTCATATCACCCCCAGAAACAATTACTGAGTCTGGTAAAGCGGGCTCTCCGTCCACGCATAGGTTTTTTTCAAACGAAATAAATGTACAGGGAGTTCATGGGAATCGAACTCGTGACTTATGAGTTACCGCGCCAACACGCTACCGACTGCGCTATCAATCACCCTAAAAGGTGATCGAGGCGCAACGAAAGCAATGCATGGCACGGCGAAAGCGGGCTCTTCCGTCCACGCATATAATTCCCTTATGTATCAATAGCTCAAAGTCATATCACCCCCAGAAACAATTACTGAGTCTGGTTAAGCGGGCTCTCCGTCCACGCATAGGTTTTTTTCAAACGAAATAAATGTACAGGGAGTTCATGGGAATCGAACTCGTGACTTATAAGTTACCGCGCCAACACGCTACCGACTGCGCTATCAATCACCCTAAAAGGTGATCGAGGCGCAACGAAAGCAATGCATGGCACGGCGAAAGCGGGCTCTTCCGTCCACGCATATAATTCCCTTATGTATCAATAGCTCAAAGTCATATCACCCCCAGAAACAATTACTGAGTCTGGTAAAGCGGGCTCTCCGTCCACGCATAGGTTTTTTTCAAACGAAATAAATGTACAGGGAGTTCATGGGAATCGAACTCGTGACTTATAAGTTACCGCGCCAACACGCTACCGACTGCGCTATCAATCACCCTAAAAGGTGATCGAGGTGCAACGAAAGCAATGCATGGCACGGCGAAAGCGGGCTCTTCCGTCCACGCATATAATTCCCTTATGTATCAATAGCTCAAAGTCATATCACCCCCAGAAACAATTACTGAGTCTGGTAAAGCGGGCTCTCCGTCCACGCATAGGTTTTTTTCAAACGAAATAAATGTACAGGGAGTTCATGGGAATCGAACTCGTGACTTATAAGTTACCGCGCCAACACGCTACCGACTGCGCTATCAATCACCCTAAAAGGTGATCGAGGCGCAACGAAAGCAATGCATGGCACGGCGAAAGCGGGCTCTTCCGTCCACGCATATAATTCCCTTATGTATCAATAGCTCAAAGTCATATCACCCCCAGAAACAATTACTGAGTCTGGTAAAGCGGGCTCTCCGTCCACGCATAGGTTTTTTTCAAACGAAATAAATGTACAGGGAGTTCATGGGAATCGAACTCGTGACTTATAAGTTACCGCGCCAACACGCTACCGACTGCGCTATCAATCACCCTAAAAGGTGATCGAGGCGCAACGAAAGCAATGCATGGCACGGCGAAAGCGGGCTCTTCCGTCCACGCATATAATTCCCTTATGTATCAATAGCTCAAAGTCATATCACCCCCAGAAACAATTACTGAGTCTGGTAAAGCGGGCTCTCCGTCCACGCATAGGTTTTTTTCAAACGAAATAAATGTACAGGGAGTTCATGGGAATCGAACTCGTGACTTATAAGTTACCGCGCCAACACGCTACCGACTGCGCTATCAATCACCCTAAAAGGTGATCGAGGCGCAACGAAAGCAATGCATGGCACGGCGAAAGCAGGCTCTTCCGTCCACGCATATAATTCCCTTATGTATCAATAGCTCAAAGTCATATCACCCCCAGAAACAATTACTGAGTCTGGTAAAGCGGGCTCTCCGTCCACGCATAGGTTTTTTTCAAACGAAATAAATGTACAGGGAGTTCATGGGAATCGAACTCGTGACTTATAAGTTACCGCGCCAACACGCTACCGACTGCGCTATCAATCACCCTAAAAGGTGATCGAGGCGCAACGAAAGCAATGCATGGCACGGCGAAAGCGGGCTCTTCCGTCCACGCATATAATTCCCTTATGTATCAATAGCTCAAAGTCATATCACCCCCAGAAACAATTACTGAGTCTGGTAAAGCGGGCTCTCCGTCCACGCATAGGTTTTTTTCAAACGAAATAAATGTACAGGGAGTTCATGGGACTCGAACTCGTGACTTATAAGTTACCGCACCAACACGCTACCGACTGCGCTATCAATCACCCTAAAAGGTGATCGAGGCGCAACGAAAGCAATGCATGGCACGGCGAAAGCGGGCTCTTCCGTCCACGCATATAATTCCCTTATGTATCAATAGCTCAAAGTCATATCACCCCCAGAAACAATTACTGAGTCTGGTAAAGCGGGCTCTCCGTCCACGCATAGGTTTTTTTCAAACGAAATAAATGTACAGGGAGTTCATGGGAATCGAACTCGTGACTTATAAGTTACCGCGCCAACACGCTACCGACTGCGCTATCAATCACCCTAAAAGGTGGTCGAGGCGCAACGAAAGCAATGCATGGCACGGCGAAAGCGGGCTCTTCCGTCCACGCATATAATTCCCTTATGTATCAATAGCTCAAAGTCATATCACCCCCAGAAACAATTACTGAGTCTGGTAAAGCGGGCTCTCCGTCCACGCATAGGTTTTTTTCAAACGAAATAAATGTACAGGGAGTTCATGGGAATCGAACTCGTGACTTATAAGTTACCGCGCCAACACGCTACCGACTGCACTATCAATCACCCTAAAAGGTGATCGAGGCGCAACGAAAGCAATGCATGGCACGGCGAAAGCAGGCTCTTCCGTCCACGCATATAATTCCTTTATGTATCAATAGCTCAAAGTCATATCACCCCCAGAAACAATTACTGAGTCTGGTAAAGCGGGCTCTCCGTCCACGCATAGGTTTTTTTCAAACGAAATAAATGTACAAGGAGTTCATGGGAATCGAACTCGTGACTTATAAGTTACCACGCCAACACGCTACCGACTGCGCTATCAATCACCCTAAAAGGTGATCGAGGCGCAACGAAAGCAATGCATGGCACGGCGAAAGCGGGCTCTTCCGTCCACGCATATAATTCCCTTATGTATCAATAGCTCAAAGTCATATCACCCCCAGAAACAATTACTGAGTCTGGTAAAGCGGGCTCTCCGTCCACGCATATAATTCCCTTATGTATCAATAGCTCAAAGTCATATCACCCCCAGAAACAATTACTGAGTCTGGTAAAGCGGGCTCTCCGTCCACGCATAGGTTTTTCTCAAACGAAATAAATGTACAGGGAGTTCATGGGAATCGAACTCGTGACTTATAAGTTACCGCGCCAACACGCTACCGACTGCGCTATCAATCACCCTAAAAGGTGATCGAGGCGCAACGAAAGCAATGCATGGCACGGCGAAAGCGGGCTCTTCCGTCCACGCATATAATTCCCTTATGTATCAATAGCTCAAAGTCATATCACCCCCAGAAACAATTACTGAGTCTGGTAAAGCGGGCTCTCCGTCCACGCATAGGTTTTTTCAAACGAAATAAATGTACAGGGAGTTCATGGGAATCGAACTCGTGACTTATAAGTTACCGCGCCAACACGCTACCGACTGCGCTATCAATCACCCTAAAAGGTGATCGAGGCGCAACGAAAGCAATGCATGGCACGGCGAAAGCGGGCTCTTCCGTCCACGCATATAATTCCCTTATGTATCAATAGCTCAAAGTCATATCACCCCCAGAAACAATTACTGAGTCTGGTAAAGCGGGCTCTCCGTCCACGCATAGGTTTTTTTCAAACGAAATAAATGTACAGGGAGTTCATGGGAATCGAACTCGTGACTTATAAGTTACCGCGCCAACACGCTACCGACTGCGCTATCAATCACCCTAAAAGGTGATCGAGGCGCAACGAAAGCAATGCATGGCACGGCGAAAGCGGGCTCTTCCGTCCACGCATATAATTCCCTTATGTATCAATAGCTCAAAGTCATATCACCCCCAGAAACAATTACTGAGTCTGGTAAAGCGGGCTCTCCGTCCACGCATAGGTTTTTTTCAAACGAAATAAATGTACAGGGAGTTCATGGGAATCGAACTCGTGACTTATAAGTTACCGCGCCAACACGCTACCGACTGCGCTATCAATCACCCTAAAAGGTGATCGAGGCGCAACGAAAGCAATGCATGGCACGGCGAAAGCAGGCTCTTCCGTCCACGCATATAATTCCCTTATGTATCAATAGCTCAAAGTCATATCACCCCCAGAAACAATTACTGAGTCTGGTAAAGCGGGCTCTCCGTCCACGCATAGGTTTTTTTCAAACGAAATAAATGTACAGGGAGTTCATGGGAATCGAACTCGTGACTTATAAGTTACCGCGCCAACACGCTACCGACTGCGCTATCAATCACCCTAAAAGGTGA
Organism: Morinoia aosen; assembly: GCA_030386875.1. NCBI lineage: Eukaryota > Metazoa > Arthropoda > Malacostraca > Amphipoda > Talitridae > Morinoia > Morinoia aosen. Next base: position 54,202,145 of record CM059575.1, on the reverse strand, counting down.
TCGAGGCGCAACGAAAGCAATGCATGGCACGGCGAAAGCGGGCTCTTCCGTCCACGCATATAATTCCCTTGTGTATCAATAGCTCAAAGTCATATCACCCCCAGAAACAATTACTGAGTCTGGTAAAGCGGGCTCTCCGTCCACGCATATAATTCCCTTATGTATCAATAGCTCAAAGTCATATCACCCCCAGAAACAATTACTGAGTCTGGTAAAGCGGGCTCTCCGTCCACGCATAGGTTTTTTTCAAACGAAATAAATGTACAGGGAGTTCATGGGAATCGAACTCGTGACTTATAAGTTACCGCGCCAACACGCTACCGACTGCGCTATCAATCACCCTAAAAGGTGATCGAGGCGCAACGAAAGCAATGCATGGCACGGCGAAAGCAGGCTCTTCCGTCCACGCATATAATTCCCTTATGTATCAATAGCTCAAAGTCATATCACCCCCAGAAACAATTACTGAGTCTGGTAAAGCGGGCTCTCCGTCCACGCATAGGTGTTTTTTAAACGAAATAAATGTACAGGGAGTTCATGGGAATCGAACTCGTGACTTATAAGTTACCGCGCCAACACGCTACCGACTTCGCTATCAATCACCCTAAAAGGTGATCGAGGCGCAACGAAAGCAATGCATGGCACGGCGAAAGCGGGCTCTTTCGTCCACGCATATAATTCCCTTATGTATCAATAGCTCAAAGTCATATCACCCCCAGAAACAATTACTGAGTCTGGTAAAGCGGGCTCTCCGTCCACGCATAGGTTTTTTTCAAACGAAATAAATGTACAGGGAGTTCATGGGACTCGAACTCGTGACTTATAAGTTACCGCGCCAACACGCTACCGACTGCGCTATCAATCACCCTAAAAGGTGATCGAGGCGCAACGAAAGCAATGCATGGCACGGCGAAAGCGGGCTCTTCCGTCCACGCATATAATTCCCTTATGTATCAATAGCTCAAAGTCATATCACCCCCAGAAACAATTACTGAGTCTGGTAAAGCGGGCTCTCCGTCCACGCATAGGTTTTTTTCAAACGAAATAAATGTACAGGGAGTTCATGGGAATCGAACTCGTGACTTATAAGTTACCGCGCCAACACGCTACCGACTGCGCTATCAATCACCCTAAAAGGTGATCGAGGCGCAACGAAAGCAATGCATGGCACGGCGAAAGCGGGCTCTTCCGTCCACGCATATAATTCCCTTATGTATCAATAGCTCAAAGTCATATCACCCCAAGAAACAATTACTGAGTCTGGTAAAGCGGGCTCTCCGTCCACGCATATAATTCCCTTATGTATCAATAGCTCAAAGTCATATCACCCCCAGAAACAATTACTGAGTCTGGTAAAGCGGGCTCTCCGTCCACGCATAGGTTTTTTTCAAACGAAATAAATGTACAGGGAGTTCATGGGAATCGAACTCGTGACTTATAAGTTACCGCGCCAACACGCTACCGACTGCGCTATCAATCACCCTAAAAGGTGATCGAGGCGCAACGAAAGCAATGCATGGCACGGCGAAAGCGGGCTCTTCCGTCCACGCATATAATTCGCTTATGTATCAATAGCTCAAAGTCATATCACCCCCAGAAACAATTACTGAGTCTGGTAAAGCGGGCTCTCCGTCCACGCATAGGTTTTTTCAAACGAAATAAATGTACAGGGAGTTCATGGGAATCGAACTCGTGACTTATAAGTTACCGCGCCAACACGCTACCGACTGCGCTATCAATCACCCTAAAAGGTGATCGAGGCGCAACGAAAGCAATGCATGGCACGGCGAAAGCGGGCTCTTCCGTCCACGCATATAATTCCCTTATGTATCAATAGCTCAAAGTCATATCACCCCCAGAAACAATTACTGAGTCTGGTAAAGCGGGCTCTCCGTCCACGCATAGGTTTTTTTCAAACGAAATAAATGTACAGGGAGTTCATGGGACTCGAACTCGTGACTTATAAGTTACCGCGCCAACACGCTACCGACTGCGCTATCAATCACCCTAAAAGGTGATCGAGGCGCAACGAAAGCAATGCATGGCACGGCGAAAGCGGGCTCTTCCGTCCACGCATATAATTCCCTCATGTATCAATAGCTCAAAGTCATATCACCCCCAGAAACAATTACTGAGTCTGGTAAAGCGGGCTCTCCGTCCACGCATAGGTTTTTTTCAAACGAAATAAATGTACAGGGAGTTCATGGGAATCGAACTCGTGACTTATAAGTTACCGCGCCAACACGCTACCGACTGCGCTATCAATCACCCTAAAAGGTGATCGAGGCGCAACGAAAGCAATGCATGGCACGGCGAAAGCGGGCTCTTCCGTCCACGCATATAATTCCCTTATGTATCAATAGCTCAAAGTCATATCACCCCAAGAAACAATTACTGAGTCTGGTAAAGCGGGCTCTCCGTCCACGCATATAATTCCCTTATGTATCAATAGCTCAAAGTCATATCACCCCCAGAAACAATTACTGAGTCTGGTAAAGCGGGCTCTCCGTCCACGCATAGGTTTTTTTCAAACGAAATAAATGTACAGGGAGTTCATGGGAATCGAACTCGTGACTTATAAGTTACCGCGCCAACACGCTACCGACTGCGCTATCAATCACCCTAAAAGGTGATCGAGGCGCAACGAAAGCAATGCATGGCACGGCGAAATCGGGCTCTTCCGTCCACGCATATAATTCCCTTATGTATCAATAGCTCAAAGTCATATCACCCCCAGAAACAATTACTGAGTCTGGTAAAGCGGGCTCTCCGTCCACGCATAGGTTTTTTCAAACGAAATAAATGTACAGGGAGTTCATGGGAATCGAACTCGTGACTTATAAGTTACCGCGCCAACACGCTACCGACTGCGCTATCAATCACCCTAAAAGGTGATCGAGGCGCAACGAAAGCAATGCATGGCACGGCGAAAGCGGGCTCTTCCGTCCACGCATATAATTCCCTTATGTATCAATAGCTCAAAGTCATATCACCCCCAGAAACAATTACTGAGTCTGGTAAAGCGGGCTCTCCGTCCACGCATAGGTTTTTTTCAAACGAAATAAATGTACAGGGAGTTCATGGGAATCGAACTCGTGACTTATAAGTTACCGCGCCAACACGCTACCGACTGCGCTATCAATCACCCTAAAAGGTGATCGAGGCGCAACGAAAGCAATGCATGGCACGGCGAAAGCGGGCTCTTCCGTCCACGCATATAATTCCCTCATGTATCAATAGCTCAAAGTCATATCACCCCCAGAAACAATTACTGAGTCTGGTAAAGCGGGCTCTCCGTCCACGCATAGGTTTTTTTCAAACGAAATAAATGTACAGGGAGTTCATGGGAATCGAACTCGTGACTTATAAGTTACCGCGCCAACACGCTACCAACTGCGCTATCAATCACCCTAAAAGGTGATCGAGGCGCAACGAAAGCAATGCATGGCACGGCGAAAGCGGGCTCTTCCGTCCACGCATATAATTCCCTTATGTATCAATAGCTCAAAGTCATATCACCCCCAGAAACAATTACTGAGTCTGGTAAAGCGGGCTCTCCGTCCACGCATAGGTTTTTTTTCAAACGAAATAAATGTACAGGGAGTTCATGGGAATCGAACTCGTGACTTATAAGTTACCGCGCCAACACGCTACCGACTGCGCTATCAATCACCCTAAAAGGTGATCGAGGCGCAACGAAAGCAATGCATGGCACGGCGAAAGCGGGCTCTTCCGTCCACGCATATAATTCCCTTATGTATCAATAGCTCAAAGTCATATCACCCCCAGAAACAATTACTGAGTCTGGTAAAGCGGGCTCTCCGTCCACGCATAGGTTTTTTTCAAACGAAATAAATGTACAGGGAGTTCATGGGAATCGAACTCGTGACTTATAAGTTACCGCGCCAACACGCTACCGACTGCGCTATCAATCACCCTAAAAGGTGATCGAGGCGCAACGAAAGCAATGCATGGCACGGCGAAAGCGGGCTCTTCCGTCCACGCATATAATTCCCTTATGTATCAATAGCTCAAAGTCATATCACCCCCAGAAACAATTACTGAGTCTGGTAAAGCGGGCTCTCCGTCCACGCATAGGTTTTTTCAAACGAAATAAATGTACAGGGAGTTCATGGGAATCGAACTCGTGACTTATAAGTTACCGCGCCAACACGCTACCGACTGCGCTATCAATCACCCTAAAAGGTGGTCGAGGCGCAACGAAAGCAATGCATGGCACGGCGAAAGCGGGCTCTTCCGTCCACGCATATAATTCCCTTATGTATCAATAGCTCAAAGTCATATCACTCCCAGAAACAATTACTGAGTCTGGTAAAGCGGGCTCTCCGTCCACGCATAGGTTTTTTTCAAACGAAATAAATGTACAGGGAGTTCATGGGAATCGAACTCGTGACTTATAAGTTACCGCGCCAACACGCTACCGACTGCGCTATCAATCACCCTAAAAGGTGATCGAGGCGCAACGAAAGCAATGCATGGCACGGCGAAAGCGGGCTCTTCCGTCCACGCATATAATTCCCTTATGTATCAATAGCTCAAAGTCATATCACCCCCAGAAACAATTACTGAGTCTGGTAAAGCGGGCTTTCCGTCCACGCATAGGTTTTTTTCAAACGAAATAAATGTACAGGGAGTTCATGGGAATCGAACTCGTGACTTATAAGTTACCGCGCCAACACGCTACCGACTGCGCTATCAATCACCCTAAAAGGTGATCGAGGCGCAACGAAAGCAATGCATGGCACGGCGAAAGCGGGCTCTTCCGTCCACGCATATAATTCCCTTATGTATCAATAGCTCAAAGTCATATCACCCCCAGAAACAATTACTGAGTCTGGTAAAGCGGGCTCTCCGTCCACGCATAGGTTTTTTTCAAACGAAATAAATGTACAGGGAGTTCATGGGAATCGAACTCGTGACTTATAAGTTACCGCGCCAACACGCTACCGACTGCGCTATCAATCACCCTAAAAGGTGATCGAGGCGCAACGAAAGCAATGCATGGCACGGCGAAAGCGGGCTCTTCCGTCCACGCATATAATTCCCTTATGTATCAATAGCTCAAAGTCATATCACCCCCAGAAACAATTACTGAGTCTGGTAAAGCGGGCTCTCCGTCCACGCATAGGTTTTTTTCAAACGAAATAAATGTACAGGGAGTTTATGGGAATCGAACTCGTGACTTATAAGTTACCGCGCCAACACGCTACCGACTGCGCTATCAATCACCCTAAAAGGTGATCGAGGCGCAACGAAAGCAATGCATGGCACGGCGAAAGCGGGCTCTTCCGTCCACGCATATAATTCATTTATGTATCAATAGCTCAAAGTCATATCACCCCCAGAAACAATTACTGAGTCTGGTAAAGCGGGCTCTCCGTCCACGCATAGGTTTTTTTCAAACGAAATAAATGTACAGGGAGTTCATGGGAATCGAACTCGTGACTTATAAGTTACCGCGCCAACACACTACCGACTGCGCTATCAATCACCCTAAAAGGTGATCGAGGCGCAACGAAAGCAATGCATGGCACGGCGAAAGCGGGCTCTTCCGTCCACGCATATAATTCCCTTATGTATCAATAGCTCAAAGTCATATCACCCCCAGAAACAATTACTGAGTCTGGTAAAGCGGGCTCTCCGTCCACGCATAGGATTTTTTCAAACGAAATAAATGTACAGGGAGTTCATGGGAATCGAACTCGTGACTTATAAGTTACCGCGCCAACACGCTACCGACTGCGCTATCAATCACCCTAAAAGGTGATCGAGGCGCAACGAAAGCAATGCATGGCACGGCGAAAGCGGGCTCTTCCGTCCACGCATATAATTCCCTTATGTATCAATAGCTCAAAGTCATATCACCCCCAGAAACAATTACTGAGTCTGGTAAAGCGGGCTCTCCGTCCACGCATAGGTTTTTTTCAAACGAAATAAATGTACAGGGAGTTCATGGGAATCGAACTCGTGACTGATAAGTTACCGCGCCAACACGCTACCGACTGCGCTATCAATCACCCTAAAAGGTGATCGAGGCGCAACGAAAGCAATGCATGGCACGGCGAAAGCGGGCTCTTCCGTCCACGCATATAATTCCCTTATGTATCAATAGCTCAAAGTCATATCACCCCCAGAAACAATTACTGAGTCTGGTAAAGCGGGCTCTCCGTCCACGCATAGGTTTTTTTCAAACGAAATAAATGTACAGGGAGTTCATGGGAATCGAACTCGAGACTTATAAGTTACCGCGCCAACACGCTACCGACTGCGCTATCAATCACCCTAAAAGGTGATCGAGGCGCAACGAAAGCAATGCATGGCACGGCGAAAGCGGGCTCTTCCGTCCACGCATATAATTCCCTTATGTATCAATAGCTCAAAGTCATATCACCCCCAGAAACAATTACTGAGTCTGGTAAAGCGGGCTCTCCGTCCACGCATAGGTTTTTTTCAAATGAAATAAATGTACAGGGAGTTCATGGGAATCGAACTCGTGACTTATAAGTTACCGCGCCAACACGCTACCGACTGCGCTTTCAATCACCCTAAAAGGTGATCGAGGCGCAACGAAAGCAATGCATGGCACGGCGAAAGCGGGCTCTTCCGTCCACGCATATAATTCCCTTATGTATCAATAGCTCAAAGTCATATCACCCCCAGAAACAATTACTGAGTCTGGTAAAGCGGGCTCTCCGTCCACGCATAGGTTTTTTTCAAACGAAATAAATGTACAGGGAGTTCATGGGAATTGAACTCGTGACTTATAAGTTACCGCGCCAACACGCTACCGACTGCGCTATCAATCACCCTAAAAGGTGATCGAGGCGCAACGAAAGCAATGCATGGCACGGCGAAAGCGGGCTCTTCCGTCCACGCATATAATTCCCTTATGTATCAATAGCTCAAAGTCATATCACCCCCAGAAACAATTACTGAGTCTGGTAAAGCGGGCTCTCCGTCCACGCATAGGTTTTTTTCAAACGAAATAAATGTACAGGGAGTTCATGGGAATCGAACTCGTGACTTATAAGTTACCGCGCCAACACGCTACCGACTGCGCTATCAATCACCCTAAAAGGTGATCGAGGCGCAACGAAAGCAATGCATGGCACGGCGAAAGCGGGCTCTTCCGTCCACGCATATAATTCCTTTATGTATCAATAGCTCAAAGTCATATCACCCCCAGAAACAATTACTGAGTCTGGTAAAGCGGGCTCTCCGTCCACGCATAGGTTTTTTTCAAACGAAATAAATGTACAGGGAGTTCATGGGAATCGAACTCGTGACTTATAAGTTACCGCGCCAACACGCTACCGACTGCGCTATCAATCACCCTAAAAGGTGATCGAGGCGCAACGAAAGCAATGCATGGCACGGCGAAAGCGGGCTCTTCCGTCCACGCATATAATTCCCTTATGTATCAATAGTTCAAAGTCATATCACCCCCAGAAATAATTACTGAGTCTGGTAAAGCGGGCTTTCCGTCCACGCATAGGTTTTTTTCAAACGAAATGAATGTACAGGGAGTTCATGGGAATCGAACTCGTGACTTATAAGTTACCGCGCCAACACGCTACCGACTGCGCTATCAATCACCCTAAAAGGTGATCGATGCGCAACGAAAGCAATGCATGGCACGGCGAAAGCGGGCTCTTCCGTCCACGCATATAATTCCCTTATGTATCAATAGCTCAAAGTCATATCACCCCCAGAAACAATTACTGAGTCTGGTAAAGCGGGCTCTCCGTCCACGCATAGGTTTTTTTCAAACGAAATAAATGTACAGGGAGTTCATGGGAATCGAACTCGTGACTTATAAGTTACCGCGCCAACACGCTACCGACTGCGCTATCAATCACCCTAAAAGGTGATCGAGGCGCAACGAAAGCAATGCATGGCACGGCGAAAGCGGGCTCTTCCGTCCACGCATATAATTCCCTTATGTATCAATAGCTCAAAGTCATATCACCCCCAGAAACAATTACTGAGTCTGGTAAAGCGGGCTCTCCGTCCACGCATAGGTTTTTTTCAAACGAAATAAATGTACAGGGAGTTCATGGGAATCGAACTCGTGACTTATAAGTTACCGCGCCAACACGCTACCGACTGCGCTATCAATCACCCTAAAAGGTGATCGAGGCGCAACGAAAGCAATGCATGGCACGGCGAAAGCGGGCTCTTCCGTCCACGCATATAATTCCCTTATGTATCAATAGCTCAAAGTCATATCACCCCCAGAAACAATTACTGAGTCTGGTAAAGCGGGCTCTCCGTCCACGCATAGGTTTTTTTCAAACGAAATAAATGTACAGGGAGTTCATGGGAATCGAACTCGTGACTTATAAGTTACCGCGCCAACACGCTACCGACTGCGCTATCAATCACCCTAAAAGGTGATCGAGGCGCAACGAAAGCAATGCATGGCACGGCGAAAGCGGGCTCTTCCGTCCACGCATATAATTCCCTTATGTATCAATAGCTCAAAGTCATATCACCCCCAGAAACAATTACTGAGTCTGGTAAAGCGGGCTCTCCGTCCACGCATAGGTTTTTTTCAAACGAAATAAATGTACAGGGAGTTCATGGGAATCGAACTCGTGACTTATAAGTTACCGCGCCAACACGCTACCGACTGCGCTATCAATCACCCTAAAAGGTGATCGAGGCGCAACGAAAGCAATGCATGGCACGGCGAAAGCGGGCTCTTCCGTCCACGCATATAATTCCCTTATGTATCAATAGCTCAAAGTCATATCACCCCCAGAAACAATTACTGAGTCTGGTAAAGCGGGCTCTCCGTCCACGCATAGGTTTTTTTCAAACGAAATAAATGTACAGGGAGTTCATGGGAATCGAACTCGTGACTTATAAGTTACCGCGCCAACACGCTACCGACTGCGCTATCAATCACCCTAAAAGGTGATCGAGGCGCAACGAAAGCAATGCATGGCACGGCGAAAGCGGGCTCTTCCGTCCACGCATATAAGTCCCTTATGTATCAATAGCTCAAAGTCATATCACCCCCAGAAACAATTACTGAGTCTGGTAAAGCGGGCTCTCCGTCCACGCATAGGTTTTTTCAAACGAAATAAATGTACAGGGAGTTCATGGGAATCGAACTCGTGACTTATAAGTTACGGGCTGCTGCTGCTGCTGCACAGGCCGGGCACCTCACTGAGGCACGGGCTGCTGCTGCTGCTGCACAGGCCGGGCACCTCACTGAGGCACGGGCTGCTGCTGCTGCACAGGCCAGGCACCTCACTGAGGCACGGGCTGCTGCTGCTGCACAGGCCGGGCAGGCACCTCACAGAGAGACAGGCCGTAGGGAGGCACCATGGCACCAGTGCAGCCATTTGTTGGTTGCGCTGATGCCAGTGTTCACGTACATTAAAACTGTTCGATTGTATTTCAAAAACATGGAAATCCCTGATATCAGTGTGGATTTTACATTGGTATTTTAATTATTTTTGCAACAGCTATTTAAATCTGATCACAAAGAAAGTGTTTTGTGCAATGGTTGTACGCATCACTAAAAATTTTCTCTGAAATCATAAACGTCTCTCTCTCAAAGTAAGAGAGTATAATAGCAGCGATATTGAAATGACTGAGATTTTATTAACAAAGAAACTTCGACAGAAATTTTTAGGAGCAAATATGTGAGAAGAATCCGAGCTCGCGTTGTTAATATGGGAATCACTGTCAACATACAGTGTGACCGCATTTGCCTTTTGCATAATTCGGTGAAACAGGGCTTCTGAATAAAAATATTGGTACACCGCGGACTCGTGAACGTCCAGGTGCACTTGACACGATGCGTTTTATCTCATTAACAGCCATTGTCTCGTCAATTGCACTGAAGGGCCATACATGCTCATTTTTGAATCTTTTGTCTCTGCGATGAATCGTAATGTGTCACAAAAGAATCTAACTCGCTGTCGCAAGGCAATCGCTCATTGGGTCCCCCCCCCCCGCCTGCACCATAGCTCAATGAGTCACTGGAAGGATGACTATACTCACTGAATGCTTGCACTCTTTTAATAATTTCATTTCTTGTTTGTTCAATTGTTTACTGGATAATGAATGATATTCATGTTCTCACTCCGTGTTTGGAAACACACAGTTTGGACTGTATTTGTCATGCATGGGTAAAAATGGAACGTATTTTATTGTCCTGAAAACTGTTTTGTGTACGTCTATTTGATCGCTTCCGCATTCCATGATGCATAAACAAGTTAATCGTTTTTGCCTAATTATTGTCCCTCATTCAGGTCACGAACTGCTATTAGTGCTCTGCGATAAACACTAGCGAACATTTCTGCTGCAACATAGCAGGCAGTGGACAGCGAGGATCGCTCCGTGCTGTTATTCACCTGTTTCCTCTGATGCGTCTATATCTCTGAAAATATTTGTAGCAAATGCGTTAGAGGATATTTTACGATGGACCATCGTTCTAGAATAACATCCGGTATCAAATCCAAGAGTGAATAAGCAAGTTAATGATGAGTGACTTCAGTTTTTATCTTTCTCGTATACGACGAGTATTTGTGAACAAGAAATTCAAACATTTAAGGATGAAATCATCCAATTAGGAGAAATCAAAACATTCACTTCACCCAGAAATTACTTACCTCAAAACTTTACCTAAGGCCATAATTGTACGATAACAATGTGTATATAACTCGCAATTCTTCATTACATTTAGAAATTGCGTCGAGATGTTCAACTTTCTATTTTTTTATGTGCATGGCCTAAGTGTATTCTTTGTGAGCACGTGCTGGGCAGGACTTAATCGAATGAGGTGTCCGTGTTACGATTCGCTCCAGTGCGGCCACAGCGTCCGGCATTTGTGAGCAGATCGAGCCAATTCCAGCATTTTGTGTCGCTGGTCGCTTCGAGCATTTGCTGCCAAGCATTTTACTGCCCGCGTGTCCTACTTGCAGAGCCTGGTCCAAGTCATCCCGTTGTGTCGCTTAGTTCCAGTGTGTCTAATATGATTCCAACTCCACACTCATCACATCGCCTTATTCTGAGTGACGACGCCAACAGGTGCCCTTAATAATGATTATGTGATATCCGTCTCTTCAATAGATTTTCAGTGTTCTAGTCGGAAAATTACCTCGCCCCCTATGGAATGTTATGCTATTGGAATAATTTAGCAGCTAGCAGATATTTTTTTTTCATTTTCAACCTAAGCGTGTGAAGATGCCCGTGAACACTTGCCCTGCCGCGAAAATTCAAATTAGAGTACTTCATTTCATGTGTAACTTTCATTTCAAATAATTCAGGAAAACTGTTTACATTCAATTCTACTTTTTAGTTGATTATTTTCATGTCGTATAGGGCATATTTGATAATTCGGGGAGTGTACAAGCCACCAATACAATTTATAATTTCAACCTTGTTCCAAATATTATCTTTTGGTAGGCCCGTAAAAAGTCTCCAGTGTAAGATAAAAGAAAGATTCTGTGTAAAACTTTGTGTTTTGCCCTTAACCTTCGTACTTTTAAAAACTTTTTGCATTGAAGCGAACTTGGGAGAGCTCACTATTGAGTAAATATTTAAATTATTCATTTGGCAATGTGAGTTGAATACCGATACCTGTCCGTTTCCCATCGAGCATGTGCCGCCTAGTCGACGCCTGGTAAACTGAAATAACGCCGTGACCGAGTTGGAAAATTTTATAGGATTTTCAAATATGATAGGAAGCGAAAAGTAGTTCAACCAGCGCCAGCTTTAACTCCTTGATCGGAGTTTCAGTCCCAACTCCTGCTAGAGCTTTACAGTGCATTGATTGAGCTTTAGAGAACCACGTGAATATATCGAGACTAAAGTGATTGATGGTAGCAGCGTCATAAATATAGAGTCTAGACTTGTGTCTGTAGGATATAAGCCCATGACAGATGGGGCGTAACCTGTCTTTTCTGGAGCATGTGAAGAGTCGGCTCTTATTTATTGGTATTGGAAATTATACGAGGACACGAAATATACAGAGGTCGAGGCAGCTTGCGCACCATATGCCATCAAGAAATATTTTACGGTATTCAGAACTGAGAACTGAAGAATTTGAGCATACCTCTAGGAATGTTCACATTTAGCAACAAACGTTTATTGAAGTACTATGTACGATTTTAAATCTTGTTCAATCCCATTTAATTTAGTAATTTATTCAGAAAATTTGAAACAGAAATTACATTTCCAATAGTCTCTGAGAAAAGTTTTAATATTGTATACCTAATGTAGTAGTCATAAAATACAATCCCTGTAGCTCGCCGCTGTTATCTTGCTCTTTTCTGGTTAATCTATTTCTCATCCTTGTGGTGCTGTGTCGGTAGTCACGTTACGGTATTTTATCTGCTGTTCTTCTCGTCAAAACATTCAGAGAGTCTTTTTATTTATTGATATTATTTTTTTCTTGTTATGATGCATGAATCAACTATACGAGTTGCTGACATCATCACCTTTATCTGTTAATTGTTTCTTTCAATCAGAATAGGTTTATCGAGCAAAAACGTGGTGTGGTTATAAGTATAAGAAGGGTGGTGGTGCATATCGGTAGTTATTTATTTCAATAGGTACTTTGCACATTTATAAATAATTTCACCATCATCATCATCATCGGCTTCCAAGTGCATCGGAAAAATACTCTTGTAGCTAATGTTTAACATCTATCAATTATAAAGATAGAGATTATATCCACTGATCAAGTTAATTATAGGCTCCACGACTAATTTAGCCCCACACGCTTCACTATCTGTGTAGGCCCTAACGACAACCTGAGGAGAGTTCACAATCAAGATCATGCGAGTGTTACTGAATGAAATAAGAGAATTCAGCTTTGAGCTCGAAGAGAGCTGTTGCAAACGTTATTAGCAGAAGCAAAGGAGCCGCAGAAGTCTGCGGCTGGTCCAGAGTTTGAGACTCGCGCTTTTGAGAGCATATTAAAAGGAATTTACAATGATGGCTGGTGATGGTTGGGTTGGCCTTTGCACTTCACAAGAGAGTGTTGGAATGGAGTTCAAGTATAAAGCTTGGAAATGTGACTGAGAGCTCAAGGTGTGATCGTTTGTTTTGTTAAATTGGGATAATGAAAATAAGGTCTTCCCTCAACGCTGTCGGGTCGGGGAGTCTGAAATATGCGACACCAGTTGAAACAGAACTCGGAGTTGCTGTCTTATAAGATGGAGCCGCTCCAGGGTACGCCAGCCAGAGGAGTCCCTCAATGCAGTGATGAAACGTTTGATCGCATTATGAGAGAATAGGTATGTCATCCTAACGGTGCCCAAACTAAGCTTAAATGAATCAATTATCCTACTATGAATTCTATGGAAAAAATCTATCTATAAATATTTATTTCTTATAAAATCTAAAAAAAATATACATTTAGCAGATTTTTTGAAAAGCCATCTTTGGAATCTTGAGTATGACCTGGAGAAGCGAGTGGAGAACATAAGGTGGAGAACAAAAGGGTAAACATTCCTACATTTCGTTGTCTGAGCTTCGTTCTCCGAGGAGCAGATTGCATAAAACTTGTGGTGAATAATATTTTTTGAGTATGGATGACGCAGTAAGTTTTCGTGAATCGAAAAAATCAGCTAGGCCGCAAGAGTTCTCTCAGAGGTTAGATATATTTATAAATATTTACGGTGATGATGGAGCCATGACACTGTTCATTTTTTTGTTTCATCTACTCAAAACAACGATGTATTTTGAATGACATTGGAATAAAATGAAAGCGTATCATTTTCCATCATAAATTCAAATAATTTTTCAAACAATTTACATTGGACTCAGTTCGAGTGACGAACAAGGCCGTTTGAGAACACTGACCGAGCTCGAGCTGCTCCCCTGCCCAGTCTAACTTCTTTGCCGCCTACACGCATGTTTTTCGCCACCCAAGTAATTAAGTCGCTTGGGCGGTGAAAAACATACATGCCCCGTCGAAAAAGTTAAACTGGGTGCAAGACGTGAGCCGCAGTCCACCATGCCGCAGCTGTAAGACGATCTCGTGTTGCCAGCGACAGCGCCTGCGGACATCAGTCCTGACTAGGGACTATTTTCCCCCATATCTCAGTGATTCATGAAGTTTGATCTTCCTTTAATCATGTTTACTGGTCAGAGGCATGAAGAACTTCTGCTTAAATTACAATGTGGTCCATGGTGCTTTCCTAATTGGTAAATTAAAATTAATATCGAATAATGCTATTTGAAATTCTCTATTTATCAACTGGCCTCATAATTCTGATAACATAATCCTTTCGCTAAGGGGTGTATCTTAAGCGTCAATTTTGTCAGTCCTTCCACTTTAAGGCATGAGGAGGCATTTTGAAGTAGTTTTGAGGATATCGCGAACATGGAATGTATAGCCCTACTTTGGGTGATCAGTAGCACTCATGCAACCATTGTATATAGAAAGATATCGATTTAATTGTCACTAAACTTAAATTACTTCCAAGTTTGGGCTCGTGGTTCGTGATTAGTGGGAATTTTGCCCCACTCTTCCCCCCCCCCCCCACCCTAGTTTAGGTTTTCTGATTTGATTCAATTTGTGCACTGATTAGTCGTGGTCTAAATAATACTCATAGAATATGATCTACGATATTTTTTCTTTGCCAGTTGTTTATACATGCATGCATTTCTGAAACTTAGATTCATACGCTTGTACATGCAGTAGCAGCTATGATAAATGAACGGAAACAACAACAGCACTTATCAGTTCATCACTGAAACATTATTAAATGATCCCATGGGGAAACTTTCTCAAAAATCTATAAACTAGACATCAAGTTGCAAGTTGCAAAACAATTTTGGCACGATTTTCAAATTTGGAAAAATTTGGTGAATTATCCCGTGGCCAAAAGTTAAGGAACAATTTAAAAGTTACTTTATTTAGCCTTCATTCTTTTTTCAAAACAATATACTTTTTTAGAGTTATAGACGATACTCTTAAATGGTTTGAAGTATTTGTGAGCGATATGGTGATGTCGACAGGTAAAACCCTGCCGTCCGAAGAAAAGGAAATCATTTTGCCAAATTATTAGGAAAAAAGTCAATAACAGAAATTGCCAGCATTTGATGAAGGTCTGAATGTGCCATCCATTGCGTGGTGAGCAGAGATGAAACACCTAAACGGCAGATGCGACGCCGAGGACTAAAAGACCTCCCTCCATAAACCTCTGCACGAGATAATTCCAAGATAGATATGATGGCTAAAACTGAACATTGTGCAACAGATTTCTCATAATTTAAATGAAGAAACAGTGAATATTATCTCGAGGAAAATAGTTTCGCACAGGCTACAAAATGTAGGATTGCATGCTCGGGTGCCAGCCAGCAAGCCTTTCATTAAAAAACTTAGGCCCTTCTCGATTTTGCGAGAGAGCATGTTCTCTGGACTGATGCACAGGGGGCTGAAGTTAACTTCAGAGACAAATCGAAGATCAATGAGCTCGGTTCTGAGGGTAAAATATGTGTACGACTCATAACAGGTAGAAGATTATCGCCAGATGCGTTAAAAAACGTGAAACTTAAAGGGGAAAGTGTGATGGTGAGGTGAATGATTTCTTCCTCTTGAGTGGGCACCATTTTACGCTAACGTGGAATAATTAATATTGAAGTTTATCACCAGATTCTTCATCATTATGCTGTGTTGAGCTCACACCTTAGTCCTTGTCAACCCACCATTGCAAGACAATGGACCTCGTCATTAGGCAAGGAAAATCATGATCTGCCTGGAAGAGAAAATAAATACTCCGATGAACTGGCCAGCTCAGAGTCTCGCTCTTAACCCTGTCGAAAATGTTTGGAAGATAAGCGAGAGAGAGGCCAGAAAAAAATTGTTAAAACCCGGATCATCTCTGGCATTAACTGACAAAAGAGTGGGAAAGGAGCACCAGCGGGTTTTGCAGGAAACTAATAATGTCATGTGCTCGACGATGCAGTGAAGTGATAGAAAATGAGTGAACTTCTACAATTTATTGAAATTATTGTATAAATTTAGCAATAAATCGACGTTTTTATACAGTTCCTGAACTTTTGGCGGTGATATAATTCATCAATTTGTCTTACGCATTAAAATTTTGTTTCAAAATTGTAGTAAACCCTGTGGTTATGTATCTACATGTTTTCATTTCAAATTAATCCAAGTCAAGTTCAATTTAATCCATGTCAAGTTCTATTTAATCCAAGTCAAGTTCAAATTTATCCAACCCTAAGTTGAGTTAAGAATTGACATAATCACTCGTTAATTTGAGCGTTTATTGTGTTAAAATGGGCCTATTGGATGTGATGAGCAAGACAATTGCTTTTCCTTTCAGCAAGGAATACATAAATTTCCGCCGGTGTTGCAATCTAAAGACAAGCTGTTGGAAGATATGCTAAGTATCCAGCATCAAGAGGCCGAGTGTGATTCAGATCTTTTACCGGAGTAAAAGATACAAGTCAATTATAAGAACTTCGTACTATACTACACATTACAGTTATTCCAAAATTCTGCATTAATAGCTGTATGCATTGATTCAAATGTTTATGTTCAGAAGGTAACTTGAGACTTGCTGTCTGAGCTCAGTTTTGAAGCCCATGGCACAATTGCCTGTAATTACATCGCTATTTATTGCTTCTTTATTTTAGTCGGGTTGTGGCAACTGTTTTTCTGCTCTTTAAGGGGGTCCTCAAAAAAAAAATAATTTTTGATCCGATTGGTCTGAAATTTGGTCAGTATATGTATTTTTGCAAGAAAAACATATTTGAATCGCAAAGTTTTTTGATTTAGGCTTTAGTTTTTCCGAAAAATTTGAAATATTAGTTTTTTGAGTCATTTTTATGCATATTTCAAATGAATAGAAGTCATTGAGTTTTTATGCTAGAACAAATCCAAAGACAGTTTTGGAATCCTTGGAACATTCCTAACAAAAGTACTTTCATGGATTTTTCAATTTCTTTTATATATGCGATATTTTATCAATATATAAAATATACCGAAATTTTTGATGAATGAACTATGATAAAAAATTAGAATGTAAAAATTGAAAAAGTAGCAATGTTGTTTTGTTAAAAATGTTCCAAGGATTCTAACACTGTCTATTTTTTCTTCCTAGCATAAAAAATCAATGACTTCTATTCTTTTGAATGTTGAAAATAAGTAACTTTACAGTACGGGCCAACAACAAAAATTTTTGTTGAAGTGTAATATAATGGAAAATTTATGTAATTGAATGCTGTTTTCATTTTTATTTCGATAATCTCCATGCATAACTTCATATTTACACTGTGAATTGTAATTTCCATTAATAAAAAAATTATTTTTTTCATGAAAATTATGAAATTTCCATTCCATTTTCAGTCTGATTCTTATGAAATTTGACTATAATATGTAACTTTTGCAAAGAAACACAATTTCTTTCGAACATTTTTTTGATTGAAAAATTTGATATATATATTGGTTTTTAGTCCATTGGTATCGATATTTCAAAAGAATAGAACTCATTAAGTTTTTATGCTAAAATAAAAGCAAAGACAGTTTTAGAATCCTTGAAACATTTCTAACAAAAGCATATTTTCAAATTATCAATTTCCCGTTTTGTTTTCTTGTTATATGGGGTCGAATGGGGTCGAAAATTTAAGATTTTGGTCCCCTTACCACCCCCCCCCCCCCGAGGGGGATCTATTGTTCGAGTCCTATTCGGGGGGGAACTATTGTTTGTAGTGCCATCAAATTTTAGGACCGAATAGTCCACCACCTAAGGGTCCTTTTCCAACAAAAACATGAAAAATGACCATCGGAGAGAAAAGGCGCCTTGGAGGACCCCCTTAACGTAAGGAGGGGGAGTGGGTGAGCGGAGAGCAAGCTCTGTAAGCAGCAGAGCTGCTCCTCATAAATTTTCTACCAGCCTTTTTCGTTTTCCGACGGGCTGGGGAAAATACCGCGTTTATTGAACTGAGATAGATCCTGGACCTGTCAAGTCTGATGCTTTACCGCCCGCAAACTCTAAATTTTTACTGTATTGAAATATTCATTTTAAATGAGGTATTTCATGAGGTATGGGCTGATCTAACATTTCTTTCTGTGAGGCTATAAAATGTATTTGGTTTATTATTGAAAGTCCTTATCTATGCTACTTTTAGTGTGAATAACAAAAAATTTTACGGCATGACACGTATTGTAGTTCATTGAGGTGAACATTTTCCTAATTATTTTGACGGTACACAAGAACAAATAAGAAAACCTATCTCGAAAATGTGAAACTTTTGCACAAAACAATCTTTCCGTCTATTTTGGGAGCATGGTCTCTCGGTCTCTCATATATAAGTTTAGAGGAGAATCTATTACAGAAAGCGAAAACTTTATCTCCATCCATTGTAGAGACGCATGCAGAGTGCAGGACATCCTCATTCAGTTCGTAGCTTTCCACCGTCCGCAAGAGATCAAGACCACAACGCTGCTCTGTGAGGCTGGTAGATTACAATTTCTCATTGGGCAAGCTATAGACGTGATGAGGCTGCAAGTAACTTTGACACCTTCTGGAAATTAGGAGTGTAGAAGAGATCTCAATGTTTTCCAATTATGCCTTCGACTTGCACTTCATTTCATTGCAGTGAGTAAAAGTGACATGTGAGGATCTTATTCAGAGATTGAAAACTGCTAAAAGTTCAAACAAAATATTTATTAATACTATTTCCAATTATTTCTAGGGAGAAGAAACTTCAACGCCTAATTGGTAAAGTCGGATATCTATTTAATGAGGTGTGTTGTCCTACCCGAACAATAGCTAAAAGTTCTATCTATTGAAATGTAAACCGGCTCCTTAGGATTAACTGCCTTCCGTGAACAGGCTTCAAAGAATTGGTTTCATGATGAGTTACACTGAAATGATGTGCTCTTCAGGCGTCTGTGTTGTGTCGCCTGTTTGTCCCTTGTAAACATATGTACCGGGTGTTGCAAAATTGTTGGGACAAACTTCGGCTACTAATAAAAAATAGTGATAAAAGCACTATTTCAACAATGAAAAAATTCAAAAAAACTTCATTTTTGAGATAACATGATGTATAAAATAAGAACGCCGATTATTAGCTACACTCTGTTTATTAATACACAAGAGAGTAATTCAAAAACCAATTAACAACAGATAATTTATTAGTAGCGAGGGACTCATTACAGTAATTGTTCAAAATGTCTACTATGAGTATCGATACAAGTGCGACACCTTCGTTGGAGGGAGTTGCGTACGTTGCCAAAGACGCCAGGCATCTCAGCAACATCTCCGGTAGCGACTGCAGTTCTGGCGTCAAGATCTTCCGACTAGACATGTGTTTCATAAACAAGACTCTTCATGTGCCCCCCACAAACAAAAATATCTAATTGAGTCAGATCAGGAGATCTTGGCGGCCAGGACACAGGACCATTACGACCAATCCATCGATTTGCAAATTGAAGGTCAAGAAAACGATCCACATCCACAGCAAAATGTGCCGGAGCTCCATCATGCTGAAACCACATTCTTCTACGAATATCCAATGGAACATCGGCCAATGAATCCGAAAGGACTTCTCCAAGAAATATTCTGTAAACATTCCCAGTGAGACGCTCCCAGTGAGACGCTCTGGTAGAATGTATGGACCAATGGACCTGCCCAAACATTGACAGTTTATTTACAGCGGTGTCGTTATCCATGTTTATGGACGACATGAGGGTTGTTCGTTTGCCATTCGTGAAAATTATGAAAATTGAACATTCCACCGCGAGTCTAAGTAGCTTCATCCGTGAAGAACATCCGTGTTCTGCGAAATGGCATCTTTTAACTCATTGTTAAAAAACCACTGCGCGAATCGTACGCGAGGAGCATAATCTGCGGGGAAGTAGTCCCTGGATACAACGAAAGTGGTACGGATGATAATTATTGCGATTCAATATCCGCCACATGTGCACTGCGATGTAATCTTGAATTCCCATAGATGCTGCTGCGGCACGAGTGCTCGTACGTGGGTTTTGACTACAATGTTGCAGCACACCTTCCTCTTGATCCAGATCAAGCTGTCTTGCGTGACCAGCATTCGCTCTGTTTGCACTGAAACTTCCGTTTCACACGATCTTTGGTGCAAAGCAGTGAATAATCGATGAACAGGCACCTGTCTATTGGGATGACGTTCTTTGTACATTCTTGCCGAATGTCTCGTATTACCATCAACAGAACCATAGACGAAATGCAAATCAGCCATTTGTGCATTTGTTAGGCAGTTCATTTTACCAGTGCAGTGTCACGATGCTAACTGTCTAACGATCATGGTTCAAACTAGAGGTCACTAACGTTGACTGGAAAGTTCTAGAAAATTATTTAATCTGGAAATTTTTTAAAGTTTGTGAATGTTAAATTTTTAGACATTTTACAAATAAGAATAAATGGGTATGGCGTCAATCCTACCTAAATTTGCCAATTTTAATTCTCCTTATTGCTCTGCTCCTGTCTTCTGTGAATTCGCCGTCGGGCTGCGAAAAATGAGTTTTGAGTTTAAAAGCATAATATCTCATCAACGGAGAGTTTTTTGAACCTAGTTCATTGATGAAATAGTGCTTATATCAATATTTTCTATCAGCAGTCGAAGTTTGTACAAACAATTCTGCAACACCCAGCATATCACGAATAAATGATGTAGGTGTGAGTGTAGCAGTATCGGGGGAGAATATCATTCGTGGATCTGACAGTAACTGTACAAAATCTGTTTTTATTGTATCATTTTTTCCGGACTTCTAAAATCTTCCAATGCAGAATAAAATCAGTTCATTTTAGGATGTTATAAAGAGCTTGTAAATTAAAACAAATATAGCATTCATCACCATCTCATCACCTGCTTTTGATTATACCGAAGTTCTTCTCGAGTGTGCAAAACCATTGCGGGCTGTGAAGTCCTACCTTAAACGCGGTGGGAGAGCGGAGCTCCGGCACTACCGGTCCGTAAGGGTGGTCGTTGCAGAGGATTCAGGGACTCTGTGATTGCCGAGGTAGTTAAGCCATTTATGGTTTCAGCTCTCTGGAGCCCGAGCCCTCGTACTTATAACTTCTTGAACTACGTATTAGTAGTACTTCGCAATTTGGGAGGCAGACCCTGGAGGGTGGTTTCTACGTCTTCATCTTCAAGTTCCACATTACGGAATCCGCGGGCGGATATCACTCCTCTTCCTCTTTCATTTATATAGTTTTGCGAATGGCGCCCAACGTGGGGCTCGAGGTTTCAGCTCTTGTGTACCTGCGTTTTTGTATGTGACTCACGCCTATTAATGTGCCTTGTAATTAGGTTTGCCCTCGAGAAGCTTTTACTTTGTTTTATCTTCATATTTTGTGCTTTCATAATGACGACCTTCGATGGTTCTGATTTAGCTGGTGTTGATGCTCGTATTAAGCAGCTTTTTATTGTTAGAGGTGGTAAACGCCAATCTCTAACGAAAACTTTGAATGCCGTTGAGAAGCCAGACCTGTCTTTCGATGAATACGAATTTTATATCGAAAAACTTCAGACCCTTAAATGTGAATTGTGTGACCTTACCGAGAAAATTAATGATTACATGCTGTCTGAAGAGAAGTGGGATTTTGACGTGTACACCAAGCACTGTGACTCTGATGAAGAGTATATGGACAAGTTAGGTAAAGCATTGGTATCTCTGAACAACGAACTTAAAACTTTGAAGGGTGTGGCAGCTGCTGATGATTCTGTTGTGTCTATTGAGAATTGTTATGATCCTCAGGCTGGTGGTGCTGCTTCATTTACTAACCATAAGATTTCTTTACCGAACATTGACTTGCCGGTGTTTGATGGTAGTCCAGGATTGTACCACCGATTTATAACTTCTTTTGAGAGCCTTATTTCTAAGTACAATTTGTCCTCTTTTGAAAAATTTTCTTATCTTAGTAAGCAATTGTCAGGCACGGCCAAAAAACTGTTAGATTCCATTTCTCTGGAGAATCTTAACTACGAATCTGCTGTCCACTTGCTGAACGATGCATATAGTGATGAGCTAGAGCAGCAATACTCTGTAATTCGTAAGCTGTGTGCCCTAAGACTCCACGAAACTGAGCGTGACGCTTTTCGGTGGATTAGCGAGGCGAAGGTTTTGTGTGAGCAGGTGAAATCTCTAGATATCAGCGGGGACATTTTCTTGCAGTATTTTCTCTGGAGTAGTATGTCACCAGATTTTAAGCAGTTTGTGGCCATTTCCAACAAGTCGAAGCCGTCTTTGCCAGAGATTCTGGGCAGTCTGTTTGATGCAAATTTCAGATTTATTGATGATCAAAAGCTGCAACTACGTAACCGTGATCTTACTTCTGCCGCAGTTGCCATAGACTCCGTTGAGGAGAGTAAAGTGTCCTTATCAAAGTCAGGGTGTTCACTGTGTATCGGTGATAAATCCTAGAGTGCTCACGATCATAGGCTTGGTGCTTGTACGGTCTATCTCGATGCAGAGAGTAAGGTTGCGGCGTTGAAAAAACTTGGCGGGTGCATAAAGTGTGGCTCTGTTTCTCACCAAATTAGATTTTGTCGTTTTAAATTTTCCAAGCCTTGTTTCAAATGCAAGCGAATGCACATGGCGTATCTTTGTCTAAACTCCAGTGATAAGAGACCAGATGGTCATAAGGTTTCAAAAGAAAACTCTCAATCAAAGGAATGTCAACGGTCTCGAGAAGACCCTAGATTTGCTTCCAATAATATGGTGACATTCGCGTCTGTCGGTTCTTCCTATAACGATGTAGTTTTGCCCACCGGGACTGTGTACGTATCTTCCGGTATGAGGAAATTGTCTTGACGGGTATTTAAGGACCTTGGTTCTCAAGCCACATTTGTG
This sequence comes from Morinoia aosen, assembly GCA_030386875.1. Classification (NCBI taxonomy): domain Eukaryota; kingdom Metazoa; phylum Arthropoda; class Malacostraca; order Amphipoda; family Talitridae; genus Morinoia; species Morinoia aosen. The sequence goes on along the minus strand of CM059575.1, from coordinate 54,179,296 downwards.
GAAGGCAGTCCCAAAGATATCCCCAATTGTACGATTTTAGAGCAGACTACCATAGGCATTATATAGGGGAATTAACTCAGAGCAGACGAAGAATTCTACCATTGTTGAATTCCCGATTGATGTACCTGGTCAGGGAACCGTAAAGATTACTGCCATTTGTATTGATAAAATTAACACTCGCATTTCGGTACCTAATTTGTCTCTTGCCGTGAAGCTCTTAATGAGAAAGGGATATTCTCTCGCTGATAATCATTTAATTCATGATGACTTGAAGGGTATCAAAATACTTCTCGGTAGTGATCATAGCCATGTGTTTCCTATTCAGCAGGAAAACTTCGGCGAGGGCGATAAATCTTGCATTTATCACACCCCATCAGGGATAATGCTGGCTGGTAGCGTGCCCGCTTATTTGCGTGACCTGGCTTCCTTACCAGACCAAGCTAGCAGCACTTGACTAGGGACTAGTAACGCGTGGTCACTGGCGGTCTCGGTGAATATCAGTTCGGTAGCAGAGCAGGCTTGTCTTGAAAATTTACAAACTTACCTTAATTATCCCTCTGAAGAAGAGGCAGATGGTTTTTCTAATCAGAGTTCAAGTTTGGTAAGTTATGTTCTGTCCAATCTATCTAGAGACGAGATCAGGGGAAGGTTGATTGTACCTGCTTTGTGGAAAAAGGACCTTGAAGGATTGTTGTCATCCAACTATAAGTTGGCCCGTTCTAATTTGATTTCTCAGCGAAAACGCTTGCAACCTAAGTTACTAGAGTACGATAAAGTTGTTAAAGATCAGTTGCAAAGCCAAATTATTGAAAGTGTCGATAACATACATAAATTTGTTAACCGTAATAACGTGTCCTTTCTCGCCCATAATGCCGTTTTTCGTGAAGAGCATGACTCGACTAAATGCCGTGTGGTATTTTTATCTAACTTGAAGGATCAAAATGAGGGTGGCTTGTCCCATAATCAGTGTTCGCTAATGGGGGCAAATTTGAACAGCAAGCTGAAAATGGCTGCTTTGTTTCTCAGATTTGACAAATTTGTCTTTCTCTTCGATTTGCAAAAAGCGTTCCTTCAGATGCAGCTTCGGCTAGAGGACACCGAAAAATTATTGTTCCTGTGGTTTAACGATGTATCTAAAAGTGACTACCAAATAGTAGGATATCGTTTTACTAGGGTGCCCTTCGGAATGAGATATTCTCCATTTTTGTTGATGGTATCTCTTTATTATATTCTTGTCCTCCGTGCTACCTCTGATACCGAAGAAGTTCGCCGCATGAAGCGCTTGATGTATAATTTGGCTTACATGGACAATTTAGCATACTCAAACGATGATCCTGTAAAGTTAAGAGAGGCGGTGCGACTTTCTATCGATACTTTTAAGGAATATGGGTTCAACCTCCAGCAATGGGCTACCAATTCCGACTCTTTGAAGCAAACTTCCAAAGGCATTTGTGAGTTTGCTGAAGGTAACGTGAAATTTTTGGGTTTGATGTGGGATACCACTCATGACACTCTTAGTACTCGTAAACCTAGCTTGTCGGTGGATGCTACTACTAAACGTAAGATACTTAGCACCTTGCAGTCAAATTTTGACCCCTTTTGGCATGAATTTGCCGGTGCTTAACAGGGCTAAACTTTTCTTGCATGGCTTACAGTGCGACCAAGCTGTTGGCTGGGATTCTCCTTTAAATCCAGAAAGGATGAAGGAATGGCGCAACATAGCTAAGCAGGTGAACAGCGGTCCAGAGGGTGTCATTCCTCGTAGCATAGGTGCTCGAGGGGCTAAGTATGAATTGTCTGTGTACTGCGATGCAAGCAAAGATTTTATAGGATGTGCAGTTTATCTTAATGTTGAGAGTGCGGAAACTTCGTCCTTTGTTGTTGCCCGTAACTCTGTTGTGGCTAAAGGCTTAAAGTCTAAATCGATCCCGGCTTTAGAGCTGGCTGCATTGGTCATGGGAATTGAGACGGTTATGGAAATCTATCAGAGTTTTCAGTCAGCTGTTTGTCCTATTGATGTAACGAAAGTTTATGCTTTTACCGACTCGTTGATTGTTGTTGGTTGGATAAGGATGAAAGAATTTGACTTGGGAAAAATTGAACGTAAAAATGTGTTCGTAAATAATAAACTTGATAAAATTGCTGAAATGTGCAAGACACACGCCGTTACTTTTGATCATGTTTCTGGGGATAAAAACCCTGCCGATGTTGTGACTAGGTGTGTATCCGCTAAATTGTTGAAATGTACAACTTTTTTATCTAGTCCTGTTCCTTACCGATCTGTTTCTGAGCACACCGTGATTGTACCGCGATTTTGTCCTGCTGCAGCTACTACTGCTTCTTCAGAGTGTCACGCTGGAGTCGTAGAGCGGTTTCACGATAGAGAATGTGTAATTCCATTGAGTAGATTCTCTTCGTTTGCCAAAGCTGTCAGAGTACTCATGGTCGTTTTTGGTTTTATCAGAAATTTGAGAAGTAAATTAGCCTCGAAAGTCTCTCGCGAGCCGAACGAAGGCGAATCAATTAACCTGTTCACACATTGTTCAAGTTACCTGCTCAGATGCGCGCAGTTCGAAGCCTTCCCCGGCGTAGTGAAGTCTCTTTCTGCACGTCTCTTTACCGACCCATTGGTTCTGCAGTTGAACTTGTTCATGGATGAGGACGGCTCAGTTAGAGTGCAGAGTAAGTTGAGAAGGTTAAAGGCTGACTACGCTGAGAGGTGCCCTATATTACTGTCAAAAAACTGTCCTGTTGCGAAGAGCATCATTTGTGATGCTCATGTTAAACTTGGTCATGCTGGTATATATAGGATGCTTGCGTTCCTGCGCCGAGAATTCTGGATAACGAATGCCTTTGTAATTGTCAAGAAATTTGTTAAAGATTGTGTTGTGTGCCGTAGACTTAATCAACGGTCGATTAAGGTGAGCCAAAATGCCTACCGCGATTTTCGAGTGAATCCTGAAGCAATTCCTTTCAGAAATGTTGCGATTGATCATTGTGGACCTTTTTTCATAACGGAACACGGCAATAGAATAAAAATCTATGTATTGGTGATATCTTGCTTGTGGTCGAGAGCCGTAAATCTGTTTGTGTGTAAGCAAATTGATAAAATGTGTTTTTTGCGAGCTTTGCAGCTTCATATCTTTTAATATGGCCTGCCGTCCTTTGTATTGAGTGATAATGGCACTCCCATAGTTTCTGGAATGGAACAGACGGTAGAGTATTTAAGGGATGACTTATCGGTAAACTTCATGAAGCAGCACGGCATCACCTCGCTTGCTTTTCATCCGTACCCGGCCGGCGCTTCAAAGCTCGGAGGTGTGGTCGAGACTATGGTCAAACAGGTGAAGAGACTTCTAACCGCTTCTGTTGGTAATAGGTTGCTTTCGCTTGACGATTTTCACCATTTTATCAGTGAAGCAAAAATGATGATCAATAAACGCCCGATTGCTTTTAAGAATTCTCTTAATAAATTAGATTTTACTGAAGAGATTCCTACTCCTTTAACTCCGGAACTGATAATAAAAGGTTACGAAGTTCCATGTTCCATGTTTTAGCATTTTGCCACAATTCGAGTCAGATACTGATGCATTGAGAGACCCAAATTTTGAAGTAGTGTCAGATTTTTTGTGGGATAATTACGAAAAATTGAGAAATGTGCGCCTTAACTTAGCGACTGTGTACCGTACTGAGTTTGTCTCGACATTGTTTCAGCAGTCGATTGACCGGAGGGACAGGGATAAGCAATCAAGTCATTTTGATCTCGCGCCAGGAGACTTGGTAAGCCTCAAGTGCGCTATGGCTAAGCCGTTCACTTTTCCTCTCGCGATTGTAAAGGAGGTGGAACGCAATGACATAGGAGAGGTTGTGTCCGCGCATGTCCGAAAGTCAAATGGCGAGATTGTTCGTAGACATGTTGAAGGTCTAATATTCTTGTATCGCTCTGAAGCTCCCTCGGAAGTATCACCTATACCTTAACAAGGTGCACCATTTGTTCCCGAACGTGCGTCTGAGCAACAAACGCCTAGAGTAGCTGCTGTTCGTTCGAGAAATAAAACTAAATTTCTAGCAGATAGTAACCTTGTGTAATGATGTAAATAACCTTGTATGTTTGTAAACTTTGTTACTTTGTTACCTTGTTACCTTGCTTGTTCGTTAGATTTGAATGTTTAGAATTTATGTAAAAATTTAGTTTACCATGTTTCACATTTTGTACCAAATGTTCACCCGCCCCCGCCAGTGTACAAAATCTGTTTTTATTGTATCATTTTTTCCGGACTTCTAAAATCTTCCAATGCAGAATAAAATCAGTTCATTTTAGGATGTTATAAAGAGCTTGTAAATTAAAACAAATATAGCATTCATCACCATCTCATCACCTGCTTTTGATTATACCGAAGTTCTTCTCGAGTGTGCAAAACCATTGCGGGCTGTGAAGTCCTACCTTAAACGCGGTGGGAGAGCGGAGCTCCGGCACTACCGGTCCGTAAGGGGTGGTCGTTGCAGAGGATTCAGGGACTCTGTGATTGCCGAGGTAGTTAAGCCATTTATGGTTTCAGCTCTCTGGAGCCCGAGCCCTCGTACTTATAACTTCTTGAACTACGTATTAGTAGTACTTCGCAATTTGGGAGGCAGACCCTGGAGGGTGGTTTCTACGTCTTCATCTTCAAGTTCCACATTACGGAATCCGCGGGCGGATATCACTCCTCTTCCTCTTTCATTTATATAGTTTTGCGAAGTAACCGTCCGTGAGTCAAATTAAATATTTTGTGGCGGTAATTTAATTACATATTCTCTGAAATTAATAAATATTTAAGTCGAATCAGTTAGCAGTCTTGTCTCCTGCAACTAAGAAGACACGGATGGTTATGGCTCAGAATGAACCACCATCAACACATTACCTGACTCAAAAGATCCTTCGTACGACTTCGTGTTATTTAAGCCGCAGTGACTGTTCCTCGTCTGTTCTCACAGGAAAATGATGCGTTGCACTGGCGCTTCATGTGTCTTTAGTTTGATTTTAGTTCTCAGGGGTGACTTGTGCTTCGAGAATGGTTGTCTTTGATACTCATATCTTCATCCCAGGCACTGATTCATTTGATTAGAATTTTTTATTATTAATTTTTTGTAGCCGAGCCCTGTCTGAAATTGAATACGTTAGTCATGATTCCAAGCAAGACTAAGGTATTTGGAGTAACTTTCGTCCAAGCAACGTGTTTATTTGGCTGTGCGTACTGTTTGTTTTGGTGACGATCGCTCGGCACAGACAAACAAGATACAGCACAGATGTCAGCGAGGTTGTGGTTCGGCTCGAGGCAGCGTTGTAGACCCGGGTGCATTTTGCGCATTTTTGGACCAGCGCTGCATCGGAAAGGTTAGCGAGGATATTTTTCAGTAGTCACTTTTTTACTGAAATAATAGTGATATCGAGCTCATAGTCGTTAGTAAAAGTAGAGACCAATTATGCTGAGCAGCAAGCAAATAAAATTAAATGAACTCGAATGCATTTAGGAACGCGCAAAGAAAGCATAACGGCGATTTTTAGCAAATGTTGCTTGTGTCGTGAAAAATGTAGAAAGACGTGAGTTTTCCCCACCTGGGTAACTTCAAAGCTGGCTCTGGAGCCCCTAAATTCTATTGGAGTTTTTGAGGAACTAGTTTTCTACAGATGCAATCAAGCGTGAAATACGCTGAAAAACATCAGCCTCTGCTATTGAAGTGAACTTAAACGTGAATTCTTGGGCCAGAGAAACTTTCTTTATATGAAAAGATCTAAAGCTAAACTTTCGGAAAATTGAAGCTTTGAACAACTTTGCTTTCTTGACAAAGAATGTTGATGTTTTCTCCAGAAATTAGATTTCTTGCGACTGCTCTGCAGATCCCAGTGGACGCGACAGGAAATGTTGCTGTCTGAAATGCATTAAAGAAATTCCTGAGAATACAAAGAAATAAACACAAAAAGTAAATCTGTGCTGATTATAATTGAGTTCTGTATTCTTTCACTCGTGGGATTAGATTAAACGCTTTTATTGTTGGCATCACAAAATTTATCAGCACAAATAGTTTGCGGATTGTCAGAGAATTGAACAGCGTGAAAACTATGCAGCCGTTATCAAATAAAATCAAGATACTCGTCAAAGTGTCAGCACAAAAAGTGAAAATGAAGAGAAGTCGTAAATTTCGGGCAGTTGTTTAAGTAAGAAAAACAATTGTTCTTCGAAACGAGTTCACAAGGGAAAGGATGAGTTCCAAACCGTTAGTTTGGAGTGCGCATATCTCTTACCTAAAGTACTGGTACTAAATGCTCTCAATTTAATATTCTACAAAGTGTATCCTGGGGTGTGTTCCTTTAGAGAGACTAAGCCTGGTGGTTCACATGAAGAATGACTCTTCGGTCCGCTACACAGGCCTCACGGTTTTGATACTTATTTTACGGTATTATATTATCAACGGCCAGATGGACGACTTTCTTTTTGACAACCATTCGCAGGTTTAAATTTTTAATCAAAAGTGCGCAGGCTTAAATTCTTAATCAAAGGCACGCAGGTTTGAATTTTTAATCAGAAGCAAAAGATAAAAAGGAAAATTACAAAACCCCATTTTAAACGAGCTGATTTGTATTGACAGATCAACTCAGGAAATTGAAGGAAATTGAGAGTGTGCACCATGAACAGAAATGAAACGTTCAGTGATTTAGTTCCTGTTCTTTCCCTTGTGCGGGTTTCCTTACTAACTTCGCTGACTTGACATTGCTCATTAAAATTTTGTTTATAACATCAAATAACAACACTGAACAACACGCGAGTTTTGCTTACCAACCTCTTCAAGGAACGCCAGTCTTTGTCATGAAACATGTTAGGCGGTCTTCACCCGCCAGGATTTAGACTGGTCCCATCGTTTTGCTTATAAAGCCAAATTATTTTCTGTATCGTTACGTTGAACAAATGCCCCAAATAGATTCGCCGCTCTGATAAAAACCAATAGGGCGTCCGTAATCCGCAGGGTCTCTATTTTTTTAGTTGTAAGCCAATTCCATCAAATTAATAACTCTTTTCATAGATTTTGACTAGTGGATAAATATTTATGGACTGCTGAGATGTATGTCAATACTTTACAAATATTGCAGAAACATAAATTGCTACATATCACAGAACTTCGGAACAAGAAAATATACGGGCAAAGGTTTGCGATAACAATGGAGAACTGCGACGTTTACTGGTAACGATGTTGTACAGGACGGGGTGCGGACCAAATGCGCGGGCCCTAAAGAGCTCACCGCTTATAAGACCTCTGAGGTGCTTAGGGTAGAGGGGCGTGCTCGCTCGCACATTACCTCCTCCCTTTAACCGGATAGGTATTTAATTATAAATAAAAAAAATAATATTCGGGCGAATAAAAAAAATTTTAATTTCAAACACCGAATCCGCCTCACATGCGTGTAATACTCAAAGACAATTTTATTAAACCGAAAATACACTGGTACAAAGTAATTCGTTTTTCTCCCCCTTTAAACCCAATACGAACACAATTGGCCAAATTTAGTAACAGTACTTAACTCAATAATTATCAACACAAGCCGCAACACAAGCTGGGTGTATAAAGGCGCTGAAGCGATATAACGTAATGCCCTTATCCTCAACATGAAAAGAAATAAAAATTTAGCTACTAAAAAAAAAAAAACAACAGCACAACTATTGAACTTACGTCAACAAGACACAGCAAAGGGAAGTAAATGAAATGCCAGATAATTTCATTAAAAAGAATACCAATGGCCAAAAGGAATAATTTCGACGAATAATTTCGCTTCTCTCGCAATTAAAAGAGTAATGCCGCAACAATTTTTCAATGTCGCAACAATTTCGTAAATGACAAACAATTTAGACATCAAGTAATCACTAGGATAACTTCGAAATCGTGGCCACAGCAAATACCTCTACAGCAAACATCATCAATTTGCTTGAACATCGTTACTTGACGTTAGTAAAGTCACGCATACACACAAGCATTACTACTAGCAACTAAATACATCTAGTGATTATAGGGATTATAGATTAACTGCAAAGTAAAACACGAGTTCCTCGGCAAGGTAATTTCAGAAAATTTTATAATGAACAACGCTATTACCTCGTAGGTAACGAAAAATAATTCAGAAAAGATAATGAAATTTGGTGGATATCAAATTAAAGAATCATTAAAGTTTTCACAAAAAAAAACATTCAAAACATTGTCTGCGTTACCATAGACTTGAAAATAGAAGTTAGATAATGTTATTGTTATCATACGCGTATGTTATTGTTATTGATTGTTATAATATTAAAGCCAAACATCGCACAAATTACAACGGAATTTTTCCACTATTAGTGAAACAACCAATCAGAATAAATAGAGTGCCGTAGACTCGGAAAACTTAATTCTATCGGTGACATAATGATATAGAACGTGGAGTAAGATATAAGAAAACATGTAGTAAAATCAAACACACGCTAGTTTAAAACATCAAGTATGAATATGGAAATTGGGTTTCGCACCCTGCAAAAATAAAAGAATAATCACTAAACCGTTTCAAATTATCGTAATCCATTAGTAATAAAATGTAAGCAAAGTCCATAATTTTGAACGACTGAATTTAAAATTACTTACTTTCAAGTTTCTAAATATACTTAAACCACGTTGGCAACACTACGAACATGGTAAAGTAACATCGTAGAAAATAAACACTCTTTTTCATTAATCATGCTTTTCATCTTTTCAAGTTGAGTTATTTTTGGATGTAACGTCAATGGTTCACCGTATCAATGGTTCACCGTTGTTCTCCTTCCCTTTCGCGAAGGTGAATTATCCCTAGTAGTATGGGTTCTCCCTAGTAACTGCGCGCGGAGCTTAAGTTGTTGACTGCGCGCGGAACTTAAGTTGTCGTCAAGGCCAACTATGTTTGTTGACAGGTGCTCCAGACAGGCAGTCTGGACACCTACAGTACAGTGCGTGAACCCTTCACCCGTACTCGCTGTGCTTCCATGCTCGTACACCCAAGCGAAGCCATGTACATGTACCATGTTACCGTGTTACAAGATGTCTAGTTACCGCTCGCACCCGTGCGAACTGCAATTGGGAAAAAATACGAGAAGATTAGCAAGGTTAAAGCGCAAAATTTAGTACATGAATGATTGAATAAAGTAAATTGAGAAACACCTTTAGTGTCAGAGTGATCCTTTACCGAATCTTACTATTTAGTTAATGACGAGGAAACATTCTTAAAACTTTGAGTCAATGTATTAAATGTCCATCATAATCATTTAAGTTTTCTCAGAGAATGAATGCTGACTCAATAAAGATCAGCTGAATTCCGAATAGGCATTTAATTTCTTGAGAGATCGAAAACACTGTCTACATGTCAGCATCTCTGCGTCAGCAGCCGGATGTCGCTAGAATTTTCCACTCTGTATTTAAAGTGTGAATTCAGCATATTAATTGTCATCGAGACATGAGAGTGCGCTCTTGAAACTTTCCCAGACAATGCACGGCAAAAAAAAGATTTAAATATGTGCAAAGTCGTCAATTCTCGCTAAACATGCCAACAATCACGTGCGTCTTCTACACACGAACATAAGAACTTAAGAACATCGTTATTCTGCTCTTGTTATACTTTCATACTGTAAACGGTTATTTTACATTTCATATATCGCGTTACGTTAATGCCTTAATCAAAAAAAGTTAAATACTAAAGCGTATGCGAGGTTAACATGAAGCATAAGCAAATACAACAAAAAGACACAATTGAATACATAAGAACATACTTTTTACGGTAAAAACACGATTTGTTGTCAAGGTAAAAATCAATATTGACGTTAAACACTCTAAATTTTAATCGTTCAATCAGTTGTAAATTATCCCGTAGAAATTTTGGGAGACTTGAAGATAAATTTTGCATTCTTTTACGTCTGATTAATTGAAAATTACATAGCATAAAACTTTACTGATCATGAAATTCGAGTAGGCTTGCAAAATGACTGAATGACGCACTAGATCATAAACGTGCTCAAAAAACATTAAAAGCAGCCACTCTCGTTTAACAAATAGCTAAGAAATAAATTAAATTTTGCTCTTACTTTTAATTAGTTTCCACTATTCAATTATTCGTCAATTTTCCAAACCACATCTTATTCATGACTATTCACCAGTCATATTCATGAATATTCACCTAGTCATATTCATGATCACGCTGTTGTCTATCACCTGTCAACTGTTACCAGCCAGAGCTACCGGAAATACGGCGCCTCACTGTCTGGCGTATGTATCGCCTTGGTAGAGTTCAATGCTTGCATGGTACTTGCGGCCTAGAGCCAATGCAAAAAAAATATAAGCTGCAAAAACTACTCACTCGTACTGCACGCGCTGCAGCTCAACTGCACATAAAATTATGCGTGCTGCTCTGCACACTCTGCACACTCTACACTCTATTACTCGTTACTCCTAACTAATTACCAGACCACCACGTGTGGTTAATTAATGAGCGTCTATCGCCTCTCATTATTACTCTCGTATGGTACTTCTGTTCGCCAGCACAATGACAACCGCAATCTGCAATGCTAAACTGTGACCGTCATGGTATCAATGGTATTACTTCCACCACATGAAATTATGAACTGGAATCAGAGTCCCATCGAAAATCAACGGTAACAGCTTCTCCTAAAGCTTATTCATTTGTCTGCGCGCAATAATTCAATACTGTTCCTCAACAGTATCACTCGACCTCGCTGGTAAATTTACCTGGTAACCTTAAACCATTTACCAGATATATCCACAGCCCTGTCGGTATCATTTACCTCTCTGGGTTTACCATTTACGTACACTAGAAGAGTCTTTCTCTTCTTTATTTTTATTCTCTCACGGACATTCACTCTGTCGCGGTATCTGCTCTTTTTGCTCTCTATTTTTCTCACATATTTCTTCTTTCATACTCAGAGCAATGACATCGGGTATGTATCATCAGAACATCCACTATTATTCCCTTCACTTGGAGGAATATCTCTACTTCTTGCTACTTTAATATATATTTAATTCTCGAAATCACATTGCATTTCTCAGTACATATTTCATCATTATTACATCATTTCAATGCATTGTACTACTTTTACATCATTTTTCAATCAATTCCTGTCCTCTTAATACAGCGAATTGTTCTTTCAATAAATGATTCTTTGATCAGTAGTACTTCCTCGAACTCTACTTATATCCTAACGCTAGATTGTTGATTTTTACAAAGGTCTTCAGCATTACCTTTGGGCAAATTGGAACGCACTTCCCCCTGCAACATCCTACCAGACGCAACTAGCAAAAAAACTCAAATATGATTTTTTTAAAAATGACACAATAAATGTCCAAAATACTAGTTTGGTGTCTAGGTGTTACACAAATAACATCACTGCTCAACTGAGCTTAACGATTGCTCAAGCAAAAATTACTTGAGGCTGCAATACAAATACAATACAAAATTAGTGTTTCAGGCTACAATACAAAATTACTTGAAACACTTATAGCAACACTTCGAGAAAATAGTGCCACTCACATAAAAAACAGCTCTCTTAACATCTTAAAAACAGCTCATGTCTAGGGGCATTGATTACACCTTTCGCACTCACTGCAAGTGCAGCCTTTGTTTGACCTTGAAAAAATTCTACCTCTGCTGCTGCCCGCTGTCTGCCGTCTGCCTCACGCGCAATGAATATCTAGGCTGCAACGGGACTGTAACAATTATAACGATTAATTGTTGCTGCGTTACTTATCTTAAATTGTAGGTTTAGTTGTCGTTGTCGTACGATGTCGCAATCTCTGCAGTCGTTGGAAGCGATGCACCGTTACTGCTTCGTCCGCAGCACGAAGATATCGTAGCTGTAGTCGGATGAATCACCTCGTAGTTGTAGTTTTTAGCTCTGTAGTCGCCCTTTCCGTAGATCTCTGAAGCTCTCTGTCTGTAGATGCTGTCCTTATAATCGATTTCTCGTTGCTCTTACTGTCTCTGCAGATCCTCTTCTTAGACGTTACAATAATTCTCGTCACCAGACGATCTTCACGGTAGTTCTCTTGTTTTCTCTGTCACCAGACGATCTTCACGGTAGTTCTCTTGATTTCTGTGTAGTTATCAGTTATATAAAAATCGTGCGTGACTTTTTTGACAGACACATTATATTTTGTCGCGTTAAAGTAAGTTGACTTTAAAAAAATACCTAGAAAGGAAGTAGTGAAGTAATATAAATCAAGTAATGCATGGGAGAGTCCGTGAGTCGGCTGCAGCAGTGAACAGCGCAGGCGTCTACAACGGAGCGGACGTCTGGTGAACGGTGCAACAGTAGAATGACAGCAGAATGAAGTTATGGAGAGTGCAGGCAGTTCCCATTGTCTTACGGTTGTATGTACGAATATTTACTCTGGTGAATAGTGAGGTGAATGTATTTTTCACGGCTAGCGAGAGTCGCAAGCAACCTACGCGTGAAATGTCATAGCACAAAGCAAATATATGGTGGCAGAGACGGCCGAACTATAGAACGACGCTGGACAAAAAAGGAAATGAAACAAAATATCAAAAGGTTATTTTCGGTAGATAAGTGTGAGAATTAAATACAATATTTGGTAGAGGATGAATGAGAGGTAAATGGAGGAATTTTGCCGTCTGTCCTGAAAAATGCAATAACCCATTACCCAAAAGAAGATAACTTGAAGCAGGAAATTTTTTTGAGGAGAAATCACGCAAATTAAAATGAAGCAAACCTTCCCATCAGTTCAATTGGTACAGATCAGCACACTAGCAAACGTGAAGAAAACTCGATGACTCCACCACTGACATTATTTACAATCGATGTCCAGTTCTTCCTACAGGGCAATCAAAGTGACTTCCTCAGTCTCTGTTTCGAGGCTTTGCACTCCAGCTCGTTTTCTAAGAGGAGTGTAGGGTGCTCAAAAAGCTGGTCGTTGACGCGTTGTGGCGCACTGTTCCTTTCTATTGAAAGATGGTTTGTCTTTCTATAGAAAAATACACTAAAGTTTTCAGATCACCCCATAATTTGTATGGCATAAAAAGAATTTTCCTCACCGGAGTTGTTGGTAAATGCTTGGGCGGAATACTTGCATTAGGACTTGCCAGGTGGGTTACTCTGTAAACTTCTCGAGCAAAAACTTCACAACGTTCAGTGGAACTAAAATTTTTTTTTCAGTTTTAAGCAACATGCGACATAATGTTACACAGTATTCATTCATGGCTCAAGTAGTTAAGGGTTGGAATCTGTTCTGCCTTGTCATTACCCATACGTTACCATTCGAAGTGCAACCGCACACGACCGAAGCGTGTTGAGACATTCAACGTCGCGGCGTTCTGTTATTGACAGCGTGCTGTGGTACGATAATGTACTGAAGACCTGTGCACGGGATGAAGAATACGCTTCAGTGAGAAGTACAAACTTTTTTGAAAAATGAGAGTCCACAACCGATCAATTGTGATTAATACACCATTGCAACATTCATACATTGCCCTTAACAAGTGCGTCACATAATATAAAATTTGTATCCTGATTAGTTGAATTTGCTCTTCAAAAATGGGACTGTACGGTTACACCTGCAGTAGTTACATTGGATACATAATAAACTTTTTTACGACGCATGCCACATTATCAACTTTATGCTGATGAGTAAACGTCGTTCTGTGATAATTTATGAAAATGTCAATAGCTTCGTTTACTGTGATACCATTACACATATTCACCTCTGATATTAGAAGAAAATAGTATGAGATGTGCTCAAATAAGAACTTTCAATTTTCATGAGGTGCATAAATCAGGTTTGGAATCAAATGAGCATAGTTTGTTGATCTCCTGATTGCAGCTGTTGCTACGGGGGTTTGTTTAAGCTGGTAAATCAAGTCTGTGTGAGAAGGTATAAAGCGGAATCTTCCCAGCCGGTGATACCTCTGCATGGAAGGGTACAGAAGATGGCGGTCCAACTCACAGTTGCGAACAGTTACAAAGAAGTTATACTGCAGTATTTGAACCACAGCTCTATTCATCATTTGTATGTTGAACATCAGAATTTTAGAGCTCATGCGCACGCCTACGTCTTCAGTAGGAATGGTCCTTGGGACCATGAGGCATTTTACACCACTTTAGAGCACGACAAAAACAGGTATCGTAATAAGTTGAAACGAAGTTGACCTTATTACGGAAATTCATAAGATTAAAGCCGTCGAACAACGAATGAAGTATGTAGAGCATGAACATTGAACATACTGAAGAAAATCGTGTGAAATTATGTGGAAGTCGTGCTGACCAATTCCAAATTAAGTGCGCTCGATGCTATATCGAAAGAACAAGCGGCAGATGCGAATGAGAACCAAATAGAACGCAAACGAAAATTTACGGCTGATTTTGATTTCGAGCATGAAAGAACCTCACTCTAATTTCATAATGGATATTGTTTGCAATAACATTCAACAAGTCACAGAAGAGGAAAGTAAACTAATGGTAAAAAATTGGGTGAGTTACTCCATCATTCGTGGAAATGAGAGACTATTGCAAGCATGCATTGACCGCGTAAACTATCATGGAACGCTTGGCAGTCGAACGGCTAGCACGAACAAGCAATTGGCATTTTTATGATATTGCTTTGGTGAACCTGTTCAGGAATGAAATGCTGGTGGAGGAGAAGAATTTAAAGAATTACATATTTTTAACACATACAGAAAAACGCAAAATAAAACAATTTTCAGTAGGGGCAAAAACCTCAAAACTCCAGCGTTTTGGAGAAATGATGACCTGAGATACTCGTAATTTTAGATTCATGTAGGAATACGTTGAAGCGCACGCCAAAAGCCTGCCGAAAAAGTAAAATTTTAGTCGTTGGCTGGATTGAAAGCCTATTCTTACGGGAATCTAAAATGTTTTAGTACATCATTTCTCGACAACGAAGGAATTTTGAGATTTTAATCACATATGAAAATAGTTTTATTATGCGTTTTTCTATTAGTGGTAAAATACGTACTCGAAAAACAGAAACGCCCTATACAGTATGCTTATCATTTGTAACTTACCTGAGTCATAGATGATATGGTGTCGCTAATGATATCATCCTTTAAAAATCCCAGCTTGTCATAACACCAAATCTTGGATGCATAAATTTCCTCATGTTCCTGCTCCTGATTTGGCAGATTTCTTCATAAAAGAAGCTTCTTCCCGATATTGTTCCCCCAATATCTGTATTTTTCTTTTAATATTGACAATCGAAAAGTTAGGTAGTTGTTTTCCTATCTGTTGGAAGGCGTCTTGTTTTACCAATCTATTTTTATTTGAATCCAGTTTTGTATTCCATAAGCATGGATACTGCTTGTAATTATCAATCAAGATAGAAACTACTTCACGTGGTTTTGAGTGTGCGCCATTGTCACAATAAATTCCCATTCACGACGTCTGAATCATAAACACGCCCGCTTTTCTTCACCGTCACCGTTAATTATCACTGACGGTCATGAGGGAATTTATCTAACTTGCTTGATATGCCGGTGACGAGCATCGGTCCGCTCACGCAAGTAAGGTTATTTTGGCTTGCAGTGGGCGGGCTTAGCGACTCTCAAGGAACAGTGACGGTGAAGAGCGCTTGTGCATAATGGCATAATATGTTGAGTGTTTCCCTCATTAATATCCAGACCTTTCTGTCGAATTTCTCTATCCACTTCGTCAACGCCTTCAGCAATAATTTATTCAACGTTGGATCGATCGTAGACCAGTCAGTAGTCGTAAGGGCATTCGCCCAAGAGCTATCTGAAGACGTCAATTTTTTTTCGTCTGATGGCGGCGCCCTGACCAAATGCGCGCCATTGTCAATAACGCTTGAAGGGCGCAAAGGCGACGGTGCTGTCGAGATAAGAGGCGTCACATTCCGACTGGTGACGTTAGGGAGTGTCCACTTCTCTAGTTTAGCAACGGCTGCTCCTTCAAAGCGCTCAACAGTCAACGCGTCATTGTTCTCAAGCGTTTTCATGTCATTGAGCGTCGACGTCATATTCCTCTTTGCACCAAAGCTGGTGGACCCAGTGGTGGTATTCAAGGCTTTGGTAGGCGTTTCAAAATCTGGCAGAACGACATCATCGTCACTCATCTTCAGGTTCGAAAGTTTGGCAACTGGACGCGTTTTCTGAATGCGATAAAATTCTGCGGGTGTCATTTTTGTCCATGTTGGGCGGGGTGGATAATCGTATTTTGCAAGGTTTTACGTTTTTTACATGAATGCTTTCAAGTATGCCTCTAGAGGATCATACAGACTTCCATGACGTTAGTAAACACCAACCAGTGTTGGGCACGCAACTTTTAAAAAGTTGCGGTGCAACCGCAACCGCAATACCACAAAAAAATGGCGACGCAATCTCAACAGAAACTTCTAAAAAAAAGTTGCGATCGCAACCGAAACTCGCAACCGCAAATTTCTAATAATTAAATAAAATTTTACTTGAATATTACACAATTTATTTTACGTATATATTGCCCTGAATGAAATATTAATATATTCAAAATAGTGCATTTTTTTAAGAAAAAAATTAATAGATCGAGTAAATGTGTGGACTAGAATTGAATGAAATATCAAGATACTGAAAGAAACGTTTAATTTGTATGTATAGCATGAACAATAAAATGAATTCTATTTTCTAATAATAATAAGGTTGGAAAGGTACCTAGCTAGTAGCTATATTTTCATAGGAGTTCCGTATATATAGAAAAAAAATTAGAAAATATAAAAGTGCAGAACATTTGTACAACCTATATGACGCATAAAGGAAAACCATGCATATGCGCCTGTTATATATGATATTCCTCTGCTTTTTGTTGTTCCTCTGTTATGATTTAATACCGGTTCATGATCTCAATGGGACAATGTCAATCCCTTCTAATGACGATCAACGTTGCCTTTCAAAAATGTTAACATTTCAAAATGTTTGTCTGAAAGCCGAGCACGTCGTGGTCTCGAAATTTCTTTGCCTAAGGAGAACAGTCGTTCGATAACAATATCTCGATGGTATTGGCGTGTTAAATTTGATGAACGAAGCAACAAATTCACTTGAAGGAAACATCGCTCTGTGAACTTCAGGGCGGCTAGTTCTGTTGATTACTGGCTGTTTCGGCCAATCATTGACATGTTTCAACGAACTTTTTTTCGTTTTTTCCTTATCATCCGATATCATCACGACGTCGAAGCAGTCATATTCGTCATCTACGTGCTTGGCATTGCTCCCCTAAGCTGAAATACCATTTTCCGATCTATTATTAAGATGGAAGATTAGTTCTTTTGTTCTTACCTCCACTCTCTGTACTTCGTTTAACCATTTTAGCTTAAAATGTGGATGCAAAGAGAACGCCGAGATAAAATCGTCGTTGTGAAGTACATTGGCATATCGCAACATCTAGCTATGGAGATTTGCCGTATTACGCGTAATTTTGTACTTGTAACTCACATCATTCCTACTGACATATGACAAATAATGAGTTACATTAAATATACTTATATACTTTAAGCGAAGTGTATGTGTATCACTGTATCGTCTAATGCTAATAATAAACAGTTGCCAGATGGGATGTACCCTGTACGGTTTATTTTCAACCGAGTATTAAACGCGCATTAATTAAACCATCGTGATGTTGCGGTTACGAGTTGCGGCCTGACACGTCGAAAATTGTAGCGATCGCAACAGATTCTCAACTTTCCAAAAATTGTTGCGGCGCAACCGCAACCGTAACAGAAAAAGTTGCGATCGCAATTGCGGCCGCAACTTGTTGCGGCGCCACCGCCCAACACTGACACCAACATACAGCAAAAGATGCACCAGCGACAAGTATACCGTACCTTTGGCAGCCCGAATATCCACACACTCGTAGCACAAATTAGCCATGAACCGTTTGTTTACAGAATACTTAAATTCGTACAAGTACCCTTTGTTTCGGAAAGTTACGTCGCGGCAGGCGCACCATTCCATCCACGGTGCTCAGTTCGAAGTTGCAATAACAGGTGTACGCACGTTGATGCGTTGGTTTTTCTTGTTCTTCACGTTCATAGCAAAATTTGTTTCGTCACCATTATATTTTTCCATTAAATTTTTCGGAAAAGTTCGGGCTTTTGAGATCTTAGCTATTCATTGTTTCAAAGGCTGAAATTTGATTAGATAATTACCTGCAATATTTATTTTGAATTTTCGTTACAAACACTTCTATTCTATGAAAGTTTACAATAATGATTTAGTTTCCGTGACATTTGTTAAAGAAATTGGACCACATGAAGAGCCTTGTTCATGCCACACCCAATGAATCTGAGGAAGATCTGGTGGCCTGAATTGCAGCGGCTGTTGGTGAGATTTATGAAATGCCAGAAGTGTTTCCTAAAGCGGCCCACAGACGATCAATTTAATTGTCAATATCATTGACTCAATATATTGATGAAATTTTTTTTTTGCCCGCTAAGTCAATTATTTGACGGTCGTCAATCAAGCCCACAGACGATCAATCAAATTGTCAATATTCATTATTGACAATTATATTGACAATAAAATTGATCGTCTATGGGCCGCTTTACATCCGGCAGTCGCTCAGGCTAAAATTTGAAAAGTGCGTTGATGTAGGTGGAACACATTTGGAATGATTTTTGTGTAATTGCGTAATTTAATTTCATCCTTTAAACCAATAACCAGCTAATATATCATAAACTCAATTTTTTTCGAAAAATTTCATATTGCATTTTTTACCTGATGTGTAATTTTGTACATCTAGTTCATCTAGTTCTGGAGCGCACTTTATGTATAAATACTCATGTTGCTAGCTCTATGATTCAAGTTTCGTCTTCCACATTACTGTTGGAGAAGAATATAGCCTAGTTTGAAGATGATATTTTTCTTGGCATTCCCATTTTGAAGCCTTTTTTTCTAACCATAACCATGTTTTTTTGACCGATTAAATCATGCACGATTTAATAATAGTATTTTGTACTATCGAAAATGATCTTAGTTAATGTTTATTTTGTCCTTAAATTATATCATTTTATAGTTACTTATAAGTTATTTCTGACAATCCTTAAAATACGTAAGCATTATATTCTAGCACATGTGTTTTGAAATGTATTAATGAATATGTATTTTATACATGTAAGGTGAAAACTAAATACTCGTATTAAAACATGAAAAATAATTTTTTAGATGAGGCTTTGTTATTTACCTAATTTATATCAATAATTTCTAAATATTCAACCTGGTTATACCCTTTCTTTCCCTTAACGGGAAATGATTTTTGGTGTCAGGTGCAGTCGACGCAAAAATATCTGCGATAAAATGATAGCCGTCAGACTCACCGTGCCGTTTAAGTTAGCTATTTGTGTGGGATCACGCCTACTTTATCTCGCCTCGTAAATCCATGAAGTTTTTTCACGTAATAACGCTCAGAAAGACAGAAGCAGAATCAAAGTGAAAAATTGGATATTTGTAATATGAGTGTGAGTTGAACTCCTAAATATTGGATTGCCTTGTGACGACCGTCATCTTGTAGAGTGACCTAGAAGTTTTTTGCGCCCTGGACACAAGTCTCTTGCATTGAAAAAAAGCATATGCTTACTTCTACGCTTAAAATTTTAAAATAAATATTTATTTCATAATTTTATGTGCGTGCTATGGTCTCCAAGGTGTTTTGATCTACGCTTGAGCCGTATTGTTTGAGAGGGGACCCCTCAGGGGGGTGCAACTATTGCATCTACTGGAATTACAACTCCCACGAGGAAAATGTGAGGTCCCGAGATAAAGGTTTGGTAAGCCGGCATTTTGTTGAAATGGAAATATTTTTGTGTGTTTTTGAACGGACCATCTTTTTTCCGTTCACTGCTGTCCTGTTTTCAGTACCTACGACTTTATTACTGAATATCTTCGGTAAATATTTACGACCGGACCCTAATCGATTTTCATATATTTGTTCCGAGTAGTACGTTAATGAGATGAGAATAAACAACTTTTCTTTAATGGAATTTTCATCGCAAATGAGTATTCAATGAGTAATAGCAATATGAAACTGCAAACAATTCGAATGCCGCGAGTGACGTCATGGCTGCGGTGCGGCGAGTGAAATCATGGCTGCCCAGATGTGTACTTATCATTCGCGTAATCGAAGTTTCTAGAACAGTCGGTATTTTATAGCAAAAAAATGATGGATCAATTGCATTACGAGGTTAGTAAAATGGTTTAAGTAAGAATACGATATTTGTGAAGGAGAGAACAATAATCGATTTTTTAATTTTTGGTGCTTGATTAGTGGTAATTAGATCGAAATAAAATTTGTTTCTTCTATGCACTATCCGTCGCAAATGATATTTAACGAGATATAGCTGTAGGTTACCTACCGCAATTCTATTCTTTGAAGCGCTGGAAGAAGCGGTTTGAGGGGAGGACCCTTAATGGACTCTCCCTTCCGACGGCTGTAATGCGCTCGAGTGATCATTACTTTAGGTTACTTTGCTCTAGGCCTCTCTAGGTTACATTAGCTTAGTTACGTTACATTACGTCACCGCTATAACTCGTTAAATACTCATTTAAGATGGGAAGTGCATAGAAGAAAAATTGTTTAAATAGATCTAATGACCTACATTCAAGGACCAAAAATTGGAAAATCGTTTATTGTCCTCTCCTTCACATTCACCAAGCTTACCTAAAAATACCACACTTACGTAAAAGTTCATTCCGGCCATGAAAAACGAAAATTAAAATACAGCTTTAACACGCTGAATACTGATTTACGACGGAAAGTGCATAGAAGAAAATTTGTTTATTTCCATCTCATTACTTTTGTACAGCAACAGAAATTGGAAAATCGATAAGTGTCCGGTGGTAAACAAAAATCACACCTTCTTTCAAGAACATTCTCAATTTACTGTTTCTCGTGAATAGATTAGCGTTAGAGCAACAGAGCTGAACAGGGCTCCATCGAGAACACCTAGCGATACGTGGTACGTAAGTTACAAGGACCGTTACGAGGGGTGGATTTTTAATGTGTGGATTATTTTGCATATTTAACCCGTTGGGTGCTACGCGACCCACCGGTGGTCATTGAGGGGGTTTTCATTATGCTGCCGACCGACCAGCAGCCACCGACTCAATTTTCATAAATGCTTGATGAAAATCAATAGAGGCAGGATCTATTTAATGTTCGTTACATTCAAAATGATCTCTAAAAATATCTTTAATGTGAGTTGGATATTTAACTTCAGTTTAACCCGCCGCATTTTGCATATTATTTTAATAACATCGGCTAAATTTCTATTACATATCAAGCTATTACATAAAATTATTGGAAATAGATGTGATATACATTCATTTTACTTCTTCATTTCTGACTGAATCGATATGCGCTATTCTCTAGCTCATTGGTTCCCAACCTGGGGGGTAAATTACCTCCTGGGGGTAATTTAGCAATTTTTCGGGGGTAATGGAGGGGTGATAGAAAAATGTTAAGAATTCTGAAAATCAAGTCAGCATTGGTATTAAGATTAATGTAAACTTAGTCTTAGTATTTTAAGTTGTAAAGTAAACCTATTATAAGGAAGTAACAAAGCTAAACCAAATAACAATGAATATCAAAAACTAATATACAGTATTAGAAAAGAAAAAATGCATAGCTAAGTGTGTGGTAACCGAAAAGTATTTTCACAAGTATGCTTCAAGACACAAGTCAAAGAGAGCCTTGAAGTTGTTGGTATCATTCTCAACAACGTATCTGTGCGAGAAGGGGTTCTCAACTGTGCTGGGGATGAAAACAAAAAAGAGGACTCGCTTGAATGTTGCAAACGATGCCAGGCTGTAACTTTCAACCACGAAGCCAAGAATTCCACAAATAGCTTCAAATATGCAACTCCAACCATTTCACAGATGCTCATGACATCTTTGGTAAGTCATTAGAGATGCAAAATGTACTAATACAATAGAGAAAAGAAAATATCTCTAGTGCTTTAGTTTAGCCATATATATATTAATGTTGACAACATTTTGTGAATGGGGTAACATGCTTAATGTGGCATGCTAAATTGGGTAACAAGCTGAAAAAGGTTGGGAACCACTGCTCTAGCTGAAGGCTTAGTCTCGTGCGGGCAGGTGGAATCCTCGCTGAGAGAATCGTTAGTAATATACTTTAGTTTTTTTTTTGCAGCAGCGTAAAGTTTGAAATAAACTTGTTCATGTGTTAAATGTGAAAATTGGTAATTATTTTTCTTCAACAGTACGCATTTGCGTTACAAGTACTGATCCTAGTGTTAAACCTTATTTGGTAAATCTGAAGGAGATGACAGTTGTCGATTTTCCACTTTTTGGTGCCTGAACCTAATTAATTGAATCAAAATAAACAAGTTTTCTTCTATTCTTTTTTCGTCTCAAATGAGTATTTTACGATTTATAGCGGTAAGTTTAGTTTCGTCATTGATGACGAATGCGCTCGAATAAACAGCTACTCATCGATTTTCGAATTTTTGTTGCTTGAAACATGGTAATAACATCGAAATAAACAACTTTTATTCCATACACTTTTTTCGTCAAATGAGTATTTAACGAGGTATAGCGGTAGGTTTGGTTTCGTCTTTCAAGACAGAGCGCTGGAAGCGAGACGCCATTGCAGTATTGCCATACAACTCGATCAAAGAATTTCTTTCCGCTTCAAAGACTGGAGTTGCGGTAAGTCATTTACCGCTATAACTAATAAAATACTCATTTGAGACATCCCTCAGGGGGATACAACTATTGTATCTATGGGAATTAGCGCTCCCAGGGGAAAAATGTGAGGGCCCGAGCTGAGTTAGGTAGGCCTTCTTTTTGTTGAAATAAAATGTTTTTTGTTATGTTAAGGACCACCTTTTTTCGGTTCACTACTGTCCTGTTTTTCAGCACCTCTGACTTTCTTCTTCAACTTTTATCTTATTTCATGAACTTCTTTCCCATCTTACTGTTTCTATGCCAGTTCTGCATAGATTCCCAATTTCCTTATCTCCATACTAAATGGTGCCTTCCTCCTTCCTCTCTTCGATACGCTCTTTTTTTGCAGCGGTTAGGGAGGCTTAAACTAACTTATAATCTAATCTAATCTCATTTGAGACAAAAAGTGCATAGAAGAAAACTTGTTTATTTCGATCTAATTAACTGTGCTAAGGCATCGAAATTTACAAAATCGACAACTGTCATCTCCTTCAGATTTACCCCTTATTTTTCATGAATGTGGCACAGGGGAGACTGTTACATAAGATACCTCAGCCATAGATAGACTTTCGGGGCTTTAGCTTTCGTGCTCAATATGCTTCTTTGACTTTTCATGGATTTTACGCTATCTTTTCTCTGTTTTTACTTCATCTTCCTTCCTAACTTTGTGTTTGTATTCGCTTAATATCATGTGCGGGAAGATATTTCGTGCATAGATTCTTTGTTGCCTACGGTCCATACTATCTGGTCCCTTCTCATTGCTCTTGTAATATCGCCTATGTTTCGGCTAGTGAGTCTTAAACTAACTGATCTGTTGGAAATGGTTTCAAAACTTACCCCTACGAATACCGTACGCCCAAATGCAGATGTAATCTACGCGTAGAATTTATACTCACAATTCCTAAGGACGTGCGTTCATGACATGACGGTCTTATGAGACACTCGTAACAAGCATTAGAGATAATACTGAAGTAAGGTGCTCAGTTCCTGTGTAACCTCGTTAGCGAAGTAAATGCTAGAACATTGCGGCCATATGAGAAGCTACTTGCTTTAATTTAAGATAATATTGTGCCACAGTCTTAAGTGTAACCTCAATAGCAGAAGGGAGACAAACCTGGACGGGTTTATTCTCCAGCTCGCGGGTGCAGTTAGCTTAGGCTGTAAATGCGGCACTGCTAGCGACGATGGCTGCATCTCGGCCTGGAGCATCCGAC
The DNA here is from genome assembly GCA_030386875.1 of Morinoia aosen. NCBI lineage: Eukaryota > Metazoa > Arthropoda > Malacostraca > Amphipoda > Talitridae > Morinoia > Morinoia aosen. The sequence goes on along the minus strand of CM059575.1, from coordinate 54,155,347 downwards.
TCTGCAATCGGAAGGATCGGCTGTTGGTTTGGAACGAAAAAGTGCCTGTAATTCCTGGGGCTGCGTTGGAGTCATAGCTTCATACCGTTGCGAAGAGCTGGTAGGGATTAGACACCTTTCCATCCTGAAAAAATGGCTAGGCTCGTTTTACGAATTAAGTTTGTACTACACCAAAATGGTATTAGAAAAAGGCGTGAAAGATGAGCAATTCATTGCAATTAAGATGGTAAACACAATTTGTTGCAGTATTTCATTTTTATACTCAGACACACTCGCGAGCAATAAGGTTTGTCCATCTTATGCAATGGGGTCTGACACCCTTAGAGGGGATACGGTTGGGTAGCCCCAGGTATACTGTAGATTGGCTTTTAAGACTTCTATATCTTTCGTTTCCTCTTTTTTTCTGTTCCCTCAGAGGGGGTAAAACTATTGTATCTATGGGGATTAATACTCTGAGGGATTATATATGAGGTCCTGAGTTTAAGGGTAGGTAGGCCTTCCTGTGTTGAAATAGAGTATTTTTTATTTTGTTACGGACCGTGTTTTTTCAGTTCATTGTGTTATCTTGTTTTTCAGAACCTTGCACTTTTTCTTCGAGTTTTATCTTTTTTCAAAAACTTTGCTCTCATTTTACTGTTTTTACGCACCGTGTACATTGATTTTGTGTTCGCTAAGTCCATAATAAATGGTGCATTCTTCCTTCCTCTTTTTGGAACGTCTTTGTTGGCGGTTAGGGAAGCTTAAACTAACATCTAATCTGAATTTAATATGAATTTTATTTCTTCTGTTTTCATACTTTCTTCTCTACCTACATTTTCATCGTCTGTTTTTCCTCTTCGATATTTTACGTTGCTATGCGCAAAGTATTGTGTCTGGGAATATGCTTTTTGGTTAGATTTCTTGTTTTCTACATGCCAAACTAAATGGTTATTTTTCCTTCCTCTATAAAATCATTTTTGCAGTGGAAACCGAGCCTTAGAATAACTACTATAACAATGAAAATACAAGCTGGTAAAGAAGAACCGTGCGTGGAAGGTAAAAGAGAGAATTTTGGAATTGTGTTACAGAAACTTGCCAGCTCTAAAATAAAAAATGAAAAGGATACACACACACACGATGCAGGCACACCGTTTTCTCTCCTTAAAAAAAGCCTGGAGCACAAGACCCCGTGCCGCTAATTAGCGGGCTGTCAGCGCGGCGTGTGGGATGCAATTACTGCCTTGTGTTGGCGGGTGCCCGCTGGTGTGGTCTTGTGACCTACGCTCCCGTGCCCGTGCGCTCTCTCACAAAATAAGGCTTCACTCTAATGAATCCTCAAATTCATACACAAGCGAACATTTTTGATGCAGACTCTTTGATGCGTTCCTTCCAGAACATAAATTTTGTCGGCATTCGAATTTTTTGTGTCGTTGAAGATGTTAATGAATCTGGTGCAGAGACCTTCGGGTGGATTTGGGGGAAAATGTTCGATTATAAGAATTTTGTGTGAGAAGACTCGTTGTTAATTTAGAATGGAAATAACGATATCACCGACTCTTTGAAAGTTAACTAAAAATTAAATCTAATTGTTTCTGCCCTTTCAGTTGCACTTTTTACTTTTATTTATACCGGAATTCGAATTTGACGCTAGGTATTGAGATTGCCCTAAGTCATACACTACATTTCATTTCAGATTTTATTCATAAATAATTTTTATCATTTACTTCAAGGTGATGCCGAGTGAAGGCAATGCTTATAACATGTGCAGGTTGCAGTAGCAAAAGACGTTATTTTTGCTCCTCCTAAAAATACAAGTCGAGTGCGTTGTTGTCCCGAGAAATACGCTGGAAAGTGTGACGTGATGATGAGTTGTTATTGGAAAACATCGTAGTCTTCGTAGCGCGAGTAGCTAAGCGTTACTTTAGTTCCGTGAAGGTCATGCATGGTGTTCGATCCCTGTACGACTAGCTCAGGCAGTCTCCATCAGACTGTGCAGACACTCGGGTTAAAGTCACAAACAGAAAAGACGGGTAGAAAAGGTAAGACGAGGAACTCCTCTACTTATTTAGTTGCACTTCACTCGCTCAATCACTCTCCTAAGGATGAGAAGCTGAGAAAAATCCTTTGCGACTCGATTCTTTCAACCCGAAACGAAGCGAGCAATGTTTTCGAGAAAGATAGTATCTACGGGAATTGAGTTTTTGTTGGCTGCTTACGGATTGTGTTCCATTGTTTTTTTTTGCTCTTTTGAGCACGTGAGGCAATCTTGAATATTACAAGTAATGCCTTCTATGTTTTAGATTTGGTTACGCATAAAAATTGTGACAGCACAGTTGTGGTTGGAAATTTCGTGCCATTTATGATGAATGCAGAGGCGAAATTAAGCTGGCTCCCATCTATTGTTCGTTCCATATAGAAATGGGCTAACTAGGTTTTGAACAATCTTTGAAGGATGCAGTGATACTTTTTCTGTCAGATGAGTGAATGAAAAATGTTTTTTATAGTTTTTCTTATGAGACAGAAAATAGAAATATAGTCGAGCTGGGTATTGGTTTGGCATTTTCGTTCACTATTAGATAAAACACTTTTAATTAATCAAGTAAATTTTGCATTCACGTATATTCTGACATTAGAAGTTTAGGATCCTCTTTTTATCACTAGTGCATGCGAGTGAATTTTTCTTTTCACGTTGATGCTATACAACCAAAGCCCGTAACATTTACTGGCCTGCTCATAGAAAGAGAGAGGTCGAACTAGCGGTCCGAGATTTTGCAAGGCTCAAGCTGAGTTGAAGCAGGGAAATTGAGTTAGCTCCAGCCTATCGCTGATTTCCCATAGAACGGGGCTGACCAGGGGATCGAAAATCCTAGTCAATCTGCACCGATGCTTTCAATTTCGAATAGGTGATTAAAAAAATCAATTTTCTCTTAATTACTTCACACAGGACAACAAATAACAAGGTAATTGGACTTGCTTGGGTCGTGCATTAACCTGCGTCAATATCTAAAGTAATAAAATATTGAGCCAACGTATTTTCTTACAACATAGGTAGATTGTGGTCGTCATATTAACGGAAAGCATTGTTCACGCCCGGTTATATGTCTGACAACTGCATCGCTATGGATCTCTTGGAATGAAAGCCTTCGGGGCTGCTCTTTGAGGGCATGCAATGCCTCTCATATTTCTGCAGGGCTGATTGATGTTCGACTTGGCAATCCCCTCGCGCGAAAACAACTATTGTGGCATTGAAAATTGCCGCTCCCATAGGGAACATGTGAGGTCCTCAGCCTGAAGTTGGGTAAGCTTTCATTTCCTTGAAGTAAAGCAGGCCTTTATTTAGGTACGGACCGTTTTTTATGTTCACTATTATGCTATGTTATAGCACTACAGAGTTCATAGATAATTTAGAAAAAACGTAAACTACAATGAATTGAATTCTTTTGGTTTCATCATTTTCACAATTGTTGGAATAGGTTTTATTTTAATAGATGTGTGATTGGGATTGTTTTTGTTGAATTTTCAGTTCATCTATTTGTACTATCTTTTTCCAAGGTCCCTTCAGAGAATACAATTTTTTTATCAGTGGGAATTAGCACTCCAAGGGGGAAATGCGAGGCCCCGAGCTGAAGCTTGGGTTGGGCTTTGCTTCGATGTACGTAGAGTAGGATTTTTGTTAGGTAACGGACTCGCTTTTTGTTTAGTCCACTGAAGTCCTGTTTATAAGCACATATTTCTTTCTTGATGAAATTTTGCCTTGTTTCATGAACTTGCTTCTTAACTTCATGTTTCTATGCGCAGGGGATCTTGCGTGGGAGCAAACTTTGTATGTAGATCCTCCTATTCCGTTCACTTGACGCTAACTGGCGTCTTCTGCCTTCCTTTCTCTGGAACTCGTTGGTTATGGTATTCGAGGCTCTATACCAACTTGGTAAATCTAATTCTAAGCTTGGTACATGAATAATGAGGCCACACCACTGATGTTAACATTAGTGTCAATTTTTTGGCAGTCAAATTTCATCATACTGTGAGTTATAAATAAAAACTTGTATAAAGATATACGGAGTCCTATAGAGTTAAATTATTCGACTTTTTCATTGTATATTTTCTTATCTGTATACGACTGAAATGAGGGAATCCCAGTTGATATGTGATACATTAAACTTGAAATATCCTGGCCTACGTCTGCGTGTTTTTTAATGATAATGTCCTGTTAAAAGAGATTTATGTCGGTCTGTAGACATGTGCTTAAATTTTTTACAGTGTGCTAAACTTTGATGATTTATGGAGACCTATCTTGTATAGGACCAACAAAAAAGGAAAATGGGCTGAAAAAACTCTATCTTATATAACTCTCGTGTTGAGCTGTTGAACTGTGGACCCTAAGCGAATGCTGTAGCTAGAGAATGTTCGAGTGCAATTTTCCTTATTATAAATACTCTAATTTCATGGCGCAGGCTAATGTTGTGCGCAAACAAGCGCGATTACACATCTATGTTCTGTCGTGTCAAACAAAATGATGAGAATATGAACATTTTATTCTCTTTTCGACAGAAGAGTATCACTATTTATCTACAGAGATTTTCTAAACCCTGGTCAGCTCCGAGAGAAATCAACGTAATATTTGAGCTAACTTAATTTTATTCCGATTCATCACAAATGGCGAGAAATGTCGGACCACTAGTGAGAGCTCCATTTCTATAAGCAGTCCTAAAGATGTGAGAGGCCTTGGCGCAGGCGACAGCCGTAGTCCGCGGCTTTCATCGGAGATTTCATTTTGAGTAGTTTTTTTCCCCGAGAACCTCCCATCTCATGTAACATGATTAGTACCTTCGTGGTAACTCCTAGCGTGAAGTCAGAATATGTTGCCCTGGGAATGTGAGTGGAATTAGCAGGGACTCCAGGCAGTTGGCTGCGCCGCCTGCATGGCGGTCTGCTGCGGCGATTGACTTGGCATTTGCACAGCTTCCAATGTTTCCTTTAGTCGAATGTCTGGCTTCATTTTATACTATTGAGAAAGTACGATTGTGAGTGAGACAAATTCAATCACCCCTCAGGGGGATACAACTATTGTATCTATGGGAATTAGCGCTCCCAGGGGAAAAATGTGAGGGCCCGAGCTGAAAGTTAGGTAGGCTTCTTTTTTGTTAAAATAGAATAGGTTTTTGCTTTGTTACGGACCATCTTTTTCGGTTCACTGCTATCTTGTTTTTTTCAGCACCTACTACTTTCTTCTTCAACTTTGATCTTGTTTCATGAACTTTTTTCTCATCTTACTGTTTCTATGCCCTTTCTGCATAGATTCACCGGCAGGCCGCAGCGGAGACATTTCAAGAAACACTTTGCGAGAAGTACAGGAATTTCTGGAGAATTTCTTGAGTCCACCTCGCGTGATTTTACACTTCAGTTTCCCACTCGTAACTTTGGAAAGAATGTACCTATTAACTTCAAATTGCTCTCAAACGAAAGAGCAAAACATTCTCTATCTATATAGTATAAACAACACCCTCAAGGTATTCTGAAAGTTACAAAAATTCTTCGATAAGCCTTGCAAACATGCGCGCACTAAAAACACTTCAGTTTCCCACTCGTAACTTTGGAAAGAATGTACCTATTAACTTCAAATTGCTCTCAAACGAAAGAGCGAAACATTCTATATCTATATAGCATAAACGACACCCTCAAGGTATTCTGAAAGTTACGAAAATTCTTCGATAAACCTTGCAAACATGCGCGCACTAAAAACATTTCAGTTTCCCACTCGTAACTTTGGAAAGAATGTACCTATTAACTTCAAATTGCTCTCAAACGAAAGAGCGAAACATTCTATATCTATATAGCATAAACGACACCCTCAAGGTATTCTGAAAGTTACGAAAATTCTTCGATAAGCCTTGCAAACATGCGCGCACTAAAAACACTTCAGTTTCCCACTCGTAACTTTGGAAAGAATGTACCTATTAACTTCAAATTGCTCTCAAACGAAAGAGCGACACATTCTCTATCTATATAGTATAAACAACACCCTCAAGGTATTCTGAAAGTTACAAAAATTCTTCGATAAACCTTGCAAACATGCGCGCACTAAAAACACTTCAGTTTCCCACTCGTAACTTTGGAAAGAATGTACCTATTAACTTCAAATTGCTCTCAAACGAAAGAGCGAAACATTCTCTAACTATATAGTATAAACAACACCCTCAAGGTATTCTGAAAGTTACAAAAATTCTTCGATAAACCTTGCAAACATGCGCGCACTAAAAACACTTCAGTTTCCCACTCGTAACTTTGGAAAGAATGTACCTATTAACTTCAAATTGCTCTCAAACGAAAGAGCGAAACATTCTCTAACTATATAGTATAAACAACACCCTCAAGGTTTTCTGAAAGTTATAAAAATTCTTCGATAAACCTTGCAAACATGCGCGCACTAAAAACATTTCAGTTTCCCACTCGTAACTTTGGAAAGAATGTACCTATTAACTTCAAATTGCTCTCAAACGAAAGAGCGAAACATTCTCTATCTAGCTAGTATAAGCAACACCCTCAAGGTATTCTGAAAGTTATAAAAATTCTTCGATAAACCTTGCAAACATGCGCGCACTAAAAACACTTCAGTTTCCCACTCGTAACTTTAGAAAGAATGTACCTATTAACTTCAAATTGCTCTCAAACGAAAGAGCGAAACATTTTCTATCTTCTTATCATAAACAAAACCCTATCGGTTTATTTTTTCGATGAGCCCCATATTGTCGCGATTCTACGTTCACATTCACGTAACTTTCGAAATAATGCACCTATCGAATTAAAAGTAATCTAAAACTAAAAATTAAAACATTCTTGAGGGGAAATCGTGGAGGCCAAAATTCTTGAGCACTCACCTACAAAAGGGGGAAACGCTAGCGTTAGCTCCTAATTCTCAGATAACATGTGTTTCCTTGAGGCTTTAATTTACATTAGAATTACAGCTCATACACTTCTCCAACAGACTCGCTACTACATAAATGTTTTGCGCACACTTACCGTGGGAAAAAGCGCAGCTCCCATTTGCTTCTTCTGCTTTACTTTTCAACGAAGTAACTAATCCCAATAAGAGAATATCTGAAAGACGTCGAGGGCTGCCATGAAGTTCAGTTGGTCTTTCTCTTCTGTGGGTTCGTTGAGTTGTGGCTTTCGATTCCAGCCCCACCACTCAGACCAGCTGCTGTTTTCAGTTAATCCGAGCAGTGGGACTAAAATTTGGGCCTTGTCCACTTGTTGGGCAACACTTACAGGCCTTTATTTGAGCTCAAGTTAAAATATTAAATTAACCAACCAATGAAATCGTGGAATTTCATTAAATATACATGATAATATAATTAACATTTATAACTTATCAATATTCATAGCATAACATGACATAACGTACATGATCCACATTCATGACTTTATCGCACAGTTTAAATATCATTGGATGTAAAGCTTCCTAGATCTAGTCAATCAAAAAACGGTAATTGGATCTCTAACACGTTCCCCGCGTATCGGGCCACATGTAAACCAAAAGGTAAATTGCCAATTTACGTACCGATATGAATGCACGACATTGTATCCGTTTTGCAACTTTTTTACAGATAATTGTTACCATACTAATTGAAATCTTACCATGCAGTTGTATTTTCCGTATTCATCAGGAACTATTAAAATATATCCAACTTGGAAATCGATTTCCCTATTCTGATACAACCAGACAAAACCAACCGTTTACAGCCTTGGAATCGCGGGGAACGTGTTCAAAATGAAAATGCATGTATTTTATAGTAAAACATTTAGCTGTCGCATGTGATGATTATTTCCTTGCGGATTCGTGGTCCATGGAGCCCGAGAAGTTTTCCGTTTCCGAAGCTGACGCTTTCAGACGTTGCCATGAGTGGAAATTCCATCAACGAATTTTCTTCGAAGCACGAAATAAGATGTTTCCTCATCTTGCGTACGTCGTAGTCGAGAAAACATGGGTCTTTTCCTTTCACTACAGACGTAGAGAATGCTAGAGCGAATAGACCACAACTTGAACCGTCCATTTGGTGTTGTACATTCAGGCACTGTAACACAAGTTTTTTAATGGCATTAGTGCCTTCGTACACCTTCTTCATATACTTGATAACATCTGGACTGGGGTCACCGTTCAGCGAACAGATGTGTTGCACGTACGCCACACCTTCTTCAGCAGCTCTGTGACACATTGCGTTTGTGACAACGACCCAATGGCTCCCGCTGTCATGCGCACTTGCGTAACCATCGTTGTCCAGTATTAACTTACAGTCATTATACCTTGTGTTAATGACTTGCACAAACATTGTCCCAAATCCCGACTGTCGACCTCATAGTTCTACACGCAAAATGAATCAAATCTGCTCATTTTACCCCTAACATCAATCCCTCACGCTCGTATCACTATTTCCTATGTTCTTATGATCATATTTCAATTCGAGTACGCACTACCGAGAGGGTTTTTCAGCAATGCGTCACATGAACTATGTTTTCTTAGAAGCTTGTATTAAATGCATTACCAAAATCCGACGACCGCAGGAAAGAGAAACGCTTTTTTTCATGCTTTTCTCCGAATCATGTTTCGACAATTATCATGGGTACTACGATAACCATGTGTGAATAGCAATTGAGGATCTCAAGGTAAAGGTATTTGAATGCGTTTTTCGCATTTATTTCGATACATGTGCGCACTAACGAGAATGTTTTCAACTAAGCGTTACGAGGATTGTGTTTTCTAAGTTACTCTTACTTAAATGCACTCTCGAAATCAGATTAAGCAACGAAAGGAACTCATTTTTGTTGTGCTTTTCTGTCAGTCACTTTTTGTTTTGACATTTTACTTCATTATTACGATACCAATGAATAATTATCAGTTAAGGATGTTAATGTTAAGATATTTTAAAAACCAATGTATCAACATTTCTTCTTTGCACTTTATTGGAAATAAACTGTTGTTCTTTTTTTCTTCTTTCGTTTTATTTCAATTTTTTGGTTAAGGCCGGGCTTGGGATCGGACTTAGATTTTGCAGGAGTGATCCTCGCACTATTGAGATTATAGTTTAATCTCAGTTTTCAAACATGTAATAATCTCGAGGTGCGATATTGGACTGGTTTTTTATTTAGCTTTACAACAGAGAGTAATTGTATCTTTTACGCATAGTCGGGAAGGCCGGGAATTGTATCTTATGCTATAGTCGGGAAGGCCTATCTTTGTAACTACTTTTGACAGCAACTAGATTTGAGTAAAAGTAATTTAAGCTTATCAACTTACTTGAACTATTCTGGATACTTGGTAGTTGAACGCTGCACTCGTCCCTTCTAATTTTCGGAATCTAGCTCGGTTTCGTTCGTATCGCTGACTTCCTAAACTGCGAGATAATCGTTTAAAAAGTTCACGTTTGCTTTTATAGCTTTTGCTCGGCAACGATTTCAAGAGCTCGAGTTCCCTCTCCATTTTCACAAAACAATGCACAAAATAATACACGTTCAGTTTTCTATACGCTTAAGAGCCACAAGTTTTGATCGTTGATCAGCTGAATTTCCAATTAAGGTCTCCTGTGGCCAATGAAAAGGACCAACCTTACACGAAAACCCTTAAAATAGAACTAACGTTGTAGGCATGCACGGAGCAAGACTATATACCAACGCAGGTCTGTGATTCCTAAACAGTGTGAGGGCTACTCAGCAGGCGCTTGCCGTGTCAGCAAAACAACCACGTCGTCTAGCTGGGTCATTGATTATGAGTAGGATTAAGACTCTCACTCTGAATATGAATTAAAAAATAATCGTTTATTTCTAATGAAACGTTTACAGTTTCAAATGCGAAAGCTGAAATCTGTCACGCATCCATTGTTTCTTAAAATTGTCAAGACTACAACGAAACTCATTTAGCATTTCCTAAACCCATTACCTGACTATTTGTCTTATGCTCATGGGTATTATCTCAAAATATGTTTTTGTGTTACCTTGGTTTTCTTATTTTTTCATTTATATGTTCAACCATTGAAATGCTTATTTCTACACTTCGGTTTGTTTTGTACCAATTCTCACATTATAATTAGTGATATTTACTTTCAACTATTTATCATAAAATTATGTCAGTTTTTTAGATTTGGGGCATGTCTTTTTTTTAGTCTTTCAAATGTGAAACAGGTACTTTGAGCGTTGATGCATCTGCCTCCGCTGCGATTTCCGCGGAAAGTTTTTGGTACAGGCCCCATTTAATGTATTCTTCTTGAGGTTATCATATTATGAAATTACACTGTATTTCATATAACTCACATACGAACATTTCACCAGCAGGTGAAATATACTGTTGTTTTCAGAAAACTGTTTAGGTTTTATTAATAATATGCTAATAGAGAATGTTTCGCTCTTTCGTTTGAGAGCAATTTGAAGTTAATAGGTACATTCTTTCTAAAGTTACGAGTGGGAAACTGAAGTGTTTTTAGTGCGCGCATGTTTGCAAGGTTTATTGAAGAATTTTTGTAACTTTCAGAATACCTTGAGGGTGTTGCTTATACTAGCTAGATAGAGAATGTTTCGCTCTTTCGTTTGAAAGTAATTTGAAGTTAATAGGTACATTCTTTCTAAAGTTACGAGTGGGAAACTGAAGTGTTTTTAGTGCGCGCATGTTTGCAAGGTTTATCGAAGAATTTTTGTAACTTTCTGAATACCTTGAGGGTGTTGCTTATACTAGCTAGATAGAGAATGTTTTGCTCTTTCGTTTAAGAGCAATTTGAAGTTAATAGGTACATTCTTTCTAAAGTTACGAGTGGGAAACTGAAGTGTTTTTAGTGCGCGCATGTTTGCAAGGTTTATCGAAGAATTTTTGTAACTTTCAGAATACCTTGAGGGTGTTGCTTATACTAGCTAGATAGAGAATGTTTCGCTCTTTCGTTTGAGAGCAATTTGAAGTTAATAGGTACATTCTTTCTAAAGTTACGAGTGGGAAACTGAAGTGTAAAGTCGCGCGAGGTGGACTCAAGAAATTCTTCAGAAATTCCTGTACTCTTCACAAACCGTTTCTTGAACCGTTTCGGCTGAGGCCTGCCGGTCATAGATTCCACGTTCCTTTTACTACATACTAATTGGTACCTTCTTCCTTCCTCTCTTTGTATCGCATTTGTTGCTGCGGATAGGGAGGCTAAAACTAACGACTAATCTAATTTAATTCAATCATCACTAACGGTTGCGCTGTATTGACTTAGCAAGGTGAAAAAGAGAGATCCCGATTTGAAAGTGATTTAGGTCTTCTTGTTGAAATCGAACGTTTTTTTTTGTTAAAGACCATCTTTTTTTTTATCACTGCCGTCTTTCTTCTAAGCGCATATCACTTTCGTTTTCAAGTTTTATCCTGATCTATGAACTTCCTTCAAGGCAAACGGTTTTAATGCGCAGAGGATCGATCTTGCGTGGGAACTTAATTGGAGTATAGATTCCGAGCTCGCTTGACTTCATACTAAATTGTGCCTTAATCCTTTCTCTCGTCGGAACACTTTTCTTTTGATTAGGGAGGCCTAAACTACTTTATAATCTCATCTTATTAACTTAACCAGATACAGTCTAATTCTTTACGAACAAATCCACCAGCGAATTTAAAAGAGTGAGACCTGTTAGCCTTCGTTAGCTTTATAGCTACTTAATTCTTTCAAATTTTAAATGTTTTCCTTCAGGCTATTAATTCCTTAGCGCTCTACCTGGAATTATTCCTTCCTCGACTCCTCAGGAGAATAAAACTGTGGTATCTATTGGAGTTAGTGCTCCCACGGGGGAAATTATCAGGTCACGATCTGAAGGTTTAGTAGACGTTCTTTTCCTTGAAATTGAAAGGGTTTTGTTATGTTACGGAACAATATTCATGGTTCCCATCCATCTATTTTTCTCAGCGCCTCTTACTTTTATCATAGACTGTAAACTTCGTTCCAGATTTGCTTTTTCTATACCCACGATGTTAGGCCACACTACGTGCGTGCAAAGATTCTCCGTATTGTATACCCCTATCAAATGGTTCTCTTCGCTCTCTTGAGATCGCCCTATCTCTGCGCGTCTCGACATCCTTCGAGGAGAGCCTCGTTTCTTCCCAGATAAACCTCGTTGCAAATCTTTTACTCTGAAATGTTTACGCTCTAGGAAAGCAAACGCACTTGTGGTTTAGGTCATCGGGAAAGAGGCATCGGGAAGGAACAAAAAACTTGCCTTTTCTCCTAATTTCCTCTAAAAGTACTTCCATAGCCGGTATTCATTTTGTAAAACGTCGTTGTTTTCATAGAGGATTCTCATAATTATTGAACACCTACCGTTGTTGAGTTATGACTGCAGTTAGTTTCTAGTGAATGATTTGGTAGAATCTAAAAGAATTTAGAGTTATCCCGAACACTCGTTGAGTTGCTTAATCAAACTTTGCAGTTTGGGACTTCTTTTGTTCCCACCGCACGCTCCTGTAGCCTGGAGCGGCTCGTGTCCCCCCACGAGACCTGAGTCAGACCGCCAGCAGCAGCGCTCTAATGTGACTTGATCGCTCCCCTTTCAAACTTGATCGCTTGAAAGCAGGTAAAAATTAAAATTATTCGATGCCCTGATCATTTGTTGGCTATCGGGAAGCTTAGAAACTAACAAAAAAGTTAATTTAGAAATAGTTTTTTCTAACTTTTTGCTGCCTTGTTCAGTGGCAGTTAGAGCTTGTTTTTCACAATTTGTATCATAACATGGTTTTCCTTGAAAACTTGTTACATTTTTTCAGCATACGAAAATACGAGTTTTGCTTCATGAATTGTCGCCTAGGTTTTGCTACAAAAAAATTTCCGTAACACAATTTTTCTTTTCGGAGATCTGTTTCGGAGGTGTATGCTCCTGTCTCGGTTCGCACGTACAGAAAGTATTCCTATGAACCATGTCCAAATGTTATATCCTCCAGCCTCGTTATGTTTCCGCTCACATGCCCTATAATTGGCTCAAATGTTCATCTTTGATTTAACAACATATGTCTTCTGTTGTTAAGTTAAGAAATGCGCACTGTCACTGTGCTGGGTATATTCATTCTTGACGGACTGTTATCGGAAGACATCACGGATATTCAACAGTGACACAGGATTGATTATTCAATAATTTGTGAAACTTGTCAAAATAAACCTGCACAGTTATGTTTATACTCTGTCTGTTTTGTCGTACACAGCGGTACATGACATTTTTCTTATTGATGAATAGTGGGCAATATTCGCCATTTGTCTCTGCTTTTGTTAACGTTCATGTTTTTCTTCCATTTTAGATTTTACTGAGTGCAGTGATTTTATTAACATTGGAACATTACTGAGTGAATCAAATCATATTAGTTTCAAAAGACAGCAAGTGATGGTTGAAATAAACTGAGTGAAGTGACGCAATCGCCTCACAGTGTGTATGCATTAGGACGAGATTGCGAAAACTGTGAAGTGGCTTGAACTCTCTCGACGCGCCGCGCTGCCGCACGGTCAAGTGTTCAGAGTCTGAGAAGACAAACTGTAGAGAGGAGGGAGACTTCCAGAACTGCCAGCACCATGTCCGGCCGTGGGGAGGCGAGTGAGGAAGGCAACCGAGCGTCTTTGGTCAACCTCTTCCAGTCGAAGCTCCAGCTGCCTCTGATGTGAGTACCCAGCATTGAGTCGCTGCGCACTTGATGTTCTTACGTCCTAAGTACTCCAGCCTAATGCCGAGAGGTCCATCTATGGTCTGGACAGGCTTTAATTTTGTCGTGCATCTTTAACCTCGCTTTTGTTTCCAGGAGCATAAGCATAGTCTGATCAGTTGTTGACTTCAGTGATTCCCTAGTGCTTGTAATGTTAGTAGTTCACGTTCAACGTTCAACTGTTCATAACTTGAGTAGAAGTCGATGACTTGAGTGTAATATTGGCTTTGTATTTGTCTTCAAGATATCAAGCTACCATCGTATGTCTAACTGACTAGGCCAATCTTACGATACCCACTATATTCACATTTATTTTCCTTCGCATTGAAAATTCCATTCTCCAGAGCATATTACGTAGCTGAAATAATTGCTCATTGAATAACAGTCTCGTTTTCTCCTTGAAATTTCATTCCTGTAAACTACGCGACTTGGATCTGCAAGTGTACCTCACTTGCCTGGCACGTGTGAGAGTTATGGATCTGCCGTACTGCAGTGTAAGGGTGCGTTCACACTACGAGCGGAGCGAGCGGAGCGGCGCGGAGCGTCGCGGCACGGAGCGGAGCGGCGCGGCGCGCGTGTTCACATGTGAGCTGAGCAGAGCGACCTACACAAGCATCAGTCGCTATGGAGCGTTCCGTGAATGTGCTTCTGTTGCTCGACGGCAAAACGGAAACACTGGATCCATCCCATCAACATGAGGAGAGATCGCTATGGAGAATACCACTATCTCTTCGAAGCACTGAGGAGAGATGAATCACAATTCTACGAGTATTTATGGATGAAGCCGGCAACTTTTGATGTACTACAATTCCTTATAGAAAGAAAAATTTCTAACGAGATTAGATAAATTTGCTGTTTAGCAATAAACAAATTTTTATTGAGGATACATGTAAAGCAAAGTAGTTTAAGCAAAATTAAAGTCTTTCCATATAGGCTGTATCACATATATTACTACAGGTTTTCGTAGGCCAGTACGAACAAAAAAATTCTTGTGGTGACTTGAACGTGAGTGAACGTAAAGTAATTTCCTTCAGAAATTCAGGGTTGTGCCAGAGAATCCTAAGTGAAAAATACTGACAAATATTGGCTTGTCCTGACCAAATAGTTCTCGAAACACTGATATGCTTTCCGTTAGTAGTGGAAAAAATCACCCAAGCTCATAAAATTTTGCAACTTATTGTGTATTTGACACTCATTGAGTCCTCCTCATCATCATACGGCTTCTTTTTCTCCCGTTTTACGAAAAATATGAAAACTGTATTAAAAAATCGTAAATAATTATACCTTAATCAAAATCATATAATAAAATACACAGCATCACAAGAAAGATGAAACTACATCACGAGAAAAGCAAAATAAATTCCTTAAACTGAAGCAATAATAAAATAACTTATCAGAGAAAGCAGAAGAAAATAGAAATAAATGATTAATGAACCCAAATGGGTGAAATTACACTAAAATATTACATGTTACACTATCAGTTATAATTGTTACATGATTAGTTGTACAAATAACTAGTTATATCCTAGATTTTTTTAACTCGAACGACAATTCTACCCCTGTAAGATATGACGATCCAAAGGCGGAGCCGAGGAGAAACGCTCGACGCGAGCGTCAAAAAATCCCAACGAATTTCCCAAGCGTGCCGCTCCGCTCCGCGCCGCGCCGCTCCGCTCCGCTTGTCGTGTGAACAGCCAAGCGTTTCTGCATTCAAACCTGTACAAACATTATTGCCGCTCCGCTCGTAGTGTGAACGCACCCTAATGCGGCTACTCTGACCCTCCTATGCACAGGGTATAGGGAGCCTATCTTGCATTCACACGTGCAAACAGTAGTCCGGATTCCAACCCTAATCGACCTTGAAATGTAGAATATCTGTATTTATTGAGTTAATGTGTCAATGTTTTGATTATTAGGTGAAGGTTTTCCCTTAAAATAGCATTAGATGATTTCTCTGAGTTCGTTAGTTTGGAGAGATTTTCGCTACACCGTATACTTGCTCAACAAGTGGTGTATCATACACAAAAATGTTGCGGTCTTATAATTCTCCACACACTCACGACAGCACTTAAATTATTCATGCGTTCGGTCCCCCACTTCCATTTGAAACCAAGCACTTACTATTAATTCCTCAAATTTAATCGCTGCTAGCATCTTAGTTTCTTCTATCACTAAGTAATTCGTATCTTCGTTATCATGGTGTGGTCGCATTAATCATTCACATTGTTTCTTATCTCCTGTTTTTTTTTTCGTCGGGCTAAATATTGTCAATTTGTAGTCACCCGAAAAACTATCGCTGCTATCATACATCTAAGTAATTTGTCGCATTATACTCTCAACAGATGTACTCGTATAGTACGTACTTAAGGCATCTATCGTTAGTGCGTTGGTTGCCTTTGTTTTTGTTGGTTGATGATGGCAGGCATTTTAGGATTTATTTTCCAATAATTTTTTGGTTGGTATAGCCAACAATTTCTGCTTCTGTATACCTGCACGCATACATGAAGTCATCAGACGTTGATTAATCTATGAACTCCTTAAATGTGTAATGTTCATTACTAATAGTACAAATCAAAAAGTACAAATCTAGAGAACAGTTTTCTTTCAGATTACCTTAATTTTGCAGGGAAATCTCCCTTTCCACTATGTACGCTTACTCTAAGCGCTAACTTTACGGGCTGAGCTCCCTGCCTAGCTTCATGAGTGCCTCCCATCTATTGACTTCATCTATTGAGAGGGATGATGGGCCACGAGAGCCGATTAGTGTAACTCGACTACAGCCTCGCATTTGCGCGAGACGTAGATACACTTTTCTCGAAAGAATCGGATTAAATCACAGTGTATGCCTACTGTGTTAAGTGCTGACTTACCGTTGTTAATTTTTGAATGGTCGAAAAGGAACTGAGCTCTTTGGAGGTACTGAGTCCATATTTTCTTCCTGTTATGCGTTCTCATACTCATGCGGCATGATACTTCTAATCAAGCGGTGCGTTAGAGATTTGGTCAGCTTTGTCGAGAAAAGATTGCTTGCAATGAGCGCGCACTTTGTATCTATGGGGATTGAACTTTCGAGATTCTCAGAACCATGAAACCTGAGCGTCTCTGCACGGGTACCTAGTTTCAGCAACGGAATCATTCGTTCACCTACAAATATTAAATACTGGTAGTCCCTTCTTATAATTTAGTGCTCGTAATCTTACTGAATGACTTTTTTTTTATTACAAAGTCTATGTTTTAACATCTAAAGTTCAGCTTTGTTGAACGTTCTAGATTATTACAAATACTATAATATTCTAGAAAGTTCTATAGTTAGTAAGCTAACGTGGTATAGCAAAAAGCATCACCGTTGATGCGGTATAGTAGTGACACGGCTTGGTGATACTGACGAAAATCTAGCGCTGATTACTGGAAAAATTTCTTAAATTACAAAAATCGGGCATAACGAAAATAGTTTCACGTACATAGTTAACCCAAGATTGGCCGTGTAATATGTCATCAAGAAGTCTAAGGAATTTTTGTACGGTAGCTAGTTAGCCTGGGTGGTGGGATTTCTTGTATTGGGATTTCGTGGAAAGTGTCATGCAAACTGCGTCGCGAGGTTAAGATAAGCTCAAAACACTGCATGTAGGATATCGTCCAGGATTTGGGTACGCCAGGTCCGAGAATCAGCTCAAGTTCCTCAATTCTGAGCACTGCATAAATAAGAATGGCACACCTTCTGACAACGACAGATTCACAAGCGATATTTTCTTCTTTTCAACAAGCTGAAAATTCTCCTGACACTTTCTAGGAGACAGAAAATTGTTTTTCGGAATAAGTAAAAAAAATTCAGTTGCTTGTGAAAATAATACAACCAAATTTGACGTTAGAAAAGTGAGACTTTCCTCATAAATGGCTAAATGTCAATCGACGGCTGAACATCGGAATGGTTACTTGGTGTTATGGAGTTATTTTTACTCAAGTGAAACCCTCCGTCGAATTAGAGTGGGAGTTATGAATTTAGTATCCGCTGTCTTTTGTGTGGAGTAAGCGGCAACTTATCGCTGTAGCACGTTCTAACGCATGCTTGCACGCTACTGTTTTTGTGTCTATTCAGACTGAAAAACAAATAATTTACAGAATATTGGCTCTGTGTAACTAAGGAGAGGTAAAATTGAAACCTGTGCTACAAGAATCCGACACTTTTAGCTCCTACTAAACACAACGCAAAAAAACCTTCTAGCGGCATGTAACAAACGATGTCGGATGTGCACACCGATATTCGTAAATCTACTGAAACGAATATTAGCTTTTCCGCGACTCCATCTACAACTTACTCCTGGTCGATGAAGATATGTATTTATCTGATTGCATAGTTTGGCTTCCGTAGCAGCCAGCTCGGGTGTTGCCAGTCCACGACTTGCCAACGTCTATATCATGATAGACTATCATGGTTTATATGCTATAAGTGTGAAATACGCCGAAATGCTGTTCACCTGCCCGTAGTCCTTATTGTATCCCATCAGAAACAGGGCCGTCACAAGTCAAATACTCGCGCCAGATCAATTAATGATGAGCGAGATTCCAGAAGAGGAACTTTCGACTCTCAGGATGGAATGCCTGGTTTAATTGCCAGCTCAGCGACAAACGCCTTCCATTAAACGCTCTGTAAAGTTTACCAGTATAATTCCACCTGTAACTATTGCTTCTATGTCATTGACATCGTTCGACACTCAAGGAATTTACTGTATCGAAATTGGGTTATTCACGCAAATATGACTTTTCCGCATTAGCAAGATATTTTGATTCATCTCAAGTGTACACTTTTTAATTGAACTTCAAGTATTGAATATTTGAGAACATAAGAACAGAATATGAAGGCATTGGCGAAAATAATTCACACGCAAAAAATCACACCAAAAAAAAAAATGTACATCACGAGTTACTCAGTCATGTCTATAATTTTACGGTAAACAATTCACATTACCGTATGGAGACGGCAGGGGATTTATTTCAAAGTAAAGATGACCTCTAACTGCTCGGGTCCATCGTTCACTTATGAATATCGGCTTAGACGGGCTGCGAGCTAGATCCAATTCTTCTCTATAATATGGCTTCTTCGGTACCCAATTTAACGTCAATACACCAACTCAAATAAACCCTCACGCGTGAAATGCCGACTCAATTTAACTTTCTCATCTACGTTTGTTCTAATTAGTTCATTAATTTTATCTCTTTGTGAGTAGATAGTGCAGTAGCTTCATGATTGTGTTCTAACATCAAAGGCCTCATTGAGCGTATTGAGCGCAAAGGTCAGATTGAGCGCTTCGGCACCATGTTCAGAGTAATGTTGGCTTGACCTGGCTATACTCGGTGTACCTACATAGTTTTAATGTACGCTTGAGGTGATGTTCGTGTGCGACAACAGGAAACTAAAGATGCTGGCTGAGCTGAGTTTTGTTTTGTTGTGTCCTAGGACTGCCGTACTGATGGCCGAGGCGCGAGCCAGTGTGAAGACCGTTCCATGGCTCAGTCTCACCGTTGATGTTTGTCATGAAATATCCTACGATTTTAATTGTTTTAGTTCATTCTTCATCTATTTTTAAACTGAAAATAATTAGGCCATCCCATGAGAAATAGCAATTTGTCCTGATTTCACATAAAAGAGAGTAATTTGTCCCGGCATTTCCATTGTATTGAGACACTGAACATTTTATGTACCCCGGAAAAGCTACCATTATAAAGATAATTGATTTCTGAGTTGTTTTCTTGTATTGGGATTTCCGGTTTGCAATGAAATTTTAATTCCCCATCGTGGAACCTTGCTCACCGGTCGCTGTCATGCTGAGGATTGTAACTGGAGGTAATTTGTTGTTAAAGGGACCATGAAATCAATACATTTTCCCCCATTTTGGCGACCCGCTCGAGTGCTGCAATGGTGTGTTCAGCAAGGCGCTCGTACCACGGAAGGCTAATTTATTGCCAACTTCTTTGTTCGCTCAGAGAAGCCTTGCGAGAGGGAGCATTTTGCCCCAGCGTAAGCAGAAACTTGAATGACACAGACTGAAGTATTTAATTTTTTCTCGGGAGTAGATTGTGGAAAAGTCTTACGAACGTTTCAGTGTAAGTCCAAAGCAGGAAGAATCTTGTAAGGAACGGCTGCCTCCTATTCACTTGTTTATATCGATAAGATTTTAACGTACATTTTACTTGTTTTCGTTACCCGCTATAGGGCTTGTGAATGCGAAGAAGATCCTTTGTAGTGTAAGGATATTTTCCCATCTTTATTCCGTAATGTAATTGTTTTTAATTATATATTTACAAAGGATAAAATGAGACGCTCGGAAAACAACCCAACATAAATAGGTGTGGAAATAACGCAATAAGAGTAGGCTAATCTATCACTGATATGTACAATAAAAACAAAAGCTTATGAATTTTCCTCCCACGTGAGGGGCTTGTGGCTTCTTGGGGTATCGACGGTCAAAACGAAATAAACAACGACCATAACAAGTATTCTATGAACAATTATTTAAAACTATCGAAAGAATTTCATTGATTTAACTAGGAGGGGCTTGAGAATGGTGCACAATTGTCAGTAGAATTAAATTTCTTCCTGTCTGAGCTCTTAAAATTATTCAATTTATTTTCGAGAGGGCAGATCTTGCTCAAGTTACAACTCAAAACTAATTTGACTTTCATATGTATAAATTTTGCAGTCAAAATGAAGGTTATAGCGAAGACAATAGATTTAAAATACATATCTATTAAAAATTAGGACGTTTAGATCATCTAGATCATCATCAGCCATTCTGAAATACAAGAAATGACAAATTAAGACCGGCAATAAAAACCATTCAGTAAGTAATACAGTATGTACACGAATGAAAATTAAAAAAGAAAATTACGTAATACCTATTTTCAATGGATAGGAAGACTGAATGTCATTAAGGTTAGGTTTCAATTGGCTAATAAAGAGGGATTCAAGAATGCGTAAATTAAAACAAGAACCTGCAGAACCTAATATTGAAAAATTTTCGAGTGAGATATTTGTATTACATTGTTCAGCATGGATTCTAATAGCGGAATGGGAAGGCCTACTTAATGGAATACCAGTCCTAAAACTTCTACCACTGTGTTCAAATACCCTCGTAGATAGCAACCGAGATGTCGAACCGACATACACAGACCCACACAGTGGGCAACAGTACTTGTATACAACAGAGGAAAGCATTGAAATGGGTAGTCTATCTTTGAAATGAAAAAATGAACCAATTTTGAAATTATTAACCAAAATAATTTGAAGGTCAACACAGGGAAAGTATTTCACAACTAATGAGAGCAATTGATCTTTTAACTTCCCAGACTGAACACGGAAGCAAGGAATGGTGACGAACAATTTCTTCTTATCTACAGTCAACACAGTAGCAATGGTGGAATACTTTTTATTTAAAAATTGCTTGAGATACTTTTGAATAAAATATAAAGGATAACCATTTTTCACAAAAAACTGCTTTAAAAATTCAAACTCATTATGCAATAATGAATAACTTGAGCATATTTCATAAGCCCGAAATAAAAGAGTTTTCATGCTATTAATTTTAAATAAAAAAGAAGAATACGAGAAATAACTTAAACCCAAACCAGTAAAAGTGCTTTTCCTATAAACAGAGGTACAAAAAGTGGAACCTGATCGTTGGACAAGACAGTCTAAAAAAGGTAATTTATTATTTGCTTCAGTCTCCATGGTAAAATTAATATTTCGGTGTTTACTATTAATATAGTCAAGAAACAAAAGAGAGTGGTTTCTATCTCGGAACAAAACAAAAGTATCATCAACGTATCTGCAGTAAAATATTGGTTTAAAATTTTTTGGACATTCAGACAGCCATATTCGTTCATGATGTGACATAAAAATATTCGCGAAAGTTGGACCCAAAGGCAGCCCCATACCCAATCCCTCTATTTCTTTGTAGTACTTGCCATTAAAAATGAAAAATGAGAACCTAACTGCAAGATCTAACAGGGTTTTAAATGCTACACGACTAAGGTTGCAAACGGTCTGTTCCACTTCAAATAATTGCTGCAAACAAGTATCAATTGTTTCAGTTAACGGAATATTGGTAAACAAATTTTCGACATCAAATGACGTCATGTAAAATTTGTCAGCATCAGGAATTCTAGCGATCTCCTCAGCAAAGGAGGATGAATTAAAAACGCTGTATTCATTGGTAGTTATGGGGTTTAAAATAGGTACTAAAAATTTAGCTAATGTATTACTCGGAGTGTTGTAGGCAGCAAAAATCGGTCTTAGTTGAAATTTGGATTTAAAATTTGCTTTATGTACTTTGGGAAGACCATAGAGTATTCCCGGACCTGAACCGGAAACATGTAAGCTATTATATATAGTTTCAGAGATAACGGAAGATTTACTAAGTTTTCGCAAGAAATTATTTATTTTATCTTCTATACGGAGTACATATTTATGGATAGGTTCACATATTTCCGAGAACCTACTGCTGTCTGAAATAATAGTACCCAAAGCTCGCAAATAATTAGACCTGTCAAGTAAAACTACACCTCGACCTTTGTCCGGTCGAGTCACAACTATAGTCTTGTTTGCAGCAAGAGACTTGAGAAGAGATATATCAGATTTTGTGAATATAGCAGAAAATATCTTATACGATTTGAAATTATAATAATACTTCATTGACAATGATTTGAGATTGCTAACGAACTCATTAAAGTTGATACATGGAAGATCAGTCAAAATGGTGACCAATTTTTCAAATGATAAAAAGTACTTATAAAAATTCAAATTATAAACTGGGAGATTAAAATCAAGACCAAAAGCTAATAAAAATTTCAATCTAAAAGATAAATCGAGAGAACTATAATTAAAAATTACAGAGTCAGGGTCACAAGGCTTTAGTTCATTTTGTACTCCAAGGTCGTTGAGTTTACGAGTATGGACAGATTTGGTTAAATTGGAAAAATCCCTAAGTACAGTGTTAACATTTCGTTCAATAAGAGCAACTATAATGGGCGTAAAATGCTGCACTATCTGAGCCTTGCCATTAATCAACTGGGAGGTCAGGTTAGTTATACTTTTCCGCTTGCAGTGGATCTCTTGTATAAGATAGTGCAGCATTTTACGCCCATTATAGTTGCTCTTATTGAACGAAATGTTAACTCTGTACTTAGGGATTTTTCCAATTTAACCAAATCTGTCCATACTCGTAAACTCAACGACCTTGGAGTACAAAATGAACTAAAGCCTTGTGACCTTGACTCTGTAATTTTTAATTATAGTTCTCTCGATTTATCTTCTAGATTGAAATTTTTATTAGCTTTTGGTCTTGATTTTAATCTCCCAGTTTATAATTTGAATTTTTATAAGTACTTTTTATCATTCGAAAAATTGGTCACCATTTTGAATGATCTTCCATGTATTAACTTTAATGAGTTCGTTAGCAATCTCAAATCATTGTCAATGAAGTATTATTATAATTTCAAATCGTATAAGATATTTTCTGCTATATTCACAAAATCTGATATATCTCTTCTCAAGTCTCTTGCTGCAAACAAGACTATAGTTGTGACTCGACCGGACAAAGGTCGAGGTGTAGTTTTACTTGACAGGTCTAATTATTTGCGAGCTTTGGGTACTATTATTTCAGACAGCAGTAGGTTCTCGGAAATACGTGAACCTATCCATAAATATGTACTCCGTATAGAAGATAAAATAAATAATTTCTTGCGAAAACTTAGTAAATCTTCCGTTATAACTGAAACTATATATAGTAGCTTACATGTTTCCGGTTCAGGTCCGGGAATACTCTATGGTCTTCCCAAAGTACATAAAGCAGATTTTAAATCCAAATTTCAACTAAGGACGATTTTGGCAGCCTACAACACTCCGAGTTATAAATTAGCTAAATTTTTAGTTCCCATTTTAAACCCCATAACTACCAATGAATACAGCGTTTTTAATTCATCCTCCTTTGCTGAGGAGATCGCTAGTATTCCTGATGCTGACAAATTTTACATGACGTCATTTGATGTCGAAAATTTGTTTACCAATATTCCGTTAACTGAAACAATTGATACTTGTTTGCAGCAATTATTTGAAGTGGAACAGACCGTTTGCAACCTTAGTCGTGTAGCATTTAAAACCCTGTTAGATCTTGCAGTTAGGTTCTCATTTTTCATTTTTAATGGCAAGTACTACAAAGAAATAGAGGAATTGGGTATGGGGCTGCCTTTGGGTCCAACTTTCGCGAATATTTTTATGTCACATCATGAACGAATATGGCTGTCTGAATGTCCAAAAAATTTTAAACCAATATTTTACTGCAGATACGTTGATGATACTTTTGTTTTGTTCCGAGATAGAAACCACTCTTTTGTTTCTTGACTATATTAATAGTAAACACCGAAATATTAATTTTACCATGGAGACTGAAGCAAATAATAAATTACCTTTTTTAGACTGTCTTGTCCAACGATCAGGTTCCACTTTTTGTACCTCTGTTTATAGGAAAAGCACTTTTACTGGTTTGGGTTTAAGTTATTTCTCGTATTCTTCTTTTTTATTTAAAATTAATAGCATGAAAACTCTTTTATTTCGGGCTTATGAAATATGCTCAAGTTATTCATTATTGCATAATGAGTTTGAATTTTTAAAGCAGTTTTTTGTGAAAAATGGTTATCCTTTATATTTTATTCAAAAGTATCTCAAGCAATTTTTAAATAAAAAGTATTCCACCATTGCTACTGTGTTGACTGTAGATAAGAAGAAATTGTTCGTCACCATTCCTTGCTTCCGTGTTCAGTCTGGGAAGTTAAAAGAACAATTGCTCTCATTAGTTGTGAAATACTTTCCCTGTGTTGACCTTCAAATTATTTTGGTTAATAATTTCAAAATTGGTTCATTTTTTCATTTCAAAGATAGACTACCCATTTCAATGCTTTCCTCTGTTGTATACAAGTACTGTTGCCCACTGTGTGGGTCTGTGTATGTCGGTTCGACATCTCGGTTGCTATCTACGAGGGTATTTGAACACAGTGGTAGAAGTTTTAGGACTGGTATTCCATTAAGTAGGCCTTCCCATTCCGCTATTAGAATCCATGCTGAACAATGTAATACAAATATCTCACTCGAAAATTTTTCAATATTAGGTTCTGCAGGTTCTTGTTTTAATTTACGCATTCTTGAATCCCTCTTTATTAGCCAATTGAAACCTAACCTTAATGACATTCAGTCTTCCTATCCATTGAAAATAGGTATTACGTAATTTTCTTTTTTAATTTTCATTCGTGTACATACTGTATTACTTACTGAAAGGTTTTTATTGCCGGTCTTAATTTGTCATTTCTTGTATTTCAGAATAGCTGATGATGGTCTAGATGATCGAATTTGTGATCGATGGTCTAGATGATCGATGATTTTGGGTGTGATGCTAGTGATTTTAATGAAGACATGGCCGCACATGATAGCTGTGCATCGTGTGTTAGATTTCTCAGCTGATGGAGAAATGAACGCATCATACGCCATTTTCAGTTTTTATGATTTGGTGGGAAGAGAAGAACCATTCAAAAGACTGTTAATTTTACTCAACTAGCTTCGATGGAATTTTTTCCAAAACGAAATGTAGAGTTATATAACCCAATTTAGAATCAGAGAGGTGACCTGTGTCAGACAGTGAAGAGAATCTTGTAACGAAATGTCAAGGTTTGATGACCTTAACTTAGCTTTTTACGAGGTGCCAAGGTTCACTCCGGCTACCTCGCTCGGAGCGTAAGGTATAACTCCGACTCCCACCCAGCTCATTTGCTGAAGACGAAAGAAAGAAGAGAAGTGAACCTCAACGTTTATCTCAAGATCTTAATGGTCTTACATAAAATTTAAATTTGTATTAACATTCGGCTGAGCTTTTAAGTTTCAGTGACAGTGGTTGGAATAATTGCCTCTGAAAAGATACACGGAGTTGCGTTTAGCGCAGAAGCGTTGGTGATTGCAGTAACTAGTTCTCTAAAGAAGGCTGTGTAGTTCTTTGTGAAAATGTTCGTTTAGTATTGAAGTTTCTTGAACATAAACACCAGCGAGATGAATGGCAATGGTTGATAGACTCATCAAAAGTTAATTTGACAGCTGTGCTACGGCATGATAAGATTGAATAACCATGAATACCTGTCACGCATACCAATGATTTGAAAGACGCGCTATGGGATGAAATAAATATTCGTACATTAAGTTCTTTACTAAACAAATTTCTGCCGCATTGAAGTAAAAAAAATCTTCAAAATGTTTATTAAAGTGCACATAAGTCAGACACGAGAAAAATAAAAAATTTCGTGGTTGTGACCTGCAATGCGTGTCAAAGCAGCGTATTAATTACCGCCGAATCCTAATCAATCGCAATTCATTACCGCGGGACACCATTGCTCACTCTGCCGTATTACTGCGAGAAAAATTATCAGGTTTTGCGGAAATTCTAGTAGCAGATAATGCAGATGGGAGCAGCCATCGCTGGTTGTGCATGGCTGATGTAGATAGGTGGAAAATTGTTAGCTGCGGAATAAGATTTGAAAATGAATTATTCTACGAAATGAATTATTCTCGAAGAGAAGTCACGGCTACCGATTGTGATAGACCTAGTTGTGATATTTGCTAGTTCCTACATTTTGTTGTCGTTAAACGGGTTCGCTACGTGAATTGTGTATTTTTGGACTGTTATACCTTCTTCAGATAGCAGATAAGACATTTAACTTTCAGATAAACTACCTAACAAGCATTTGCTTGCGTAAATCACTACATATTTCGCCTAAGCTCTATCACTATGGCATATACAGTATAAGAGATGTCCCTCACGAATGGGTTACTTCTTAAATCGTAAACAGTGAGTAGTTTTAGCAATCCATCGCAGATGGGTAAAAACCATCGAGTTTTTCAAGGATCTATTTTCGGGACTTTTACAAATGGTGTCGTGTAGTCAATATCTCTAAATTTATGCTATTTGTGGATGGCAGTAAATTATAATAAAGTTTTTGAGAAAATACCTCGAACCCTGCAAATAAATTAATTCGGGAATTAAATCACGCTCCGCTCGCTCTGGTTGGTAGTGAGTGCAATCTGTGTGGAAATCAAGAAGACTTAATATGCACTCTTCTTTTATTAGACAACACCGCTTCTCAGTATTTTGATCAACGGGGAAGAAATTCTGAACACTGACAGCTGCACACTTCTGAGAATAATACACAACGAAAATTTAAGTCCAAAAATCTTATCATACGCGTAAAACGCTTTCAATATTCATCGGAATTTTGCACAAAGTAAGCACCTTCTACCAAGAGAAGCAAGAACAATCTTTAACAGTTTACTGGTTCATTCGTATATTCAATACGGAATTGAAGCTTGGTATGGCACTGATAAAAATATGACACAAAATATTCGAATCTCTATAAAAGGCTATTGTAGAGCTATCTTCAACTTAGCGTACGACGCCTACACAAATAACTCAATCAAAAACCAAAACCTTCCACAGATTTTTTCTTCGAAGTTTTACGGTCAAAATATTGAAGACTAAAGGAAATGTTGACTCTCTATATTAAACTGCGAGCTGATTTCATGACCAGTTGACAAGAAATCGAAATAAGCTCATAATCCCTAATCATTCAAAATCAAAGCCTTTGAAAATTGCTTTTCTCTTTTCTCCAAATTCTGGAATTTCATACCTCTTGATATAAACGTTTACCCCCTCCCCCAACCCTCTCCCACATCTACTCGGCCTTCAAAGGTAGGCTTGAAACTTGCACTCTTCCAAATTACCAGATAAAATTAAATGAACAACGCTGGTAAATTTTGGAATTAAGTAAAATATCGTTTCTGAACTATTCTTTCCCAGAAATAATGGGCAGAATAATTCTTTAATAGTAAAGCTACCCTTCAATAGCTATTTACCATTGTATCCGCATAATAGATTGCCACAGAAGTTCAGCAGCTTTTTTGGTTATTTTAACTCATGCTTATTTAAGTATATTTTATGTCTTGTTTTAATGTGCACAATTGTAATAAATAAATCTTTTAAATGGTTCCTGGTATTAGATATTTTTGTGCACGGCATTTTTTATGAGTTCACTTAGGCTCAAACTCACCCTCATTTTATTTAATAGATTTACTACTAACAAAACAAAAAGTCACCATTATAACTATTATTTCACGATAACGATCACGGTGTGTTTTATTAGAGATGAACTATTTAAAAAAAAATCTTTGGCAAACAGCTTGCACACAAGTTACAAATGGATTAGTTCATAAGCAACTGCTTAATTTGCTCCTTCGTTAGCATTGTTTTTGAGCTTTTGTAATTCATACAGTGATGAGAAAGCGCTCACGAGGCAGGTGCTCATCAGCTGACGTGATGTTAGAATGTCCGCGGGTATCTGCATGGAGGCCCGCGAATCTAACAAGTGCGATCTGGTCTCGGATTTTCAGACAATTTAAGCCGTCGTCAAGGCAGAACTGGTAGCGTTAAATATCCCAAGTCGACGTGGCTACACTACGGGCTAAAGAGCACCGAGCATTGCCAAATTTGAAGGATTGTCGCTGGCTCCATGCAACTCCGTACGTAGCGTAGCGAAGTCGACTCGTTAACTTTACGTGATAGAATTTTCAGGAGCTCCTGGATAAAATGCCTGTAGCCGCGCTTAATTGTACTTCAGGGACACGAGATTCGTAAAGCGAATGTGAACAAAACCTAAACAATTAAAATGGTGCAACGTTTGGAAAAGCCGTACATTCGTGTATCTAATTATTCGGCAAATACGTGCAGAAGTCCACTCTATCCAGAAACACAGAATAATAATAATAATAATTAAATAAACGGAAATTATCATATCTCTTCTGCTGATGATTTCGGCGTAAGAAATATTCGCATGATTTAGTTCAAAAAGATTTTCGACACAAAAAATCCGATCTCGTAATTGGTATCTGTACGCACGGTTGTTTAACGTATTTGAACGTCTGCATGAAATCCATTTGTTCGAGTTCATGTTATTTACTAAATGAAATTTGTCTAATATAATCAATGAAAGCATTATTAAATGTTAAATAACTTGCCATTTGATATTTTGTGAGTTACTCTTTTTACATTAGGCCTTTATATCGAAAGTTGGAGGTGGAGCAAAGAAACGCATTTCAATTGATTAGATCCATTCGCTGAATATAGGTCAGTTCGTCTTCATGAAATATTCTAGCTATATATCAGTGGATGAACGGGTGTAGAGGTGTGACGATAGCCTCGAGGTGATGTCACGAGGCCACACGCTTTGATTACCTGCAGCGTTTCGCTTTGCTAGGCTTGGCATCGTGGCCCTCGGCACGCGCTTTGTATTGGTACAGAATCCGATGATCTTCCTCTTTTGTGCACCCCACAAAGATCGTGAGAATGGCGCAGAGCGGGCTGGGAGGCCAAGTATTCTGCATGACATGGTTGAAGAAGTCCCATGTGGCCCTACGAGCTCGGCTAGCTGGCTTCATGGGTGCAATTTAGCTCATCAAGTTTGCCGCATCCGAGCAGCCACTTCCCTACACCTATACAGTCTCATAATCTTACCCAAAACACGGATGAGGCTATCAGTGTTTAATCAGGCTTTGAAACAAGAATAGGATTTAGACTTGAAAATATTCTCAAATCGTCCACATGGGGTTCCCTATTTTCGAATTTTCGCTTCGTGATCAAATCTTAAATCTTCCACTTCCACTCCTACATTTTCAATTATTTCCATTGCCGGGAATGATTTTGTTGGAAAAGAATAGTTTTGTTTTCATTTTGTTACGTACATTTTCGGTTCTCTGCTATTGTTGCATTCGCACCCACTACATATTTCATCAATTTTAATCGTGTATCTTAATTAAACCTAATCCAATCTTGCTATTTTTAAGGGCAATTTGTCTGGGTTCACATGCTTCACAGATTCCCCTGTTCTAATAATTCTAAGGTAAATGGTGTTATTTTTTCCACTTTTGGGAAACATATTTATGTTGTCGAGGGGGCCAAACTGATTTATAATTATTTAATTTATTTTCCACCTACATCGGAGAAAGCATCAAATTTAGGAACCGTTGTTCGACTTCAAATCTCTCGAGTTCTTTCAATTTGAATCTCCAATCAATATATAACAATTGTAGGAAGTATACTTATTCATCACCAACATCCGCAAAAATTTACCAGGAGGCACAAAATATGTACATCAGAAATAAAAACACTTCCAATACCGGTAAAATAGCGCAACACATGACCGTCATATTTAGGCGCAACAAACACGGTACACATACCCACACAAATACGCAGCTATGCGAACGCTTCGTCGAAAGAACAGATAGGATCTAATTCAGTCGAGGTAGCCGAGCCCTGCGCGCCATCTAAATTAGTTGTAATTTAGCAGAGACCAAATGTGATCAAGTTGAACATCAATGCGAACTAATTGCCAAACCGCCTGACACCTCACGAGCGAAACTTTGACTACGTTGGTACGTTGACTGTGAAGAAGTCCCTTTAACGCTTTGGAAAATTGAACAGTCCTTTTTTCAAAAAAATCTTCAATATGTTGTATTTCATGTTGACTTTGTTTCATCTTAGTGGGAGTTCCTTCCTCATTCTAATGTAGGTGACTATCTATTGCCGGTGTCAATCTAATGACAGCGGCTCTGATAACGGTAGTTTTCAGAGCCTCTACAAACTGCCTACTTTAATGGGTTAAATCTCTTTGCTGATTCTTCAGGCTCGAATTCCTGTTACAGCTCCCACAGAATTCATATTTGTGAGAGTTCTTACTCGTGTGCACTCAACCCTGATCTGAGAGCTCACCATCATCCCAGTTAGACGTTGGGCAGGGCAGAGAGCAACATCGCAGGCTCACTAATTTGCATACACAAACAACTCCTTATAAAAAAAAACACTGGCATAACACTCAATGGAAGAGTTTCCTGAGCCGTTCATTTTCCCAGCTTCCTCGTACAGAAGGGACTTGAGGCCATGTTAAGGCTTCTTTATACCGTAACATATGATTTTACTCCCGTCTACGCAAAGAAGGAATAATTTGAGAGAACAGAAACGGTACAAGAATGTTTGAGTATTTTCATCTGGCGTCCCGACAGCTAATTTTCTTGTCAGACTTACTTTCGAGTTATACAGACAATAGAGGCGGCCCCGTTTTTGATGAGGAAAAATGTTTCAAAAAACTTCCTATCAACTTGTCGGTCCAGGATGCATCAAATCCAATTATTTATGTGGCAGTAAATGAATTTTCAATAAAAAGAGCTGATCATTATAAGTATTTTAATTTAAGGAACCCAAATTTCTCATGAAGAACGATAAATTTCAATAGTTTTGACCAGTTAATATCTAATAGCAGAGATACGAGACTCAAATCACATGACATAAGGGGCTGACTGAAGAATTTTATCTGCTTTTATCAAATTCTGCTGAGACTCGTACCAGAGCGACTTGTAAGAGTTGTATTTCGTAAGCATCTTAACCTATTTCTATATGGGCCATGGCTATGGGGTGAGTAGAATTAGGCCATCTATTAGGGGTAAACAAGATTTGCTCTCGATTTTTTCTCTTTCATCGTTTGAAGTGAGCAGCTACTATTCAGACTCCACTCAATTGCTCATATTGATTTCGATAGGAGAACGATCTCTTCGGCTGACCAGCATGAGCCAAAGAACATCGCATGGAACATCCCAACTCGCCGGCCGGCGTCAGACCATCAGAAACCGATATCCATCCTTTGCAGTTAGTATAGGCGGGCAGTTAATTAAGTGTCCGGAGGGCAGTTGTCTTGTTCCACTCCTATACGACGGATAATCCCATTCCAACTCTAATCAAATTTTTCGCTACGTTATCTAATTTTTTTAGTTGATAATGTATATATTGAAACTAATTTTTGTTGCTGGATTAACTGAATGGTAAACAGCCAAGTTATTCACAGACTCAGTTGAATGAAGAATAATTTGCTTTCTCAGAGTAGTATTCATCTAGTGTACGGACAAGTTAACAGACCTGCCAATAACATTCAGTATTTTCAAGTTTAATATTCATCTTTATGATAAAACTCTTTAGACTTGTATGTATGTGAAGAAACTTAATCTATATCTCAAAAGTTAGTCCACCAAGACAACTCGCTGTCAAGGTGGTGTATGAAAATTAGTATCAGACGTTACTTTATTGTTTTTCTACTCTAAAGTTAACATTTTTTGCTTCGAGAATGTAATGCACTAATGGATGACGCTTCTGCGTAAATGAAAGTAAAGCCTAATGCTTCGTTGCAAAGAGGAACATCTCTGCTTCTATCAAATTGTTTTAGAGTAAACTAACAAGAACGGTGCCGCGCATGTATAACGTCGAGGTTACAATGATTGACGTGTTCCCGTACGCTTCCTTAGCAAACTCAGCCATTAACAATTCATTCAAAATACTTCAGTCAAAAATTAGTTGTCCCCAAATGATCGTAGGAATATGGAAGTTAGAATTCACGGTATCTCGAAAAATGTACTCATCTTTTAACAAGAAATCGCTCATGTTATTTTCTTTTGCTTCAGGAGCTAAATTTTCTTCTGTGACATTTTATTGTCTGAAATTCAGTGTTATTTTCTTTGATTTCCCTATTAGACTTAATATTTGTAAAAAATACCTATATAAAAAATACAGGAGTACAGGGCAATCGAAAAGTGCATATTTTCGGCACACCCTGAAGAGAACATCCTTATTCACGCCACTTAAGAGAAGGATTAGCACTTTTTATATCTTATTGAATAGTTAATTTTTCTCTCCCAACCCCAAAAAAGGAGTTCCAAAGAAAGGAAGGAGAAAGACGCAATTTGGTACAGAAGTAAGGGAACGGCTGTGTTTCCTCATGAGATACCAGCACGTTGAAACGGCAAGTTAGAAGATAAGTCTATGAAACATAATTAAAGTAGAAGAAGGATGTTGTAGCAAAAAAATAAGATAGCTGTGATTCGTAAACGATAGTTGGTAACAAAACAAGAACAAAAACCTATTCTATTTCAATGAAAGGCCTACCCAACCTTGAGCTTGGGACTTCATATCTTCCTCCTGGGAGCGCTAAGTTTCTTAGATAAAATAGTTTTATCCCCTGAGGCACTGGCTTTTTTATTTCTCTATTCATAACGTGAACGAAAAATCTAACTGGAATTTGCGCTCAAAATACACCTTGAATATCGAAATTTATGTTCCAGAAGCAATACTTTACGCAAATATTGAAATAATCCACATTCAGAGGAGCAAGAACCCGAGGAGCTCGCCCTCGTAGCGAAGAAGATGCCGCTGGTCATCAGACAAATATTGAGGCAGCTCTGGCCAACTTCGAACGGAAAGTTCAGCGCCCGTTATTATCCGAAAAAAAGCATCTACTTTCCGAGGAAGACTGCTCCCTACAACTAGTCGATTCTAACTCTTGGAACACGAGGTAAATGTACAACAACAGTTCTATTGTTGGTTTAGGTGGTAACAACTGAAAAATATATTGCTTACTATTATGTGAGAAATGTTATTTAGGACATGAATTCTTCTCATGTTGTCGAAGGTACAGACACGCGCAGTGCTAGATGAGGCAACAACGCCGAATGTAACTCAGTGCATCAGGGAACCAAACTCAAGTAATGAATCATGAATAGTAAAATTTCCAAAAAATGCGACGTAATTATCCGTTGTCCTTGCCAACTCTTGCCAACTATACACAATGTTAAACGTTGGGAAGAAGTTAGGTCACATTACCAAATAAAGCTGAGTGAAACATAACATAGGTAATTGATGACGATATGTTTGAAATCAAAATTGTAAAAAGTTGGTTTCGAAAGCTTAATTCTGCGTATGCGAGTCGGAAGAAGGATGAGCAAAATACCCAAAAGCACCAGTCACAAGGCTTGTTCAATAGCACGCATTAATTTGCTGAAACTAGATTGTGTAAGGTTGGATTCCTTGTTGCTTTTATCATTTTTCGGACGTTGGAACGCTGAAGGATAAGTGGAGAGGATGGATATCTATTACCGATGGCCTGGCACCGATGAATTGAGATGTTCCATGCGCTGCTCTGTGGCTCAGCAAAGGATCAGCAAAGGGACCGTTCTCCGATCAAAATCAATAACTACTGCCGCTGGGCAAGGGTCCCTTCGAGCAACTATCTCCCGAATAATTTGCCCTTGTATAACTTAGCTGTAAAATAATTGTTTCTCGGTAGACTGTTCTGAGACAATAGCACCTAATTGCATCGGACAACGCAAAGGGTAATTTTTTGTGCTTTGCAATCATTAAGAGTTTAGTAATAGGATAAAATTAATTATGTAAACCTATTTCTAAACTACTGGGGCTTTAATCTGAAACTCAAACGCCAGTTATTCCGACATTAATATAGTTATACGTGCTGATTTGTAATGACAGGAAGCTTGAAAGCTTCTAGTTTGTTAAACTACTTGTTTGAGTCGTAGATCTGTTATGTAGTATTACAGCGCTCGCCAAGTGGACAGTGATGTGAAGGTATCCACACCGGTTTTCTAAAAAGGAGACAATTATGAATTGTGCGATTGGATAAAAGTAAACGGTAACTAATATTTTCTCTCAACTTCCGAAAGTTTAATTTGTCCTGTAAGTTTCCTCAAATCAGAGTACTTTAAACACATTTACCAACGAATGAGCATACTGTGCTGTAATGTCATCTCTTATTTTCAGTGAAATTATTTCTCCTGATGTCTGCATATTGTTGTGGTCTCGTAGTAGAAATTATTTATAAAATTTTGTGAAGGATTACATGGATTGCATGTAGTTTGATATTTTCCACAACATATGATAATTTGACTAAAAATCCTACGTCAAATGTTCAAGGTTGTTCAGAATATCCACGTACACCTAGAAAATCTGTTAAAATTTGACAACTCAAAAACTTATATAACGGCCTTATTTGATATCAAAAGCTTGTTCACCGATTTACCTTTAGAAGAAATCTTTAATATTTGTATGCAGAAACTTTTTAGTGGTTCATCTTGAGCGATGTTGGGCCTATCGCGGTCCTTATTCAAAACTTTAATAGAACTTTAGGATGAATTCTTTCAATTTTTCTCTTTCAGTTTGAAGTTAATGGTATTAGAACACTTCTGTCCCGAGCACACATCATTTGTTCTTCTTTTAAATCACTGAATTTCGAAATTGATTTTTACGCGATTCCTTCGCATGTATTAGCTTCCCTCTTACGATGTCAAATGCCAAGATTAGTAACTTTTTGAATGAGAATTATGATTTTGCCCCATCTAATCTAACAGCTAATTAGCTGGAAATGTTCCCCTCAGGGGGATTCAACTATTGTGTCTATGGGAATTAGCGCTCCCAGGGGGACAATGTGAGGGCCCGAGCTAAAGGTTGGGTAGGCTTTATTTTTGTTAAAATAACATAGATTTTTGTTTTGTTACGGACCATCTTTTTTTGGTTCACTGCTGTCCTGTTTTTTCAGCACCTACTACTTTCTTCTTCAACTTTGATCTTGTTTCATGAACTTCTTTCTCATCTCACGGTTTTTATGCCCTTGGTGCATAGATTCCGCGTTCCCTTAACTTCATATTAAATGGTGCCATCTTCCTTTCTCTCTTTGGATCTCATTTGTTGAGGATAGGGAGGCTTAAACTAACTAATAATCTAACCTAATCAGCTGTTCATTCGTATCCCATACTTTGTAGAGAAGTCAGCGCAGTTGAAACGTGAATTGTTCTCATTCATATCGTCTTTTCTTCCACATGTCTTCAAGTTGTGCTAATTAACACATTCACTATTGGTTAATTATTCCAGTATAAGGAAAAATTTCTTCATGTCTCCGTTCATGTTTTGTTTACCAATAAAGTTGTGCACAGTGTAAATCAACGTATTTTAGTTCAACAACCCGTACATTGCGTGTCAGGCGGAACACGCAGGAGTTGTGTAGTTCTAGAACTGGAGCTCAGTTTTGCCACCAGCCACACTCTGCCATATCTCATGCGGTGAACCAGTGTGATGCTAGGAAGTAACATTCCGAGTTTTCGATTTCAGGATATGTTTTCATTGTAACAAAACTTAATTTTCTAAACTCTTTAGATATACAAGAGCCAACTCAATCTTGATGATCTGCAGAGTTGCGCATCTCTTGCTTTTGGTTTGGTAACGGTAGCTTTAGGGTGTCAAGAATCTGTTAAGAATGATGAATTTTGCCAATTAAAACTGAGGATTAAAAAAAAAATCATCATGTGTAATAAATCTTTTAATTGTGTGTAACGAATTTTGTGCGCATTCATTTTTTTTTGCTTGAGCTAAAATTGTGAGTTTATAAACTGTGTTCAGGCGCATTCCAACGGAACGAGTGGGTCGCTCTAACATGTGTGTAGGCCTAAATGTTTACATTCAACATAGATTTATGTATCGTGTGAGCGAAGCGTGCACTTGAGTTGGGGCCAATGTTTTGCTTTGTAATCAGACCTCGAGAGCTCGAACAAGAGGGACAGTGTTGTGTTACCACAAGGGGAAAAATTTATTGACCATAGGCCCAGTCAAGGGTAGGGTTAGAGTCGTGGGGAGCCTGCTCGCCAACGGGTTTTGACTTCAAGATTACCTCGCGAAATATGGGCGGGAGAATTCGTGTTCTTCTCACAGCGAATAGGATGCGTGCAACCTCGAGAACAGCCAATGGGACAGAGTAGGCGAGTGTTTGGAAGTGCAGGAGAGGTACCATTGGTAATGTTTGGAAAGAGGGTAGCCCCAAAAGAACACTTTGGCTAGCAAGAAAAACAAGAGTCAGTGAGTTTTTGCGAGCCTCTCGATAAGGTGCGTCGTGAATAGGTGTTAACTTAAAAATGTTATACTCTTAAAAATAAGTGAGAAGCGAAACCTGTTAAGATATATTTTTTCTTGAATCAACAAATTGAAAGTTTACATTTTTGTTTTTGCAGAGGGGAGAAGGTCCCGTACCGAGGAGGTCGTTTAAAGGAAATTTTTTAGTAGCGTCGTCAGGGCGGGTAAGACTCGTTTTTTTGTTACGATAGATACCGCTGGAAACGATAGGTTCATATAACGTAAAAGAGAATTGGTGCAGTTGAATTAAATGTGGAATATGTGCATATATATGTATGAGAAAATTGTAGAACCAAAGTAATCGTCAAAATTTTGTTGCTCCACAGGAGGGCGGTTTTTTTTCCTATTTATTGTAAGTACGACCTCTTCATGAAAACGTCCAAAGACAGAATATATATGCACTGTGTATGAAACAGGGATTGAACTGAAGCTGCTCTTGGGCGAAAGAAGTAG
This sequence comes from Morinoia aosen, assembly GCA_030386875.1. Classification (NCBI taxonomy): domain Eukaryota; kingdom Metazoa; phylum Arthropoda; class Malacostraca; order Amphipoda; family Talitridae; genus Morinoia; species Morinoia aosen. The sequence goes on along the minus strand of CM059575.1, from coordinate 54,118,357 downwards.
TGAGCCGAGGCCAAATAGCCATCCATTGTGCCGTTGGAATGCGCCGACCCGACAGTTAGGCATTATTTCATTATATGTGTTCGGTATGTAATTTACTTGAAGAAATTGACCGGTCAATTAGGCAGAGTAGTATTTGTCAATATGTGTTACTTACAGTTCCAGTAATTTACGGTTAATGCTTTGTACCAGGGTGTTCCATTATAAAGTTTCTTTAGCATTTAATGGCGTTTAAAAACCCCGTTAACGCTAGCATCATAGCTCACCGAGGCAAAATAGCGCACAGAAAGGCGCTAATGTAAGTCGAGTCAACCATCATCGGTGAGTAACGCTTTGTTTTTAGTATATGTACTATAATGTTGATTATTGTCCATGAATTTTTTTTTGTTGTCTCTGCATTTCACGGAGGTGAAGCCAACCCCTCAATTCCGAGAGCCTGATCTTCTTACTAATGTAAATTAGTAAGGAGGCGGGACCTTTTCTCGTGACAAGGGAACGCTCTGTTGTTTACGTTTCAATTACGTCCCACTGTGCTTTTTGTCCATTCTCTCTTTGCCTCTGTTCAGCTTTTAGGGTATCGCAGTCTTTTCGCTAATATTTTAGCACAAACTTCTTTTGTCGTGTATAAAAATATGTCCATTTATTTAGTGAAAATTTTCCAATTCTATGCGTGTATTTGCAGATCTTACAGCTGATGATGCATCGAGGCCCAAAACGTTTCAATATTGACTACATAGAATTTTTTAAGCAATGTTAAGTGTTTCAGTTTTTGCTCTTAAATTTTTATCATAAGCACATGTTGAATTTTTTGCATTCTATAATCGTTATTTTCATCGAAACAAAACAACGGGCGGAGAATTCTTCAATACTCATGAATGTAATGGCTCAGACACCCACGGAAAGTTCAGGTGACGATAGAGCACTTGAGGCAAGGGAGACAACGGCGGTTAATGATTAAAAAAGCATGTAATAAATGGCTTGATTTAGCGCCATCAGCTCACCGACAGTTGCCTCTGTGGAGTGGAGAGAAGGCAAGCGGATCGTTTGAGATCATCTCCTTGATATATATGAACTGGCTCAACTACCTGTGATTATAGGGCTGGCGTTCAAATTATTATGCCACCACGACGAAGGTGGATATAGTTTTCTCTGAATATTTTCATCAAATGTCGATCGTACGTGGTGTCACATCTCGGTGACACTTCTTGCATTGTTTTGATCTGACATCGTCCTTACATTTTTTTAGATCGTATCGAAAAAAATATAAGGTCTATTATAATCCAAATAATTAACCCGAATCATGAAGGTGTGTCACAAATACCGAGACAGGTTCATCCGGAAATGATTTTATGTGAGAACTTCAATATGCTGCGTTATGAGGCGTGAGGATATCCAGGTAACATTTTTCTGCACTTGAAACTTCATCGCGTTATGCACAGTGCGTAGGAAAGTATTTTACACATTGATTTTTTCTATTATTCCAAAAAGAGTAAACCAACTGTATTGAAACAAACGAAAAGAATTTAAATAAACAAACCATTGAAAGAAAAATATAAATATAAGTTTCCTCCCCATACTGGCCACCATATGTAAGCCCCAAGACTGGGGTTACCGTTGTCGTCAGGTAGGGAAGGAAACGCTGGAAGGTTTCTATCAGTTTACTGGTGATCGGAGCTCGCTAGTCAGGTGCTACCGGCGGGAATTGCTCAGTCAAAATGCGATTGTTCAGACACGACGAGCGCTTTTAGCTCGGCTCACGAATGTACGCAGGGAGGCACATAGAAGCATTCTTCAAAAATAAACTTTATTGACAAAATTGAAATACGACCTTTGTGAAAGTATTGAACATAAACGATTAATATTTAGTAGCGTAGCCTTCGTTCTGTTTAAAGCCTCTAGTCTTCTTTATAAGTTTTCTACAAGTTTCTTGAATGAACTGTTTGACAGGTTCATCCCTTTTTCCTGGCAAACTTTCTTCGGCTGTTTGATTTTTTTAATCTCTCGCATGTACCCTCATCAACTGTTTCCATATATTTTCTAGCAAATTAAGATCTGGCGATTGGCTTGGCCATTGAAAAACAACGATGCCGTTCTCAGTATGCCATTCTTTAGTCATTTTAGCTTTATACTTCGGATCGTTGTCTTGTTGGAATACGTAATCACGCCCATATCCTAAAGCTGTGCCATCTTCCGGAAGATGGGTCGGTTAAATTTCCCTCTATTTTCTAGTATTCATTATTCCTTTAATTTTTCAATTCTCCGACTCCATTATAAGGAAACAATCCCAAAATATTATATTTTCGTCTCCATGTTTGACATTGGGAATGGGTTCAAAGGCTTGTATTTTGTCTCATTTCTCCTCCACACGTGGGTCCTCCGGCCGTTTCTTCGAGAAAGCTAGACTTTTGTCTCATCAGACCAAATTTTCTTCTTCCAGTGGTCGTTTGATTCCAGCTGATACACGTTGAAAAAATTCACCCTGTCATTCATGCGTTTTCTTTTGAATAAATAATGGAGTCTTTCTTGGTGATCTTGAATTTTGGCCCCCACTTTTCAAGAACTCTTGATTGTATCCTTATTCCCTTCAACTCCGGTATTTATCAGATCATTATGAATTTCTGTGCAAGTCAAGAGTTGTTGTTTCTTCACATCGAATTACGTACCATTCAGTTGCCTCGGCCAATTTACGGAGACGACCACTTCTTTCAATATTTTCAGTTATATTTAATTTTTACACTTTTCCAACAGCAACAACAGTTCTCACTTGAAATATTAAATCTTGAGCAAATTTTCTAGCTCCTTTTCCTTCTTTCTGAAGCTTTATTTTCTTATTTCTTGTTTTATTCGATAACTCTTTTCTAGTTTCAGCCATTTAGCAAAGGTATAATTAAGCTGTAGTTGAAGTCTGTAACTCTATATATATCAAGCCGTCAAGTCGATTGAACAACGAGTAGTGTTATGACTGGCTTAAATTGCAGATCACATCAATATAATATGGAAATCATTATAAAATACGATTTTTTTCATATTTTCATCTGTGTCCAATACTTTTTCAGTTTTAATTTTTGCCGTAACAATTTTCTGTGGGCAATGTCGTTTCAGTTTACACCTATGTACGTCAGGAGGGAAAATGTCCGTTTACAATTTCTGTGCTTCTACAATATTGATGTAATATTTTTCAAACTATGGAAGAAAAATCGACGCGTCAAATATTTTTTGCTATCCTCTGAATAATGCTGTCTCGGATTGAAGAGTAGGAAAAGGGCCCTCCATTTAATGGTACTCATCGTAAGTATGCGAGAGTTTTGCCACGTTTTTGGCGTACGGTCTTGAGGACAAGGAAACTTTAGAGGAGATTGAATTGTGCGTGGCTAACACATAACATGTAATACCTTATGTAATGAAACGTTACGTGTCTCCTTAAAAACTATTAATAAATAGATGAAGTTATATGTTTTTTAACGTAATTTCTTTTACGTTATTACAATAGGAATCTTATTAAACACATTGGTTTTGTGGATAATTTTACGCACTCAGAAATTAATAATAATGCACAGTTACCGCTTGCATCGTTGGTCCATCTCTTTCACGTTCTTGAGATGCTTAATGACCGTATCTGTAACACAAGTTTCACCAGTGCACATGTACAAAAAAATATTTTAACTACAAGTTCTGTTAGTACGGATCACAGACCATATACAAGTTATGTAAGTGTTCAGTGATCTGGATATTTGTCTGTCATCCATATCTCGAGGCTTATTTAAGGAAATTTTCGAATCCCGTCATTTTTGACGGGTCGAGTGAATACACTAGTCGTATAATAAAGAGTGAAATGAGGAGATGCGATGATGGTCTCGAATTTGCAAGGTGTAGCGAATTCAAGCGCTAAGATTTAAGGTAATTTGAGCATGCGTAAAAGAAAAGATAAAAGCAGCGCCTAGTAGCTTTTTAAACTGAACTTGCACGAGAAGTGCGTTATAGTTGCTGACCAGATTAGGGTCGCTGGAAGGAGACATTTGGATAGAAGAAAAGAAGTGTGCGCTGTAGACCACGAGGACAAAAGAAGATCGAATGCTCTTTCGAGGTGAACGGCGAATTGATGCCTGATCTAATATCTTGCTTTTTCTCTTTCTGGTGACGCGTGTCATAATTTACAATATAAACATAATCGTTCAATTTGAGGGGAGTGATTTTAAAATTTCGGGCTTAAAGAATGTTTAAAAAGTTCGACACTATTGAATGGATTTGTGAAACGAATATTTATGAAGTCCTGAAAAATACAAATACTGAATACTTTTTGAAAATAAAATTCTTCATGAGCCACCCCTTGAGTTCAGACAAGAATCTGCACGATTACAGAGGCTGTTCATTAAGGCGTTGGTGGGATCAGATCTAATTCGCTGGATATCTTCCTCGGTGGATGCCTTGAGCTGGTGAAGATTTGTCGGTGTTTCACGGTAAACTCTTCCTTTCAGGTTTCCTAAAGAAAAAAAATCCTTCCTTCCTTCCTTGGTTGGGCAGTTGTTACGAAGATGAGTTCTTTTGTGTCGCTTATCATTTTGTGGTGACGCTAAAATGGCGTGCAATTTCATTATAGCATTGCATGTATATTAGACTGTGTATCCTGGTTACAAACAATAAAACTAGTATTTTCCAGAATTTCGTAAATGATGTTTTTTTTTTGTCCATTAAATAATATAGGAGTCATAAGTCACTAGGGAGCCGTAGCAATCGTAATAAAAATGAAAGAGCAAAATCAGCTACTTTCATCGGAGGTTCCTCCGAGGTATGAGTTTTTAATAATGTTTGTAGCGAGAGTGAAACAACATTGTCTTTCGAAGTGGTTGTATCATTTAAGGTATATATTCGAAAAAATACCTAATTTCAAACGTTTCGGCCACAGGCCATCATCAGTGGTAAGATTTCTGAGAAGTACAAAGTAAAAAGTAAAATTACACTATTTTTTAAAGACAAACCTAAAAACAAGCTATAAAATTACGTTAATTGCGAATATCTATTTATTATGGTTAAAGGAAATGAACTAAGAATGTTGTTTCAGCCCGACTTAAGTTATAAAACGTACTAGTACTCTGAAATGCGCATATCCGTATAAAACTGTGGTTTAGCTATAAGATCGAAAATTGATTGATGGAAATGGCATTATCGCACTCGTCCGAATGCTCTCGAACGCGGAAAATAGGGGCATTGACAAAATTCACCCTGTTCTAAAGCTCCTGCCAGAATGCTCGCAAACTTTTCAGAATTCTTACCACTGATGATGGCTTCTTGCCGAAACGTTTGAAATTAGGTTTTATTCGAATATATACCTCAAATGATTGAATGATGAAAGTAGCTTATCTTGCTCTTTCATTTTTTTATAATATGGGAGTTCCTAAGTATTTTTTTTAAACCCTATTTAAAATTCACCCCGTGAAACTTAGTTTTTTCTGAGAATTTTTTTTAGACTTTTTAGCTGTCATGTTGTTGAAATTTCTCAAAATATAGTTAGGATCATAAATATTTCTCTTCTGACTTGTTAGTAATTGTTTTTGCGAAAACAGAAAAAATACCTTTCTGTATGACGAGACAAACTAACAAATAAAAAGCAATGCAAAAGCATTTCTTCCGCTATTGCCAGGTGTCTTTTTCAAAATTTATCGTGGCTGCCTGCATTTTAAACCAAACACGGCTTGGCAAAAATGGTGGAGAGGTGCCAACATTTGTTACGCCAAATTTGAAGACTTGAGGGGAGTTCGTTTGAAGTATTGTTTGCTCCGCTGATGAACAGGTCGAAAAGCTTCGCTTATTCTTCTTATTGAATTTCAACTTCACTTCTTTTGCTCTGCAGGAACCCGTTCTCATCAGCTCGAGACAACGGAGGGTGAGTACTGACAATTTTTTTAAATTGGATTAACATATTCAAGTGCTTCTCCAGAGCGTTAAATTTCCAGAATTTTACTTTTTCGTTGTAAGATTTGTGGCTTTCGATTTACGCTGCTGTTTTGAAATCATTTTTCATAACACGTTTTAGATATATCGGATTACAATCGCATGAAAATATTCACAAAAATACCACATCCGAGCATGAAGCTCAGATGCCACAAGCCGCCGCAATCGCTCCACGCTCAAAAGCTCGCCTGGAGCGTGTAAGTGCAGAAAACAAAAATGCTGGCGTGTCCACCTCTTCCAGCGCGATAGCCGGGGATGCCAAGCCGTTATTGCCACCACCCTTAATTAAAAAACTCATGCAGGGGACAGAAACTTTACGTTGTCGACCCCAGGCGCCTGCATGCGCTGAAATGTTTACCGCGTGACGAGCGTGTGTGCGGTGCGCTGAGTGCGGTCTGCAGGCTCGGGGGACCGCGAGTTCATCCCTCAACTAACTGTGCAGCTCTCCAAATTTGCTTGCCTTTTGTTTGGCTGAGCTTGGAAGACAACAACTGGAACTCCGGTTTGCTTTTGAAGTTCATATTCGGAGGTTCCTCCGAGGTATGAGTTTTTAATAATGTTTGTAGCGAGAGTGAAACAACATTGTCTTTCGAAGTGGTTGTATTTTTAAGTATTGTTGTTGTGAAAAGTGCTTCGTAGCAAAATAAATTTTTGCTTTGTGAGACATTTATAAAGTTTTTTCAGCAAATACATAAGATAAAATGTACAATTTTTATTATTTGTCAAAAATTTGTGTAAGATTTAAGAATTTATTTATCAGCTGCAAAACTTTACTATAGAGCAAAAATATCTGGGTAGGGAAATTTGAAGTGGATTCAGGCCTGGACGTATTAATTCAAGTTATCATAGAGCGGTTGACGTAAGGACAGACATCGTAAGCATGTGCTTTGCCTCGTGGTTGATTGCCGAGTGCGCGAACACGTCACCACTGAGATCGGTTCATGATCAGCTGCAAGTTTAATGAGAAGCTTGAAAGTAAAATATTAAAATTAACTTTTAAATTCTTAACGATTCATCGCTATCTGCATTCAGACCGGCACAGGCCGTAGCCCAAAGCCGGAAGCCTGGCGGCAGCCTTATGTCTAATCCCGTCCTGTCTGGGCGGTGCGTTTTTAGACCACGCGTACAGAAAGAAGATTTCTTAAATCCTGACGTCCGAGATATTTCCCTGGGGCGGTGCAGGGAACAAATGTAAGCAGGACATCATGAAATTAATTTAGAAGGTATGTGGTGTGATGGAATAAACAATTTCTTCTTTTTACCTTCTGAATTGGGACGTTATGTTCAAATTACCGAAAAAATGCAATACATCATTTGTTCGGTAATTTTACGGATGTGTTCGTTGTAAGGCGATAATCTTTCTCCCATTGAACATTTTTATTTATTATTTTCTTCGATGAAAGATATTTCCATTGTATTTATTAAACTTCTTTAATTTTCAAACGTTAGGCCTAAGGTTTTTATGATTTCACAAGAAAGTCTTAAATAAAATGAAAAAAATGAAAATAAATCTCACGTTTAAATACTGCGGGTTGAATTTTGTTGAAATGCCTCGCATATACATATGTACTGTGTTCGAAACACAAAATGTGCTGAACTCTCCACTGTAACTGCTTCCGCCGAAAAAGCATGGGCAAAATGCACTTCACTTCCAAATACGGAAGCCAGAACATCCTCTCGGGGACTACAGCCAGCAAAATAGCAAGAATTCCAGAGCTTTTGAAACTGTAATTGCTAAATAACAACAGGTTTGGGACGGACATGAGACGGAACTCTTGAAGGGAGACGCCTCAACTTGGCTTCTCGGACAGGCAGCAGTGTGGGAATAGGTACGAATGCCGTGCCAATGGGAGCGAGTAGGAATAGGAACGAGTAGGAATAGGTACGAGTAGGAGTAGGAACGAGTAGGAGTAGGAACGAGTAGGAGTAGGAACGAGTAGGAATAGGGACGAGTAGGAATAGGGACGAGTAGGAATAGGGACGAGTAGGAATAGGGACGAGTAGGAACAGGGACGAGTAGGAATAGGGACGAGTAGGAATAGGGACGAGTAGGAATAGGGACGAGTAGGAATAGGGACGAGTAGGAATAGGGACGAGTAGGAATAGGGACGAGTAGGAATAGGGACGAGTAGGAATAGGGACGAGTAGGAATAGGGACGAGTAGGAATAGGGACGAGTAGGAATAGGGACGAGTAGGAATAGGGACGAGTAGGAATAGGGACGAGTAGGAATAGGGACGAGTAGGAATAGGGACGAGTAGGAATGGGGTGTCGAGTAGGAATGGGGTGTCGAGTAGGAATGGGGTGTCGAGTAGGAATGGGGTGTCGAGTAGGAATGGGGTGTCGAGTAGGAATGGGGTGTCGAGTAGGAATGGGGTGTCGAGTAGGAATGGGGTGTCGAGTAGGAATGGGGTGTCGAGTAGGAATGGGGTGTCGAGTAGGAATGGGGTGTCGAGTAGGAATGGGGTGTCGAGTAGGAATGGGGTGTCGAGTAGGAATGGGGTGTCGAGTAGGAATGGGGTGTCGAGTAGGAATGGGGTGTCGAGTAGGAATGGGGTGTCGAGTAGGAATGGGGTGTCGAGTAGGAATGGGGTGTCGAGTAGGAGTGGGGTGTCGAGTAGGAGTGGGGTGTCGAGTAGGAGTGGGGTGTCGAGTAGGAGTGGGGTGTCGAGTAGGAGTGGGGTGTCGAGTAGGAGTGGGGTGTCGAGTAGGAGTGGGGTGTCGAGTAGGAGTGGGGTGTCGAGTAGGAGTGGGGTGTCGAGTAGGAGTGGGGTGTCGAGTAGGAGTGGGGTGTCGAGTAGGAGTGGGGTGTCGAGTAGGAGTGGGGTGTCGAGTAGGAGTGGGGTGTCGAGTAGGAGTGGGGTGTCGAGTAGGAGTGGGGTGTCGAGTAGGAGTGGGGTGTCGAGTAGGAGTGGGGTGTCGAGTAGGAGTGGGGTGTCGAGTAGGAGTGGGGTGTCGAGTAGGAGTGGGGTGTCGAGTAGGAGTGGGGTGTCGAGTAGGAGTGGGGTGTCGAGTAGGAGTGGGGTGTCGAGTAGGAGTGGGGTGTCGAGTAGGAGTGGGGTGTCGAGTAGGAGTGGGGTGTCGAGTAGGAGTGGGGTGTCGAGTAGGAGTGGGGTGTCGAGTAGGAGTGGGGTGTCGAGTAGGAGTGGGGTGTCGAGTAGGAGTGGGGTGTCGAGTAGGAGTGGGGTGTCGAGTAGGAGTGGGGTGTCGAGTAGGAGTGGGGTGTCGAGTAGGAGTGGGGTGTCGAGTAGGAGTGGGGTGTCGAGTAGGAGTGGGGTGTCGAGTAGGAGTGGGGTGTCGAGTAGGAGTGGGGTGTCGAGTAGGAGTGGGGTGTCGAGTAGGAGTGGGGTGTCGAGTAGGAGTGGGGTGTCGAGTAGGAGTGGGGTGTCGAGTAGGAGTGGGGTGTCGAGTAGGAGTGGGGTGTCGAGTAGGAGTGGGGTGTCGAGTAGGAGTGGGGTGTCGAGTAGGAGTGGGGTGTCGAGTAGGAGTGGGGTGTCGAGTAGGAGTGGGGTGTCGAGTAGGAGTGGGGTGTCGAGTAGGAGTGGGGTGTCGAGTAGGAGTGGGGTGTCGAGTAGGAGTGGGGTGTCGAGTAGGAGTGGGGTGTCGAGTAGGAGTAGTTCTGGGCGCCGTCGTTACCCGGAGGAAGAAGGAATAGCGGAACATTTTCAGCAAGATCCTCGTGATAGGTCTTGTTCGGCTGCTCAACTTCTAGGCATGCGTGATCATACTACTGTATGACGGGCACCACGTCGTCAGAGGATACATCCGTATCATTTCTAAAGAATGCAAGGACTGCTGCCACAAGATTTTGGGCCTCTCCTGTAATTTTTTGAGTGATTCATGCAGCAGCAAGCAATGAATCTCAATTTCTCCAAGCTCATTCTGTTAACTGATGAAGCGTATTTTACTCGCGATGGTGTTTTTAACAATCACAATAATCATTATTGGGCTCAGAATACTCCTCATGTTTTTCGCTCAAATAGTCATCAACATCGCTTCAGTGTAAACATGTGGGCAGGAATCGTGGTCAACAATTTAATTGGCCCGCACCTATTGCCTTCTCCACTCACGGCACCTGTTTCCACAATTTTTCTACGCGTCGATGTTTTGCCTGGATTATTGGAGGTCGTTCCACTAGCGATACGCAGGTGAATGTGGTTCCAGCATGACGGGGCGCCTGCACATTACTTCGGTGAAGCTCGCGAGTTCTTAAAAATTCTAAATCGCTGGATAGGCAGAGGTGGTCCAGTAGGATGGCCAGCGCGGTCACCTGACATCTCGCCATTGGACTTCTTCTTGAGGGCCTAACATTGTCCTCTTGAAACAACATTGTCCTCTCGAAACAACATTGTCCTCTCGAAACAACATTGTCCTCTCGAAACAATATTGTCCTCTCGAAACAACATTGTCCTCTCGAAACAACATTGTCCTCTCGAAACAACATTGTCCTCTCGCAACAACATTGTCCTCTCGAAACAACATTGTCCTCTCGAAACAACATTGTCCTCTCGAAACAACATTGTCCTCTCGAAACAACATTGTCCTCTCGAAACAACATTGTCCTCTCGAAACAACATTGTCCTCTCGAAACAACATTGTCCTCTCGAAACAACATTGTCCTCTCGAAACATCATTGTCCTCTCGAAACATCATTGTCCTCTATTTAAGCATTATATCGTACAAATAATAGCGTATTATATGTTCTTATATCGTTTACTTTAGAAAGATGAGTTTTTCTCGTTGTAGCATTATTCGAAGGGCGAGAACTCAAACATTGTTTGTTGTTCACGTTAGGCATGAGCGGCATGTGGTAGGCGAACATGTCTTGTATTTTTATTCCATTATCGTGTGCTTATAGAGGCAGAATAATGTGTTATTCGTCGGAATTCGTCTCCTCGCTTGGCGACGCTTTTTTCTTGTTTTATCATACGTGAATTTGTTCAATTTCTTCACGTGTAAGTTGATTAAGAAATGCACCTAGCATTTTCGTACTAAAACACAGCAATTTAGTACGAAAATGCTAGGTGCATTTCTTAATCAACTTACACGTGAAGAAATTGAACTATTTCGTAGGGCTGAAAAGTTAGAAAAGAAATTATACGTGAATTTGTGAGTCCTATGTGATACACGAGACACTTTTCCTCAGTACTCCTGTCTCTGAACATATTTAGCGATTTACGATTTAGGTTTGTCTCGGGGGATCACCCCGCGGCCTTATTAGTCATTGCTTTAATTTTTATATGCATTACCTATTTTACTATTTATTCTTTACATCTTCGTGCACTTGTGTGATAACTGAAAATGGCTCCTCCCACGCAGAGGCGGTCTCTCGTAGGATTTCCGCCAATCTAGAGGATCCTCAAAAACTGAACATTGAATTCTCTTTGATGGGCTGCAAGCCACATCGTAACGTTGTTACTGCTATACCCATTTATAATAAAATAAATACGAATTTTGTTCATAATGCCTGACGGCACGAATACAAAGTAGGAACTATTCGAACATAGCCTGACGTCCTTCATTATCCAAGCCTAAGGGATTTCGATCAACACTTGGACTGCGAGGGTAATGAAAGCAGGCAAAGAAATTATACTTTCAATCCAATGCAGGAGACTGCCCATGGTTAAGGCCTCAGTGGATCAAAGATGTTCAAGAAAGATTCAGGGCTACTTTTAGTTTAATTTCAATACACGGTCCAAGAAGATATCATACAAGGTAGCTCGATCTGCTTAGACAAGAACTACTCAGGATATTCAGGCCACTTTACTGCGAGACTAGGAAGAAATTGATTTTAAAAATAAACTGAAGGTGGATACCAAAGCATTTTGGCCTTCAGTTAAAAAAAAGCTCATAACAAACGTTAAACCTGGCATTCTGCTAACAATCTCAGAATAGACAAAACTGGTTTCAAAAGCTTACCAGCTATAAATATTCGCTAAATTCGAGAACATCGACTTAGAGCAGGAGCATATAAATAGCACAAGAAACTTTTAAGAGAAATCGTAGTCATGAGGCATACAGTTGCCAATCAGGATATTTGACAGCATTTAATATAGTGCATAGCCCAGGAATTTTCTCTGCTTTAGTCGTAAGTGCAATAAAGCCTTGTTTGCAGAAGTTATCGATTTCTTGGGAATTGGCTGCCTTCACGCGAAAAATTTTCCTGACGATATGTTATCTTATTTTGAAAAGATATTAAGCCACGCATTTGTTGCATGTTATTTTGCAAACAAACTTGAAACAAAACAATAATGATATTTCTGCCTACGTCCAACCCATAGCCTCTTCAATAGAAAAACTATAGGCCGATATTACTATAGGAACTTAACAAAGGTTTGAAAAATTATGAACCCAAGATTACATCAATACCTTAACAGGTGAAACTAAAGCCCTCTGCACACGAGGCTACTCTGAGGAAACTAAACTGGTTTGTGATTGAAGTCACAAACCAGTCACTAACTCATTACTGATGCGGGTCCGCACACGAGGCTACTCAAATTCCGTAATCTCCTCTGGGTGTTCGTGGAAGTAGGACAGCATAATGCAATCATTCAGCTACATTTTACATAGATAGCGATTCAAGTGGCGAAGATATAAAACTATATAATCATTATCGTCAGAGAAGAAATAGAAAACGAAGACAATTTTTGATGAATCCATACATAGAGAAAAATTTTAACCGCCTACTATTCGTTGCTGAAAAAGAATTTCAGCTTGCGGATACTCTATTAATAAATATGTATAAAAAATAGCCATTCATTGTATACTCATGCAAAATTAAATTATTATACCACCTACATAGTTTATCAAATACATATATTATTTTATGCAGGGTGTTGTGTAATTCGATACACACATTTTAACCATATACAGAAAAACGTAAAATAAAACGATTTTCATGTGTGACAAGAACCTCGGAACAGAGAAATGTTAGAGAAATGTTAGAGAAATGTTTATCCAGAAGGTTTCCCGTAAGAATGCTGGACTTGAAATGCAGCCATTGAGTAAAATCTAACTGCTGCTGGCGCGCTCTATAGCATACCAAAAGAAGAATCTAAAATTATTTTAGATCGTTATTTCTCAAAAAAGATGAAAATTTTCAGGTTTATGTCACTCGTGAAAATCGTTTTTGAGCGTTTTTCTGTATATGGTTAAAATATGTACATCGAATTACGCAACACCCTGTATAATATTTAATAAATTTAGAAAGAAATTAAATAAATAATAATCAGTATTGTACGATATAAAAATCTATTGCCCTTCATATTTAGAGCTTTTCCAACTTCACTCCGTGGAATTTCTGAATCATCCATCCTGGAATAACCTGATAGTTTAAAAAACGGGTGTTTTTCCACTTCCTAGACAAATTTTGTGTTCAGTTTTTGTTCGTTCATTCTGTAGAACGTTCATACAATAAAAGAGTTACCAAGAAACTGAGAGACTCAACTCAGAAGTGACTGGACATGCGAGTCACCCAGCAACTGGTAGCTAACACATTACTAACGAGTTAAGGGCCGTTTACACTGGTCTACATTTTGCTGCAGGCTCACGTGTAGACGCCTCGTGTGGAGCTTCACAAGAGCCATGTGCGTTTAGACTAGACACCATTGGAGCGAGCCATGGAGCGCGCGCTGCTCAACAGGGCTGCCACTCTAGATATTATATAGCTAGATCTAGATGTTTTTGCTGAAGCCTAGATGTAAAATTTTGAACCTAGATATTAGCTATAAAATCTATATAGTTTTTCTGTATGCTAAAAATTTTCTAGCTAGAATTACAATTAAGCTATGTACATGATAGATTACTGTAAATTCGAATTAAGAATTCACCCTAATGGTTGGTTACTACTTCATTCTTATTATATTTGTTAATTTACTTCAGCAAATTGTCTGAATAGTGAAGCAACCATATTCTGATCATGTTATGTTCAGATTATGAATGACACCAAGACGGCTATTTCACGGTTCATAAGCTAAAGCACACTATCTCCAACTGCAAAAATAGTGATGATATAAAAAAATCATGGAATAAAATGCACATACATTATCAAGAATGTATTGTGACCTCATTTTGACGAAAGAATGACCAATGATATTCGTAACAATGAGTTCAGTTACGATTGATGTAAGTTTTCCCTTCTTGTAGGTGGGACAAGGCATTGCGTAAATAGAGTTGAGTAACGCATGAAAATAAAACTGAATGCTTATAGCTGTTGTAGAATAGCTTCTCTCGGCGTGTAAGGTCAGTCTCTATTGCATTGCAATTATCAATGCTCGGATTCCTACTTATCAACAATTGTTTTAAGGCTTTCACACCGCTATCTTCATCATTTTTAGTAATTGCAAAATTATTAAAAATGATGAAGATAGCGGTGTGAAAGCCTTGAAACAATTGTTGATAAGTAGGAATCCGAGCATTGATAATTGCAATGCAAAAGAGACTGACCTTTCTACCCGCAACACGTGTGGAATTGAAGAATATTTGGATACCAAGCTTTATTAGGGTAAATATCAGGATACTAGATCATTTATATAAAGATAAATTGCCTAATATAAAGCAATTTATGATATAAATATCCTTATATGCTATTGTTCAACTAATTTATTATAGTAGATAATTAATTTATTTCTAGATAAATTTTTGGATGTTTTATTTTTAAATCTAGATGTTTCTCGATATTTTTTGAGGTCACACTAGATTTTTTGGTCAAACACAAGTGGCAGCCATGCAGCACAAAACCAGTCAGTGTGGCTTGCTGCTTTGAAATATGGATTGGACGAGCTTGTGTGAATATTGTTGCTGCATCGTAGCTACGTAATCTCTTTTTTATTTGCATGAGTGTAATGTTACTATATTCGTTCATTTTCATTAAAATATAATGGAAAGCAGCCTCCTTATATTCACAGCTTTTAGTCTGCCAAAGGCATTGATGGGCTTAG